>CALNVZ010003434.1:20856033-20907395 GCA_940671915.1 Paracentrotus lividus | reverse complement strand
TTTTTTTTTTTTTTTTTTTTTTTTCCCTTAACTTTTTCTAAATTTGGGGTTTAGTGGGGATGGCGGGGCCTGGATCCGCGCCTGAATTAATGAAATAATTTCGATTGTGCTCTTGGGCAGTGATGTCATAGTGATGTTGTTTTACTCGTCACTTCAATGAAGGAAATCAATTGACATGGCTTAGATAACCGTTCATGATAACAACGAATAATGTCAAATTATATATAGGCCTACATTTCGCAACATTTCGAATAATAAATCAAGTCTAGACCATTATGATTATTAATTTTCAAATGAACACCTACTATGACTAAAGATCTAAACAAACAACACCAAATATGCCTAATGTTATTTAATGATAAGAACCCTGTTTGATGCGGATCTCATATTAATGGATTGCTTTTCTTTTCTTTCTTTTTTTCTTTTTTAACCCACAGACATGCCGGAGAGTAAATATAACGGGGGTCGTCACAAATATCTTCGGAATGTCAAATTTGACTTCCTTATTTACATTGTGATTCAGGTGTTCATATATCTATCATTACTATGAATAGTTTCGAAATAAACACAATGGCTGCAACTATATTAATATAGAGTAAGAATTAAAAGTCTGATGAGGCGTGAAAATACAGTTTTGCATTGTATTGTACAGTAGGCCTAATTAACTCCCAACAATAATTGTCATTTATTTTATTGTCCTATAATTTTCGCCATCTGAAATAACCTACACAAAAATCTGTGCACGTTTCAGGAAACACTGATTTTAGGATGACACCTATCAAAATGACACAGCATGATTCCAATCCCTTTATACTTTCACGAGATGACGAAAGATATATGACCAATCAAATCCAAACAATTAAAGCATATCATTATAAACACATATTTTTGATTATTTTTGACATAGGTCCTATTAATTACAGGTGTGGGCTCTAAAATAGTCTACCTCTTTTTGTATCTCCATTACCTCTTGTAACGACGCATAATGCTGCAGCGACGCATAACGTCACACTGACGCATTATTTACGTATGGGACCATCATGTGACGTCACCATCCGAAAGACGTAACTGGAATTCGAACCTCAGTCCGATCTGCATGAGTTTGTAGACTGATTTTCTTTTTCCAAAGTGTAAACAATTCAAATGATTTCAGTTATTTTTTTTCCTTTCTAAAAAGGCCCACAAACTGATAAAAATGGTACCGAGGTACAATTCCCAGTCACGACTTTCGGATGATGACGTCAAATGTTGGTCCCAGACGTAAATAATGCGTTTTTGTCAGCAGATTGTGACATTACACTGTAAACACAAACTGGTCGTAACACCTCTCTCCACCTTATGTCCCATTTTCTCTCATTTTCAAACCCACAAAAACTGAATCACCCACACAAATACAACTTTGATTACCAAAATTATATAAGATATTTAATTTGTCACTGCCGGTATATCAAAAACGGGTTGTAAAAATAAATTTGGTGATGTGTTGATGTTTATTGTGAGCAACTACATTTTTCTGAGACCCAGTATCGAAGAGTCTCTTGGCCGTGACGTCGAAACCTCATCTCACTAACCACGTGATGCTCCTGATAGAATTCACCATGTGCTCATCCATGGATCGATAGAGAAGAGATGGAGGAAAGGGAGGGAGAGGGAGGTAGAGAGAGAGAGAGAGAGAGAGAGAGACGAGAGAGAAGAGAAGAGGTGAGAGGGGAAGAGGGGGAGAAGATGTAGAGAGAGATGAGAGAGGACGCAGGAGAGAGAGAGAGGAAAGAGAGAAAGACGAGGCGAGAGAGAGGAGAGAGAGAGAGGGGGGGGGGGAGAGGAGAAAGCAGGGCGCGAGAGAGATGGACGGAGGAGGAGAAAACGAGAAGAGAGAGATTAGTTATGAGAGAGGGGGAGAGGAGAGTGAGAGATGAGAGAGGGAGGGAGAGGGAGAACGAGAGAGAGAGATAGAAAGAGACGAGAGAGAGACGAGAGAGAGAGATGGGATGAGAGGCGGAGACGAGAGAAAGAAAAGGAAGAAATGGCTGGGGCGGGGGCCGACGATGGAGAGAAGATAATTATGGGCAGATGTTAAAAAAGAACCAGATATACTAAACATTCTAGAAAAAGGAAGGAAAATTCTGTGAAGCGTATTTCTTTAAAAAAAAACAATTATAAAATCACTCATAAGATCAAGCGCTAACGTGCAATCATGTCTTAATATTAAAAAAACGATAAAATTTGCAATTATACATGATATACCGTGTGCAATAAGTATTGTCGCCCCCTTCATAGAATATACAAAAATGCAGTATAACTCATCATTTGGCTGAATTGTATTGGTATAAACACATTATTTTTACTTATAATATGTCAGTTAACATCAATATTATCTGAAATAGCAATTTAACGGAACTGTTTCCTCCCTGGGGATCAATAACGCTGGACCCACGATCTGGCCAAGTTTTCTAAGTTTGACCTAGTCTAGTTCTGGACTCTTTACAAGCTTTAGTTAATAACCCGCTAGATGGCGCGTTTGCCCGGGCGCGGGCCACGACCCCCCTGGGTACAAACAGGGGCCGAGGAAAAAGTGATCGAAAGGATTCGTCATAGCGCCCTCTCTCGGCAAAAATTGATAATGTCGTCTGCTTGCGTGAAGTTTTGGTCTCTTTTTTATCCTTCCTTTCTTGCCACTTCATTGTAAAAAAGGCTATAATTCGTAATCATTTCATGTCAAATCTATATCTTTTTCCCGAATTTGTTGTTTTTCTTTATATATATATATATATATATATATATATATAATATATTCATTTCTTTCCATGCAACACCTAAAATAGATTTTGTTCCCCCTTTTAATTGGCGTTTTGAATACTTTGTAATATATATTGCTACATCGTCACATTTTATTTTTACACCATCATTCATGTGATTTACTTTTATAAAACAAATAATGAATTCATTTTCTGCCATTCATTCGTTAATCGATTGGTGTTCCTTCACTTTGTTTCCATATATTTGCACCATTAAGCTTAAAAATTTCTATCAGTAAATTTTCTTTCGGTCTCTCTCTCTCTCTCTCTAACTTTCCTTTTCTTCTTTTATAATTTCTGTCTGTCACTTATGTTCCAATAATACTTTTTAATATCTCTTCTGCTCTCTCTATTTGATATAATCTCTAATTACATCTTTCTTTCATTCTGTCCTTTCCTTTTCTCTAAATTCATATTCCAAATGCACATACAGTCCACTTCCATTATAAAGAGGTGCTCAAAACCAAGGCAACTTGGGAATCAATCTGTCAATGTTGCATGGCTTTTGAGAATATGGGCCTGAGATTGCAGAACACATACAAGTATTCATACATTGGAACAAAATGTTGTGTCCATGTTCGTTATAATGAGAGTAGACTGTACTGGAATATGGAAAATCACAAAGTGCATTCAATGCAATATTTTGAAATAAGAATACAAGTGAAAATGAGATATTCTCTTCACTTTTTATTATCTTTTTTTTTTTCATTATTTCGTTAATCATTCGTTTATCCTTGTAACTTTTAATATCCTGTTTTCAATTTTTACACTAGAGCGTACAAGTTCTTTTCTGTCGCATATCACTTCAATATCATCTGGCAAACCCCCCCCCCCCCCAAAACAAAAACAAAACAAAAACAAAAACAAAAACCCAGGATGGTCAAGTTTTCATTTTTCTGTGACCATGGTGTATTCCATCAGGATTTCATCAAGGGCAGGATAGCGTCTTTCAATCGTTATTTCCTCCTTGCCCACAATAGTGTGAAGGCACTTATCCTCTTGAATGTTCATCTTCATCACCTGCATCTTGGTCATTGTCTGGTTATTCTTGATCCTACTGAAATAGCTCTTCCTCTGCTGAAAACAAAAATAGAAGAAAAAAAAAGAAAAAAGAAAATAGGTGTAAATACATGAGAACGATAAATGTCATTACAAGAAATCACATTTAAGAAGATGGGGAAAAAAAGAAGCTAGTAAATGTGACGGCGTATAAATTGTATTACATACAACATGGAAATACAGGGAGGAGCAACTGTGCTCGAGCCCCCAGTTCCCTCCCGCCCCCCCCCCCACTAAAAGTTAAGAAAAAAGGTGTTTACCTAATAATAGGAAAATTTTGGGGATATTCACCACCCCCCCCCCCATCCTGAGCCAATTTTAGCTGTCATGACCTCTTTGGGATGTACTAAAATCTGAAATTTAGACTTTGACCCACACGCCCCCCCCCCCCCCCTCCTCGCAGGCAAATTTTGGATCTACGCCTTCATAACCGCCATAAACAAGACTCGACTCACTTGCGAACTGGATCTGAGCTTGGATGTTGGGATACTGTCATGCTTCAGCCGGGCAACAAATCATGTCACAGCAAGTCATTCTCCAATAAGATTCCTTTGATTCAGTGGGTGCAGTTACAGTATCAAATGTCGTCAGGAATTAACGGGCATGAAGTCATTCAACAGCGCACTGATCAAAATAAAAAATTGAAATATCAAAATAAAACAATGACATTAAAATAAATTATACCATGCATTTGTAGCATATATTTTCATCTTTTATTAAAATAACAAATATTCTTTATTACAGCCGCTCACAATAAATCTAAGTTAAATTTATTTTAGCAGTATAAAATCAAATTTTAAATATGTTGCTGTCATTTATTGAGAAACATTCATTAATTACACATATCGTCACAGAGTTTGCAATTAAGATTCAATTAGAATTCACGTTCACTAAACCTTCATGCAAAATACTTATCAATTGCCTGCAAAGGAAGCAGATCCATCAAATTTTCTAGCTTACAAGACAAGTTAAATTAATTTTAGGGACTCTTGCAAGGAGAATAATCCCAGTGTTGTGTGAACTCCCAACATTGTGTTTACCATGATTGTTTCCAAAATTTTTGATATGGTTCGTACCTGCTTTAAGTCCCATGCCCATGGGCAGGATTTCTCATCGTTTGACTTAAACTGTGGGCCCAGTCGAGCCAAGACATGGCAAATGCGCAGTTTGGATTGATCATGATGAATCTAAGGTGGAGCAGATCTAAGTAGGCCTATTGCCTCCATGCATCTCGACCTGCAAAAATAGAATGGAAATAAGGATAGAACTTTGAAATTGATTCTGCACTCAGACTGTGGCTAAATTCAAAATCATTAAACGACACAACAGACAATG
Source organism: Paracentrotus lividus (assembly GCA_940671915.1). Lineage (NCBI taxonomy): Eukaryota > Metazoa > Echinodermata > Echinoidea > Camarodonta > Echinidae > Paracentrotus > Paracentrotus lividus. Next base: position 20,902,206 of record CALNVZ010003434.1, on the reverse strand, counting down.
AAACATCGATCATGAACATACTCTACTAAGTCTACTTGTCAAAAACATAGTCGTGACCTGAAAGTTGTAAAAGTTTGCATATTACTAAAGATCTACTTTTGTTCTTAACTCTTTGCCCGCCACATTAATTTTAAGCATAAAAAAGAAGACTTTTCTCTTTAATTATTAAAAATAGTATAACAATATTTGCTTAGTATGAACTACGATAAATTATGCCGCAGACCCGTACCTAGCATTATCAGTGATTTTCAGATTTTTCTGCCCAGCCATTACAGAGAAAATGAATTATTACGATTGTATAGTTAATAAGTACAATTGTGACTATAGTTGAACTTGGCAGGCATATCCAAAAGTCAAAATGCAGGGAATAGACTTTGGAATATAAAATCATAGACTAAAATTAGATTGACTATGCCTGGACGGTGACGTTTTTTTTTTCCACCGTAGCCGTAGATCTAACGTTAGGCCTATCCTGCTGGAAAGCAACACAAATATGTAGTCTACTTCTTAAAGGAAACCCAATATTAATATTTCAGCACTCGGCACTCAAGCAGCAGTAGCACGAGAAGTCACTTGTGGAATGTACTGAACCAAAGCAAAGGCGGAAGAAGAAGAAGAAATACTCATTTGAGCTCGCACCCTATCAAGCCATCGGATCTACCCCCGAGGATCGGGGGAGATACGCGATGAAGTTCTGTACGATTGCAGGGGCTATGAGAACTACAAATTTGATGCAAATAAGGCATTAAAACATGAAACTTACCCCATCTTCCAATGAATACAATTGTCTAGATCATTCCATACCATTCAAATAGTTATTTGTCGATAAAAGCTGTGAAAACATATAAATGGATATCATTCATGTTATGTTCGCAGACTCTGTGGAGGCCGCCATGTTTGAATTATGACGTATCTCATGAATATTAATGAGATAGGCCGAACAAGCTCCTTGGTAATGTTCTGTGATTGTTTACACAGCAAAGGCTCTCTCACTCTCCTTAATAGTATAGTCATTCTAGGACAAAAAAGGGGTCAACCTCACAACTATTGCAACAGAAAATCTGAAACATGTATCTTTGAATCAGTAAAGTCTCCTCTACAACATATCAAAAGTCCTAAGGATTTTCGAGTTGTGAAAGGGTCAAAGGTCAAAGGTCATTAAAGGTCATTTTTGGCCTAAAATCATGTAAATGATGTAATGTTTATGTTTATTCAATTTATAATAGAAAAATTAGCAAAGCATTCTGATCAAAAACTTGGGTCAATTATGTATAGAAATAAATGACAGGTTTTTGGTAGTAACCATTTGAAGGTCCAAGGTCAGAGGTCAATAAACGTCAAAAACCTGGGAAATGCCACAAAATTTCCTTGTGCCTAGCTATAACTTGAGACCCTCTACAGGTATGTCAACCAAACTTGGTTCAATGTTCGTTAGGTGAATGAACCTGTAAGGTTTTGGTGATAAATATTTGAAGGTCAAAGGTCAGAGGTCAATAAAATCCAAAATCCTGTGAAATCTTTTGAAAGTTCCTTTGGGCTTTAACTATAACTTGAGATCGAATAATATAATGTCACCAAACCAAGTGCAATCTTGATGTTGAAATGAACTTTGAAGGCTTTGATGACCGGTATCTATTTAAAGGTCAAAGGTCAAGAATAAATTTTTGGTCAATTATCATGCAAATGAACTTGTAAGATTTTGGCGTAATCAAACTGGGGCATTTCAACCAAACTCTTTGATCATCAATTTATAAAGGTAACTAAATAATGTTTTTTGTGACTTCATGAAGGTCAAAGGTCCAGGTCACAAATGAATGTCTAATTCTGTAAAAAGAAAAGATGAGAAACTACTTTATGTTTTGGCAATGACTGATAGTTTCTAATGTATGTCAACAACTTGAAGCAATTCTGTATGAATGTAAGAAGATGAAATACAAAGTTTAATGACAACTATGCAAAGGGCAATGGTCATTAAAATGTCATTTTTAGCTAAAAATCTGGTCCAAACATGAAAGGGACTACTGAGGGAATGAGCCAATGACCTGCGATGGTAAACTCTTTCAAAGTCGAAGGACACATATGTCATGACAGTAAACTATTTTCAAGTATAATGAAATCCCTTGTCTTCACAATTACTTCCAAGCACTTGATAATTAGGAAGGTTATTGCGGTTCATGGCACTTGATTATTGCCAACGTAACTAGTATGTTTCAAGAATTTAAAGTCAATTAATACGAAAGACAAAATTTACTCATGAGATGACGAGAAGTTTGTTTCATTAATGTTATCAAAAGTTCAGTTGATTATGTATAAGAGGGACTAATGATATAATGATCTTTTTGGGCAGCTTAACCCTATGTCAAATAATGAAAAACATGTACATGTGCATGTACATAGTTTTGTTCCATGATAAAGTTAAGAAGCACTGATAAAATGACTTTCAACCTAGCCTTGTTGAATAGTCATGATTTTGATGTACGTGTAACACTGCAAATATCCGATAGTCACCAAAAGTATATGTAAAAATGATTAAAATATCATGCTAACCGCAAAAAAAGCGCAGTTATAGATCACAGGATTTGAAAATAGAGGGGTGCCTGACCCCATGAGTAGTGAGCCGCCAATTGTTTTCCAAAATTTTAACATGACAGTCAATTAGTATATAGTATTATAGAGGGGCGTGTCCCTGTGCCCCTGCCCTGGAATTCGCCACTGAAGCATGAGAAGTATTTGAAAGGGATTCAAAAGTAATTGCCAGATTGATTTTTTACCAAACATTTGTAGGAACTACATTATGCTGATCATGTTCTGTTAACAAATGTTTTAAGATCATTTGAATACTAGCAGTCAGGATTTAATGTGTTGGATCTCATTGTGGCTATTAGTTTAATTTTTGGTAGGGTCTATTCCGTGTAACATAAAAGAGATAAGATCATTGGTTTAACTCTTAGACACAATATACATAAATATGTTTTATGTTTATGATGTACAGGGCTTAGAATTAAATTGAGATAGCATTTTCTCATAAAAGCCTTCAATTTTGTCGAGCATTTTCATTTTACACAAATGGTACGGTTAAGTCCTCCAACATTTCTCTTCCATGACAATAAACCTTTATGTGATGCTAGATGCATTTGCCTTCAAATATACGTCTACATGAAGATCTGTGGCCGAAATGCCACCCTTGCCCTGCTTATTCTTTATTTTTTGCAACAAAAATTGTGAGGTGAAAGGCACTGCTAAACATCAATACACTGATCAAGGGAAAGGAATGATAATTCACTTGAGGAGATGGTATGCTTTTACAGACATAATCCCTTTACAGACTTTTGGAGGGGAAGTTAGCAATATACCCCTCTACAGCGGTATTATTTTTCATTATATTATACGGGAACCTATTATTGAAATTGCTCCAAAATGGAGGGGAAGTTAGCAATTACCCTCTACAGCGGTATTATTTTCATTATATTATACGGGACCCTATTATGAAATTGCTCCAAAAATATTTGAAAACTACCCCTATTAAAGAACAGTTTGGGGGAAATGCGAAGAGACCATTATTTCAATGATTTTTTAGAATTTTCCCCTGAACTGGGACCCTAAAATACATGTGCACCCCTTTTCCCGAGAAATCACAGGAACGACCGCCTGAGAGGGGTGGGCGCTTTCTCTTTGAGACAGGAGCTCCATACTAATGGATATTCACCTCAAACTTTTTAGTTGTTGAAATGACTGTAAGACATTGCCAGAGATAAAGATATGAATATTCCATGGATGTTTTATTTCTTGGCAAGGATGCACTATAATGAGCCAGCTATTGTGCCTAATTTAAAGCATTTTCATTAAGATCTTCTCATGATATTGTGGTGTTCCATTACTTTAAAAAATATTTATCTACAACGTTAACGATTGACTTTATCTTGGTCGCTACCAAGATTTCTACACATTAATCCAAGTGTGGTTGCAATTACCTACATGTAGTTGTACTAAAGTCTAAAGTTATCGCTAAAAAAGGTAACAAAAGTAATATCTTATAATTCGTGAGGATATTGCCCTTTGATCCTAAACATGCTCAAGGTCATAAATTTACTATCAATATACATAACTAAAACAAGTTTGGTTCACACTCCTCAAGTGGATCTCAAGTTAGGGTTATAGGTACACAATGTTCTTGTATAAAAAATTTACTTATCTCTGACCTTTGACCTCAAAATATAGTTGTCACTACTGCAAAGTTCATTTGTCTCTCAATATACACAATGCAATGAACCTAAATTTTTCATCATATTTACAGGATTTTTGACATCTACTGACCTCTGACCTGTAATGACTGTCACCTCGTGTGCTCCTATACATGTATGTTAATTTGCCTCAGTATCAATATAATTCAACTCCCCAAGTTTAGTCAGCATTCCTCATGTAAAACAAAACAAATTTCTCATCTTTTCACAGGTTTCTTGACATCTACTGACCTCTGATCTTTGACCTTAATATGGTTGTCACCAAAACCATATAAATTCATGCCTAAGTATCAATAGAGGCTAAAGTTTGGGTGACAGTTCTCTATAGTAGATCTCGAGCTGGCCATAGGATAAAAGAAATTTCTCATCATTTTCACAGGATTTTGGATATCCATTGACCTCTGACCTTTAACCTTCAAATATTTTACTAACAACATTAAACTAAGTTTTGGTTTACATACCTGTACTGGGTTTTAAGTTATCCTAGGATAACGCAATTTTTTCATTTTTCACACGTTTTAGACATGTATTGACCCTGACCTTTGACCTTCATATGGTTACTACAAAACATGCTCATCTTATTTGCATATTGTTATACATAATTGACCATAGTTCTGTTAAGTTATGCTTTACTAATTTTCAAGTTATAAGTGAAAACAAACATGAGATTACATTATTTCGACATGATTTTAGGCCAAAGGTGACTTTATTGACCTTTGACCTTTTGACCCTTTACACCACTCGAAATCTTTAGGACTTTTGATATGTTGTAGAGGGATTTTACTGATTAAGATACATGTTTCATATTCGTGAGGTTGAACCATATTGACTGTATATATAGTTTGTATGTTAAGTTATGCCTAGGATAACGGCAATTTCTTTCATTTCACACGTTTTAGACATTTATTGACCTCTGACCTTTGACCTTCATATGGTTACTACCAAAACCTGCTCATCTTATTTGCATATTGTTATACATAATTGACCACAGTTCTGTAAGTTATGCTTTACTAATTTTCAAGTTATAAGTGAAAACAAACATGACATTACATCATTTTTACATGATATAAGGCCAAAAATGACCTTTATTAACCTTTGACCTTTTGACCCCTTTCCACCACTCGAAATTCTTAGGACCTTTGATATGTTGTAGAGGAGATTTTACTGATCAAGATACATGTTTCAGATTTTCTGTTGCAATTAGTGTGAGGTTGAACCATATATTGACTGTACTATAAACTCTTCTCAGTGGTTGGTCTTGCTGAGGAAGCTCTCTGCTCACTTCTGCTCCGTGATTGGTCTAGGGAGGAGAGGCTTTGTACTTGATGGAGAATTTGCCTGGCGCTCCACTCTCCCCACACAATCATTTTCTTCACTCATTCACCTACCCACCACAAAATGAGTGAAGAAAATGATTGTGTGGGGAGAGTGGATGAGTGGGCAAACGCGCCATCTAGCGGGTCAAGAGTCCAGAACTAGACTAAGTTTGACCCAGTAACTGATCGATGCTTATTATTCACCCCCATCTTTCCTGGCATTGCTCCAGCGGTAAACCCATCTTGTTGACCCGCCAAGCACACTTGCTATCTCCTTCTTAATTGTCCCTTCTTTTCTCCAAGTTTTAGCTAATTTAATTGACTTTTAATTTCTCTCTCACTACTTTCCTTCATCCTCCTGTTATTATTGTTCACCATTTTACATTGTCAAAAAGGAGGTTTGAGACCTTTGAATTCTTGGGTGAAAATTCAAACCAGCATAGTTCTACTTATACATATCACACAAAGTTCATCTATGCAGCATAAAAAAGGTAATTTCAACAGCTAACCTGGCATATTTGTTTGAGAGCCGAAATCATTACTCCCTTAAGTACATATTCAATACAAGCACAACATAGGGGGTGACAATACTTATTGCACACGGTATAAATAAATATCTTTACTTACAACAACACAAAGGGTGCCCTCTGGAGTCCACCATACCCAACCTTTTAGTTTCTTTCTCTCTCTCTTCTCTTTGTAACGACGAATGCGTTTACGAATGCTCTTCACTGAGAAATGGGAAAATATTGAGAATTCGAGTGTTAATGGCAAAAGTGGTTTTTATTGCTAAATGATACAAATATAATGTGTGAGGATAAAGTCTTGGAAAATATTTTAATATATATGTCATTTTTAAATGCGCAAATATGATAGCGTGGTGGCAATTATTGAACGTAGATAGTTTTGGAACTTGACCGGAAAAACCTATATAAGAATAAATGTTATAAAAAACACTGTAGTTATTACTTTTAATTAAAAAAATTTCTTCCTACCTATAGAACGGGGCTTCTTTGTTTTATTTTTTAAAGCCTGAGATTGGACAGCGTGATCATCGTGTTCACAGTCTGAAACGATGTCAGATACGACATCGACGGCACATTGGCTCATGCGGTCATCAATCTCCTTGCTGCTGTTAATTGAAGCAGCCCATGAAATGGAGATCGAATCTTCATCGAAGTCGCTAACGATGATGGACTCGTCATCGTAGTCGCCTGGGGAAAGATATCAATATATCATAATTATTTAGAATTATATATTCGTTATTATGTAAAATTATTCCATATTTTACAATATGCTTTCTGAATAAGGTATATATGAGAATTATATTTAGCTAGCGCTATGATTTTTAAGGGAAGGCTGAACTTGTACAAAAATAATTGCAAAAGATTATAACCAATAAGATTTAAATTTTTAAAAAAGTTTATATAATTTTCTGTAAAATCGCAATGTTTGCTAGACAAAATTTCAAAATAAAATAAAGGAGACAATTTAAAAGGGTGAAAAGAAGACAAAAAAAACAAAAAAAAACAAGAAGACCTATACACAGAAGAATAAAAAACAAAAGAAATTGAAACATTGAATACAAATTTACTTGGGTCAGTGGTATTAGCATTCTGGTTGACTGACGTCATACGTCTATCACGTCATCAAATGGAGCCATGGAGAATAGAGATGGACTCGTAGACAATGGGATATCATCAACATCCTCCATAGTGGCAAGCGGAGCGAAACAAGGTTTGGTGACTATAATAAAAAGAAAGACGTGGAAATAACGAAATGAGATGAATAATTAATTAAGATGCGGGAAACATTACCCACCAAATACGGGGAGGAATAGGAAAAACAAAAAGGAAGAGGAGAAATGGATGAAACAATGAAAGACACAAAGACGCCTTAGGAAATAAAAATATAGACAAGGCAGAAAGGTAGATGGAAATTACTAGGAATTTATTCCAAATCAATACGTTGTCTTGTTTCATACCTCAAGTCGGATATTTTCAGTATATAAAATGATATCAATGTTCAGAATGAAAGTGTAAATTTTGTTGAGGTGTAAATATAAAAAACAACATCATAAATTACACGTATTTTAAATATACATCTATAATAATATGAATTACTTTCAGTCGCAGTTTCCTCTTCGTTTGGCCTCGCTAGCTCAAGATGCTCATTCTATTAAGAAGGATTAAGGTCAACTATATTGTTTTAATGTATTCATTGAAAAGTATTTATGATTGTATTTGTTGAAACACATCTTTTTTTCTTTTTCTTTTTTAAATTCAGCATTTACACTTGTCCTTTAACAACGCTTCGTCTCAATATAGGGTACATGCAGGTAATATGGGCCCCCTAAGCTCATTTGCCTAATTTGCATAAAATTACGAAATTACACACAGTTTAATCTTTGTTTATATGAATCAATAACTACTGCTCTAACTTTTATTGTGAAGAAAAACAATTTTCACCAACCCCCCTGTCTGCAATATTCAAATGTTGACGTCATTATTTGCTCTGCATAGTACCCATAATTATCTCGATCAAAGATAAGTATAAACGGTAAAAAAAAAAAAGGACATTTCGTAGAGAAATTAACTTTCGTAAGTCAGCTCTGCACAAGTCAGAAATGATAATGTTTGGTTATCTTAGTAACGCGCATTTGTAGGACAAATCGAAATGACGCAATAAAATGATTGTTTGACATGCATGCGCCTTAGGCGTTAATGAATAATGTTAACGAATGTTTCGTGATACGCACACTGCACCCCTCAAATATAGTTATTGTTTACCAAAATATTGAAAATAGGCATACTCTTCAAAATAAAAAAATGTTATTTCACAAATAGAATATTGAAGCAACAACATTAATACTACCTTCTGTCCCCCCTCTCTATTTCATTTTCTCTGTCTCTATAATCATAATCAAAATGAAAATAATAAAATTAAATGATTACTTATTTTTTCAAATATTGATCGGATGTATATACCGCTCATAAAAGAATAATAAAAATGAATGAATGAATAAATAAATAATTAAATAAATAGATAGATAGATAGATAGATAGATAGATAGATAGATAGATAAATAACTAATAAACTTTACACTTTGAAATAGCTGCCAAGCAAAACTTAAAAGAAAGTCAGATGTATCAAAAACTCATAAACACAAGTTTCGTATGGTCAAACAAAGAAAGTTTGAGAATTACTCACTCCTGAGTCAGTACTGCATGATATTTAAAAAAAATAAAAATAAAAAAATAAAAGGACAAAAATGAGTTTGCGGAGGAATCGCTATCCATTTTTATTGGTTTGGAATGTAGCAAAATATCAATAGATAACACTGATAAACACCTTCCAGATCTTTCATAATCAAATTGTGGTTAAAAAGATAATACATGATCTGTCATGCACAATTCTTTTTTAATTCATGAGCCACGCCATTCATTGTAAAACTCATATTATTAAACGTAATTTATCATGAAATAAGCAGATGATTCCACAATGTCCAATGTGGATAACTTTTTAATTTACCCACTTTGAATTATAATAAATTAATTAATAAATAGCCAATTCTTATTTCAATGCCCTTTACGATAGAAAGCAGTGCTTAGTGCTCACCTCAGCATGAATTATATTTTTCCTGAATCATATATATATATATATATATTTGACGGCTGTTTCAGAAGTTTAAAGTTATGTTTTGTGATTTTTTTTAGACGCAAGGAGCATCTTATGAATAAACCTGTCGTTGATGTCGCTATTCTTATTTATCACGCCAAAAGATTGACTCATCTGGGTTTGGACATCAACTATATACAGTTCGTCCCAAAAAGAGCTATACACTTTTAAGATTAAAATGCTACCAAATAAAAAAAAAATAAAGTTTTTGTTTGTTTTGTTTTGTTTTGTTTTGTTTTGTTTTGTTTTATTTGTTTTGTTTTGTTTTGTTTTGTTTTTGTTTTGTTTGTTTGTTTGTTGTTGTTGTTGTTGTTGTTGTTGTTTTTTTTTTGGGGGGGGGTTAAATATAGAAAAAGCTCATATCCTCAGCTATCATTAAGACACAAAAAACTCCGAAAATAACTCATCATACTCATCATCATCATTAACACCATCATCATCAACCTGTTCGTAACCACCACCACCACCACCATCATCTTGATTAATACCTACATATAGATCATCAACTGGAAGGATATGATCCATCATCAACCCATCATCAACACTAGCAACACCGGCATAGTATAGCATTCCTTATTACATTATCGTTGCCGTTATAATCATCATCATAAACAACAACATCCTCATCATCATCCTCATCATCGCCACAATCACCATCATCATCATCATTATCCTCATTAACATCATCATCATCATCAACATCAACATCCTCATCATCATCATCAACATCAACATCATCATCAACATCAACATCATCATCATCAACATCATCTTCCTCATCATCATCACCATCATTACCACCACCATCATCATCATTATCACAATCATCATCAACATCATCATCGTCATCCCTTTTCCATACGTCTGCCACTACCTTTTCTCTTTCTCAGCATCTGTATATATACGCCGTGACACAAATGAGTATTCTAAGTACGTCAGACAATTTTCTAAATACGATGGAATCTTTATTTTTACAGTATATATTTTATTACCGAATATTCTAATCACACACTTTGGTTCTGAATCGATACCCGAAGACACAAAAGTCTTATCGATTGTATTTATGACTATTTAAAAAATGAATCACATCAGTTCATAGTTCATAAGGAATGAAAGAATGAGTACACACCCAAATAACAACTATAATATATGCACAATAGATAAACTCATACTGCATATTCATTTATCACCAGGACAAATTTTGCCTTTCACACTTAGTATAAGTCAAATGACTTTTGTTGTTCGTGTAAAAATTTCCCGCCGTGTCAGTGTTCTTCAGTCTAAAACGTTAAGGTCAAAATGGCCCATTCTTGGTCAATTTGGCCATATACAATTCCGGGTCAATGGTCAGAATAGGTTCCTTTTGACCCTTCCTTATTCAGAGTGGATTACGTCATTGCATTTTGAAATGTCATCTTGTGAAGCCATAAAGTCACAAGTTTATATAATATAAATAATCAATTCACTTTTTTTTTCAATGAACAGACGATACCGTATTCAATTTTGTGCTGCCAATGTTTATTCCTGACCACAGAGGATGATACAGCGCAACTTTCACCAATTTTTCCTTTTTATTAAAAAAAAGAAGAAGAAGAATTTTTTTGTTGAAAATCTGATCACTCTATCCCCTCGAAATACATAAATGCATTTGAATAAAATTCACATCCAGAGTGATAAGTCCTTGCAATCGCAAAAAATATCCAGCATTTCATCCCAATTTCAAATTCACAATGGTTTTAAAAATAAAATAGCATCAAAACATATTCAACTTATTCAACTAAAATACTTGCAAAATAGTCAACAATTAAAATAAAAATTCATGGAAAGAAACACAACACTAGTATTTGGAATGAAATTATAGCAACACCCGTATTTTCGACAGAAAAAGTGCAAGGTGACACAACGTCAAGGGTGGAGGCCTGGGGGGGGGGGTGGGGGGGGGGCTGAATACTACCGAATGATTATCAAGTTGGTATGAAATGCTGATCCGTTCTGAAATATTGAAGGTCAAAAATAAAAACGCAAAAATTATTAGGAGAATACAATCGATTATGGTATGAATTGCTGAACGGTTCTAACATGAAGAGCTTGCAAGCAAAAGGGACTAAATCTATTTTTATAACTTCAGGGGAAATTTGTTTACCCGATTTTGTACACACGTCTATGGAAAAGGGAAATCACAAAATGCATTTTCTTACAGTTTGAATCAACAATTAAGAAAATCCTTTTGTTCAAAAGCAGGTACGTACCTGAACAATAGCCTGATATCAATCACTTAATTTTCATCATATGTGGATTTAGTCCCTTTTGCTTGCAAGCTCTTCAAATGTTGAAAGGGAAAAAGTAAAAGCGCAAAAAAAAGAAATAATCCTGATGAGGACAATGGAAAGTAAATATTGCGTCCTCAAAACACTTGGCACATTAAACAATTACAAAATTTAATCGAACAAGGAAAATATACAATAAACTTGTTCCATACCGCTTCCAAAGAAAAGAGAGGATGATAAAACAGCGAAAATAAAAAGACAATTAGTACCCCATATAATATCTGCCAATACAATACTTGATCTGAAAATATTATACATCATGATAAATAGTGACACGACATTTGCTCCTGCGATAATAATTGCTTTAACCCTACATCTTTATTATCAAAATACATGTTTCAAATAAAAGGTAATCCATATTTAGAGGGCCCATGTTCAATGATCATTTACTTTTGCTGTTTATAATTATGTAACATATAATTAAAGACAAACTCTCCACCTTTCCAATGATACCTTTCTTGAATCATAGATGTAAAGCATAAATGAGTAAATTGCAAATGAAATTGGCAAGTACAGAGTCCATTTTTGCAAGTTTTAAGAAAATGAAAGTAGAAGAAGATTGAGTGAATGCTGACCCCGATGTCCCACAGCGATGATGTGTGACTCCTTAGAAAGCATCCACTCAGTCTTTCATCCTTTGACAAAAACGTGGGAAATGGCTTTCGTACCTGACACATTCATTTGCAATGTATTCAATTATGCGTTAGATTTATGATTCAAGAAAGGTATCATTGTAAAGGTGAAGAGTTCTTTTTCAATTATATGATAAAAATAGATATCCAAAGTTGATGAGCTGGGAATATGGCCCCTCCAAAAATGAATTACCTTTTATTTGAAACGCGCTGTATAGGGTATTAAGGCCAGGTTGCAATATGGTTTACTTTTATATTAGTCCAGGGGACAAGCTCGTTATTCAATAAGTGAATGGAATCTATAGCGGAGCAATTGTCGCCGCAGCAAATGTCACGGAATCTGGCAAATATACATATTTATAACAATATGATTTATATTTACTGTATGATGCAGAAAGATCTAGATTAAGCTGCATAAGATATCCAATATTTGATTCAAATAGACTTCAAATCACAGATATACTCTTAAATTACATTGCACAATTGCACATCGCACGCTCTCAAGTCAATATAATAGATTCATGGTTTATTACCTCGTGTTACATTCATGTAGTTGATAGTAATTAATTTGGAGTAAATTTCCACTTGTACAAAGAGTGTATTCGATCATTTCAATGACCGAAAATATTTCCACTATAGTCAAAATTGAGATTGCAATCTTTTCAGTCTTTCAGTCTTATAAATCTTTCAGTTCTTAGGGTGGTATCTCACTTCGCGGAAACTACTTTGAAACAACTTTAAGACGGATTTCGGAGACGTCGCGGAGAGACGTTTCATGAGTCGCGGAAACTGGTTTGACACGGTTCTTTGAAATTGCTTTGAGACAGTTTTTGAAAATTGTCGCGGAGACGTCTCCGAGACGACTCCTACGTTTTGGAGACGTCTCTAATAATTTTTATCCGTCGTGGAGACCTCTCCGCAAAGTGGGATACCACCCTTAGAAAAAAAAATTGAATCTACTACTTTTGCGAGTTGAAATCCAGCCCAAAAGAAAGTGTTCCCTGTAAACAACTTCATGAAAAGAGTGAGTTGTCTCTCCTTTACATTAATTGAAAAGAATGTGGTGGTATCTCCTCAGCGTATTTTATATTGGTGCACCAAATAGCCCAATTCTACAAGTTTGTTTATATCCTAATTTGTTCCCTCAGCACTTTGGTATACATTTCTATATAACTTCATTTTATAATCTGCATAATTATTGGTGCCTTTATATAAATTATATCTGAAAGGCACGAGTAACCAACCAATATAATTTTGCAAAATATTATTATATATATATTTTTTTTTGTCAAGGCTTACTCCTTCAGCCACTTCTTAGTGAACTAGGAGATTGTTAAAGACAAGATATTTATTCATTTGTCTCCAACGGTAGAAACACATGCAACTGCTGTGACAGCTATGAAAAAAAAAATCATAGGCTGTCTTGTTTCAATTTATCACACAGCAGTTTCGTGTGCTTCTACCGTTGGAGACAAATGAATAAATTTCTTGTCTTATAATATCCCAACGGCGTAAATCCATTTACGTTAGAAGATTGTTGTTTTGAATAATTTATTGGCAGTTTAAATTATACACCCAAAATGCTTGCTCAAAAAAAAACAAAAAAAAACAAAAAAAAAATATATATATATATATATATACTTCTTCAGATGAAGGTTATTAAGTCTTCGTGTCATTTTTTGAAAAGTAAGTGTCCGAGTATATTAAAGTAAATGATATATCACCACTTACAGCAATTATGATCCATTCAGTGTCGAATAACAAGTTCATTATGTAATGAACGTAAGATAAACTTCTGTTGTCACCCTACAATATATTGTTTGTGCGTGTCTGAAATAGTATTATTCTTAGCTTTCTTTGATTAAAAAAAAAAAAACATACATATATAGTTATGATCAATTGCAAATCAAAATTTTTAAAGTTATGGTACAATAGTAGGACTATTTGAAACTATAAGAAATATAATAAAGAGAAATTGAGCAGAAAAGAGAAAAAGAGAAAAGAGAAAGATGAACATAAAATATACACCGTATTCTGAAAACAACAACCACATCAATGGAATGATAAAGACATAAGAAATACATGATAAAATTAACATATTATTTATAGTAAATTAATTACAAAATTACCAAAATATACAAAAAACATTCAAATTCATAAGATGCATAAATAGAATTATGAGTTTTCCTATGTACACAATATATACTTAGAAATTGCAGTTCAAACTATATACATGTATAATGCTGTTTCCCTTATTCCCTCGTTTGTGTAGCTTCCATTATTGTCAAAACTTTTCCTCAGTAAGATCAAATGATTCTGTATCGTTTTCATTCTCATTTAACAAAATCACAAGTTATCAATTCTCAGAATTTCATTAAAACCGTTTTTATTATGTTTCTCATCTTTCTTTTCCTGCTTTCATTGGATAAAAAAAGCAAAGGTTTGGGCAGGAATTCTCCTTCAATTACTGATCAACACATGTCAGAATTACTTGACGGAAGAATTTCAACTGACATATATATTATGCCAGGGTTCACAGTTTGAATTGGAAGACAGCGTTTTTCTAAACAGCGTTTGAGCCAGAACAAATATATATAAAGTTAGACCCATCACCTATTTTGATCAACCACCGCTGATCAATGATAACACAAGTCATGATAACTTAGATTATTGTGTAAATTTGTGGAGGAATAATTATCATCAAACAATATTGAGATCTAATAATGGCTACAAATTATTGATCTCGAAAATGTTTATAGGTCGCACATAAATCATGATAAAGAATACCTTGTGAGCACATTTTGTGACTTTTCCATATTTCTTTTCCCCATAACTCAACTACTGTACTGATAATTTATCAAACTTTTAAACCCTCATTGATTTGGCAATCTTATCTGTGGTCAATTTGGATTTGGATGTGGACGTTTAATTTGCATCAGTTACCAGAAATCCAGAAATCACATAATTTTTTGAGAGACAAAAAAATAGGATGATTATGGCCTATACATGTAGCCTTATCAAAGTCACAGGTTTCAATTCCAATGAAATGCTGTTTGGTGTCTTTTTCCTCCAGGCGAAATTTCTTTCTTGAAATGCTTTCGGCAAAGAATGAATTCTCGGCAACGTTTCTATACAGGCCTATAACGAGTATTATTCATGTGAATATTGTTTTGGGTATTAATAGTCATCTTGAGAAGGTTCAAAGATCTCACATCCCATTATTCAACTTCATGGCATTACCTTTTAAATACATTTTTAAAGATAATGTTCAATGGCAATATTTGATATTATTTACTCTTTTAGATAAGAGTGGCAGATCCAGTATTCCTCACTGCAAGAATTTATTTAATTATTACATTATTCTTACTCAAAAAGCTGCTTATATTTTGAATAAATAAAATAAATTTAATAATGACCCCAAAATAATGTTTGAATGTATGAATAACCATTATCATTGTCATAATTTCAGATGGGGGTTGTATTCTTCTGGCAGTGCCGTTTGGTTCTTCAGTCTCAACGCCATATCCACACTTTTAATATAGAGCGATAGAACGTCTCGCATCTCGTCCGTGTAGGGATCGAAGCTGAGTTTCTGCCGGGTGCTCTCCCGTCGTTTGAACTTGCCGTCCGGTGAACTGAGCGTGCAAAGGACCCGTTCCTCGTTATAAGGCTGGCCTAAGAACCGGACCATCTTTTGGAGCGAGAGGAACGGGTCCTTGCGGAGGTCTTCGTAGTGGATGACTAGGATCTTCTTGCTGAACTGTAGGAAGTTTAGGGCCGTGTTGGTCCAGGTACGAGACTTGCCAGCCACGAAGTCGATCCATTCTGTAATGACCAAAAGCAAATTCATTCATGCTAATTATCAGTTTGTTTCATTTTTATAGACATTATGTATATAACGTCATAATCTTATAGCGCCCTCCCTGAGAGGATAGGAATACGCGTAAACGGAGTTGTTAGAGATGCGCCAGCTGCAGATCACAAACGTGTGCAAGGAAATAGCCTCAGCATCTAAGATGGCTGCGCGATGACGTCAATGCATAAGTTATATAGTAACCTCTAGGTCACAATCAGTCGCGGATCCAGATAAAACAACTTTACACCAAGGTGTTTATCTTAATATTGATGAGATATTCATATATATTTTATAACAAACACCATTAGAAAAAAAAATCAGCACAAGAGAAAACAATTCTTTAGAGAGATGGACCAAGTCTCGATCAAAATTCTGAATCCGCTACTGCCACTCATCGTAATGTTTGAACCCTCGCTATACAACTCCCTCTATTGAAATATAGAGAATTAGCAGTTGCTCCCCATTATTTTGAAAGTTCTTTATGATTATGTTTCGTTAGTCTGAAATGGAATATGGTTGGTAGTGATGGTGATTTCAATTTCGGGTGAAATTTCATTTTTAGAACGAATCAATGAACCATTTTCATTGTCGGATCAACAAAACTCTTTTTATTTTTTCGGAGAATCAAAGTATGTTTTACATTCGGATTGACTAAAAAATATTTGGACCGACGAATCTACAAAGGAAAGAACTTAGATTAGATAATTTACCTGTTCCTTGTGTGTAATGCTTCTCGTTGGCGAAACCCGTATGACCGCCAAATTTCCTGTTGTGTTCCGAGATGATAGCTTTGTAGGGGTTCCTAACAATGAGTATAGCGCCATCAAACGACGAGATATGTTCTTCATCAAAACGATGTGTTTTCACGGCTACCGTGTTCCCCTTTCTCCAGTTTTCCCGCTCACCAAGGAAACCTAACATGAAGAACAATAAGGTAAACTGGTATTAAAGAACTGTCTTGAAGAAAATATTGTATATTTCTGTGGAGTTTTATATGAAAAAAAAAATCCCGATGACTTGTACTAGGCTCGTTAAAATGAAGCAGGAGAACGGAGACAAAATGGGAAACAATAATAAGTGTGCAACGCCTGGCAACGCAAAAGGAGAGGCCGAGAAAAAAAAATAATGTGAGAGAGAGAGAGAGTGAGAGAGAAGAGGGAGAGAGAGAGAGAGGAGAGAGAGATAGAGGGTGGGGAGTCATGGAGAGAGAGGGAGCGGGAGAAGATGTACGTAAAAATGCAGTGGCGGATCCAGGATTTCATTACAGGGGGGGGGGCCCAAATCGGAATTTCAGATTTTGGTACACCCAAATTTTGTTCCTGTTACATCGGCGAGCCAAAAGGTACACTCAATGTTTTTCACGTCACGCTGGCCGCGCGATAAGCGGGGGGGGGGGGGGGCGGGGGAGGGTTGTTAGGTGTTAATTTTTGGGGCACTCGGCCATCATCAAAGAGGTCATCATATATTAATCATGTATTAACTATAGGGGTAAGGTATGAGGTCAATCGACCCGCTCATCTTTTTTTACTTCGGTTTTTTTTTTTTCGTTTTTTTTTCCTGTTTTTTGGTTTTTTGCTAGGGGGGGGGCTCCTCTGCATCCGCGCCCGAGATGATGGGAGATATTGCAAGTATGAAAATATTTCAAGTATTATTATTAACAAGAGATCTACAGTAGATGTAGAACTATTAGGCTATTATGTATGGTAGCTGCGAAATAGGATTGTGAACCGAAAGATGTGAAAGAAGCACATTCAATTAACTTTTTAAAAGCCTAAGTACACTGTTAAAAATTGTGTAAAACAAGTTCTGCCCAATTTGAACAAAAAAATCATATGAATTTTGTTTAAAATTACAGGAGAAAAAAGACATTGTGTAATATTATACAAATCTACCGTGAATAGCGTGAAATTAGAAACTTGAATAATATTTCTTCATTCTAAAACAGAAATATATTAATGATTGCAGAAGAAAATAGCTCTTACCTTTCCTGTACAGGTCTCCATCGTCGTAATAACTACCGGTAAAGATGCCCGTGGATCGCTCGATCAGGTACCGTACCCATGTATTCCCTGAGCCTGGGAAACTTGCCAATGTGATCAGAGGAAATGTTCTCTCCTTCCCCATTGCTATCGCCGTACATCGTGTATCTGCGAAAGAGAAAAGTTGTTGGATATAATTCAAAGACTGTGTGGTTGGTCCCATCACTGTCATTTTTTGTTTTGAGGAATGCAGACAGCTGGCTGAAAATTCCAAAACATGCACATTTCCTTGATTCTATAGATGCGCGGGGAAAACATTAATTAATAAACCAAAGTTTATCAATCCATGGTAATTATAACAAAAGACAATATTCCTCTGAAAAATGGAAAATTAAACAAGCCTAATAGCACGTCGCAAGTGATGTCACAGAGTTTATGGAGGTTTACACTAAAACATTCATTTCTATTATCCTTCGTTAAACCTTCACTGATAGTTTATCTCAATTTTATGCTTTTATAATAAAAAAAATTAAAAAAAAAAAAAAAAGTGAGGGGGAATACATTCGATGGTGTAATTTTAAATCAAATGATTAAAGACGTCAATATTTGAGAGTAAGGTGATCTTTTCTGTTAGGATATACATTATTTAAGCCTTTTCCCAAGCAAAACTGAACGTTGTTAAATGGTTCAGCAACCATTTGGGAGGTGGTTGCAATCATAATGGGTGCATTTTAAAATAAAATTGTAATTTCGTCCATTTCTCTAACCGAACAATGCTTCCAGGTCCCTAATATCCATATCACGCCGAACACTGCCGGTACCGTACAAAATATTGGAAATTGAATGCGATGTAACGTTTCTATTCTGTCTAGTGTGTCAAAGAAAAGGGAAACTGGGACAATCATTCTTTTTTTTTTCTTGCGGAAGCAAACGATCAATCATAATGCCTTTTTTATACGATACGAAAAAATGAGGAAGACGACTTTAGGATTTTGAATAGGCCTATAAAAATCGAATTCCCCCGATAAGAATGCAACGACATTCAGGCTGGGTCACCGGTATTTTTGCATACTCCTTGCTAGATTTTTGTTTCAAAATAATCTCTTTGCTCCGTACTGCGCAATTTGACATTTCAATTTCCAACTCGCCTTGCTCATCTATATGCGACTCTTCCAGATTCTACAATATTCATTTGCTTTTCAGCTTGGAAAACTAACCGACAGTCTCGGTTTCCTTTTTTCTTGTACACACTGTATTATCCATCTCGTGTCAATATATGACCGGGGCTTTTAGCCTTTAATCGACTTTCACACCTTCCATGTTAACTTACCTTCCACGCCGGTTTGGTATATTGCATAGTACTTATTACCGCCACAAAAGACATTGGTGTCACCTGCACAGGGTTCCTGGCATTCGCTGGGCTCCACCGTGTGTCGTAGGGTGTAGTTGTGAGTGAGGTAGCCGCAGTGACACTGGGAGCCGCGAAATAAAGCTGCAAGAGGCATAGACTGCAGAGAGGAAGGGAGGGGTAAAAACGGAAAGAATTTGTATAATTTCATAAAGTATTTAAGGATTTATTATCAATCATTGAACTAACAATATTTATGATGGAAGAAAGAGAAGATGAAGTACTTATTTTGAAAAATCCATATCTGTTTTAAGGCACGCCGAGATAAAGACCGTTGCTTTATTCTGTGTCAGTCAATAAATATATTGGGGGAATCCAGAATCATCTTCATATCGTATTTCCCCAAATCAAGAACACCTTAAAAAAAAAACAGGTCAATAATTATTAACTCAACCTCCCGACCCCCCCCCAAAAAAAAATAAATAAAAAACAAACAAACAAACAAACAAACAAAACAAACAAACAAACAAACAAACAAACAAACAAACAAAAACAAACAAACAAAACAACAACACAACAACAACAACAAACAACAACAACAACAACAACACAACACAACAACAACAAACAACAACAATAATATAATAATAATAATTATAATAATATAATAATAATAATAATAATAATAATAATAATATATATAATAATAATAATAATAATAATAATTATTATTTATTATTATTATTATTATTATTATATTTATAATAATAATAATAATAATAATAATAATTATTATTAAATAATAAGCTACAAACTTCGGATATAGATATAAAGGAAATGATGTTACGGCGGACAGTAAATCATTTGGTCTACATGGATGACATCAAGCTGTATGCAAAAAATGATGATGAACTTCAAAGTCTGATAGCCATTGTTAAACAATTCACAGATGACATTGCGATGGAATTTGGCATTGAAAATGTGCTAAGATTACACTTATCCGCGGAAGAAGGGTGGAGACAGGTGATATGCCCCTATCTGACGAGGAAGTATCAATCAAGGAACTGACGAATGAATCCACCTACAAATACCTTGGCATGATAGAGAATGACAGCATCAGCCACAACGTAATGAAAGAGAAGGCAAAGACAGAGTACAAACACAGACTGAGGCTCATTATGAAATCTGAACTTAACGCCAAAACAAGATGAAGGCTATCAATACACTTGCTATCCCGTGCTAAGGTATAGTTTTTGGAAATAATAAACTGGAAAATCGAGGATATACGAGGGCTGGATGTCATGACAAGGAAGCAATTGACAATGCACAGACTACACCACCCAAAAGCTGCTGTTGAAAGGTTGTATCTCCCCCGCGACCTTGGAGGAAGAGGTCTTCAGCAGATAGAAACGTATGGAATATGGAGTTAATACAGCTTGCCAATTACCTATCCAGTCCCAAGGATACATTGACAAACATATCTCACGATTATGACAAAGCCCAGCCAATTTACTCAAGTACGAAACAAGCATTGAAGACATTGACAGATCACCAGATAGCTCTACCAGTGGGAAAAAGAGAGAACAGAACTGAAACGTTCCTTGAACAAAAGATTGCAGACAAATCTACAGGCAAAACGTCTACAGCGTCACCACGAAAACAATCGAATCGCCAGTTCGTTGACAAAAATAACACCCACGGATGGCTAAAGTCTGCTGGTCTGAAAGGAGAAACGGAAGGGTTTATATTTGCCATACAAGATCAGGTAATCAAGACACGGGCATATGAGAAATCCATTCTGCAATCAGATGTAGAGGACACGTGCAGAGTATGTGGGAAAGAACCTGAGACTCTAATGCATCTGGCATCAGGATGCCCATCTTGCCCAAACAGAATATATCAGCAGACATGATAACATTGCCAAGCATATACACTGGCAACTTCTAAAGGATCGTGGGACTCAAGCATGTGACCATCCATGGGAACATCAGCCACAGACAATCACCCTGGCTGATAAAAGTACCATATATTGGAACTGCGGCATAATGACAGACAGAGCTATCACTGTAACAAGCAGACATCATCGTAAGAGAGGGAAACAAGTTAACATCATCGAAGTATCCGTCCCTCACGACATAAACATCGCAGTCAAGGAAAGGGACAAGCGGCTAAAATATCAAGACCTGAGGATCGAGATCGAACGAATGTGGAACGCCAAGGCAGAAGTCACCCCGGTGATAATTGGTCACACGGGGATGGTAAAGAAGGGAATCGAGAGTCTCATCACCAGAATCTCCCGAACATCAAGAATCTACGATCTTCAAAAAGAAGCATTCTCGGCAGCAACTAGAATGATCCGAAAACACTTAGACACTAAAAAGTTGCACTTGAAATCACTTTGTGCTTTTTGTTAAAGCAAAGTCTTTTTAAGGAAAAATACGGACTTGATCCTGTTTATCAATAAAATAATAATAATAAATAATAATAATAATAATAATAAAAATAAATATTAAAAAAAAAAAAAATAAATAAAACAATAAAAAATAAAAAATAAAATTATATTGGAGTCGAACAACGGATTAAAATTACACGGATATACCAACAATTGTTTTAAAGTTATTTATCACGGTAATAAAGTTAACCATTACTTGTACTTAATATCAAATTTGATTGGGGCATATTTCGCGGAGAACTTAATTTGGATTCAGTTTTAGCTAGATGGGATTAATTTTTTTTCCAAGGTGAATTAATAGATAACTTTCAATCAGCGAGCTGCTATAGTGTGGATTTTACCAATTAATCAGACTCACATCGATCGGAGTTGGATTCACTGGATATATGCTGCAACAACAATTTTTATTACCGGGCTTTAATATTTTATGACAGAACCTTGGTGATAGTAAACAGCGCTTCTTTTCTATCGAGAAATCCTTTCTTCTGGAATATTATAATTTGCTATAGATCTATCAATTTAAAAGATGATGCTAATTAATTGGTATTAAAGCTTTTACAATATTAAAGTTGAATTCGAGCAGACACTTCAAAAAAAAAGAGCAAGGCCATTCGTTATGAAAAGAAATAAGTGAATGTCATTCGTATAATCTACACTGGATTTTCAGTTTCGCTGTGACTTTACAAAGGTTCAAAGCTTGTAATAAAATAAAAACTACATGTACATCATTGTCGGATGCAGAATTTGGAAATAAATAGGGCACAAGCGACGAATTAGGGGAAGGGTATGCAAGCTGTTATTGCCCCAAAATATTGGTCGCGCCCCTCTTGCCCCCCCCCCCGCTTAAAACTCTTTCCTTACTTTGTTTTACCCCTAAAAACAATAATAAGTTCAAAAGTCGAACCAGGGTCGCTAGATCGACAGTCCGTGTCGCTATACTGATTCATCTGTGACTTTGAGATGTCAGCTTTGGTGCTTCTTATGCTATATACAGTCAAACAGACACTTATATACGTTCAGTACGTTTTTGTTGTTTCATCTTTATTTCATCATCTATTCTATCACTTCGTATATGTATTTCTTTGTCTTATTGGATGAACGAAATTATCACTACTTCCGCTACTGACTATGATGGGAAGGCATTCGTGGGGATCCGCAGAAAAAAAGGAATTTTTTGACGCAATGTCGGACGTAAGTCAACGGAAGTGTCTGGGTGACTGTTAGGATAATCTATTTTAAAAGATTTGAAAAAAGTGGTGCGAATAAAAAAAAATATATATTTTATATATTATACATGTATAAAATAAATAAATAAATAACCGGTGCATCGCACAGCGTTGTTTAAAAATTAAACAACCTGTAGTTGTTTAAACCTTCAACACTCTTGTTGTTTAAAAGTTTAAACAACCCGCTGTTTAATGGTTGTTTAAAATATCAACAGTATTGTTTAACGCTTCTCTCCAAAAATAAAAACGCTCTAACTTTCGGTTAACGCGGCCGGGTTTCGAACTCACGACCTTTTGATTATAAGGCAGACGCTCTATTCACTGAGCCAACACATCTGTACATACACGCATTTAATGTGTGAGGCATAGGTCCTTCGTAATGATTGAAATGTTGCGCCGATTTACCTTGCATATGTAACGAGTGATGCCATTAGCCCATGACTATCACGTGACATTTGCCTCGGCCTGTTTAAACACAGTTGTTTAATATCTAAACTCTACTCTCTAAACAGGTCTTTTTAAGGCTATAAAACCTTGCTTTTCCGGTTTTAAACAACAATGTTTAAATACTAAACAAGAATGTTTTAAACTTTTAAACCAACATTTTTTTAAACAGCGAAATTTTTTAAACCGCGTTCTAACAGTGCAGCCTGGAGCCAATATCGTAGAAAATTATAATACCTTTCTCTCACAAGCAGATATACAGAGAGATGTTGTCATCTTATCACTTTCTTCTGTGTATTTGGTGAAGTAAGAGTCATCAATAGGTCGTTCTGCACAACTCCTATATCCATCTCGGAATCCTTTCATTGGACCAGCCTCTGTAAAATGATCAAAAAATGAGAAAGAGAGATTCAACTTGTTATTGTGATTTTGATAAAAAGGGGAACAAAATTGTTATTTCAAGCTTCAAACTTAATAATTTTGCTGTTTGCTTCCCTTTTAAATGCGCGTTTAAACACACCCCCATTTTTTATTTTTTTTTTTTTTTTAAGTTCACCCTGAAATTTATTGGATTTTAAAAGCAAAAAAAGAAAAGAAAATATCAATGAAGCTTTGAAAATATCCATCAAAGAATAACGAAGTTGTGAATATTTAGATTTTTGATTTTGTGACGTCATTTGAGAGCAGCTCTCATATTGTGTTATGTATATATCTTTTTTTGTTTCACGGTTCTTGACGAAGGAATAGATCCTTTTCTTAGAGGCATGTTTTAAGTTTGATGATATATCGACGGCAAATGCGAATGATCAATATTTTTCTGAAAAATGGCATTTTCTAAATTTACATTACAAAACACAATGGGAGATCTGCTTGCAGGTAGTGTAACACAATCAATTTTTTTTAATATTCATAAATTCGTTATTCTTTGGGAGATTTTCTTCAAACATTCACAGACATATTTCTGCTTTATTAAAAACCAATTAAATTCTAGAGCGAACTTTCCCTTTAGTGCAGTGGAATGGGAAACAATACTTCCAAATTTGTATTTGTTATATCAGGAGTTTGTCGAGCAATATTAGGCTCATTGTCAGCTCTCTGCTCAGCCTACGAACTCACACGGTCCCAGATGTAAATAATCATAATCTTCGGTCAAAACCTTACATACCAACCAACCAAATTTGAACCAAGTGACTGTGTGAATAGACGCAGAACCACACCACATAAAAATGTTTTGGAAATAATTCAATATTCATTTAGAAGAATGATGTTGGGTATAGAGAAAAATTTTAAGTGTTTGGTTTTTTTCTTGACAACAAGTCAAGTTTAAAATGATCGCTTCGATTAGGCCCCGCCGTTTGTGATTTAGCTTGGCCTAGTTTCAGAGGATCCGAGTTCCCTAGGAGACACATCGGAAACAGTTAAATTACACTCATGAGTTTCACAGGACAGCTTTAGGAAGCGAGCATTTTAAAGAAGATCATTTTAAAGTTTATGTAATCCCATCAGGTTTTCAATAATGGAGTAGCTTTCTTGATGATAAAATAAGTCGAATGCGTCGCCGAATATAACCCAACCACCCCCCCCCCCAAAAAAAAAAAAAATAAATAAATAAATAAAAATAAAAATAAATAAATACATAAAAAAAAAAAACTTGTTTCAGTTCACAAATCATGCTTCATCAAGCATATAAAGTTTGTAAAGATGTAATGTCTTTTTACTTTGATTTTATTGTTATAATTATCAATATATAGGCCTAGACTTTGAAGACACAAGTACACCGAGGTTTTATTTATTTGCTATAACTGATATCGTCATAATCGTATCATGGAGCGGGGTGATAGTTTATTCCAACTTCATGAAAACAGTTTTCATTTAAATTTCATTAACTCGAAATTCAATTTAGTGGCAGCTTGCCAACTTGCAAGTATAGCTCTTGCCAAACCCTAAATGCAATTAACTCCTCGTTGGTTTATCCTGCAATCACCACATGTGTTGTAAATACATAATATCAACAAGAAAACGATCTTGACATCATTTCATTCGAATTTGAATGTCATGCACTATGAATCACCATTTAAAAAAGTGATATCTTAATGAATTCACTCCTACTTTTCCTATACTGGTCGACAAATTTGAAAACCTGAAAACTTTGATTTCCTTGTTGAAAATTGGCGAGTAATCTGTCAGTAAAAAATAGTCCGAAATTACTCCAACAGCCATCAATTAAAAACGCTCTAAAGCTGAACTACAATCTATTCTACATATACTGTGATTTCTAAATAATAATAATAATAATAATAATAGTACGGTTCTTATAAAGCGCGTATCACTTCCAATTTTAGGCGTCTCTATGCGCTTTTACGAAAAGAAGAGGGAAAGAAAAGGGAAGAAAATACTGGGAAATTGGTCAAACTGTGATTCACAAGAAATGTTTTTTGAATAAGTGTGTTTTAAAGACACCGTGTTTTCATTTGACATTTTACTTTTATGATGATTTCTCGTTAGCATGGTGTTGCTTCTGGTTAAAAAAGATAAGAGAGAAAAAAACTAACATAAAAAAAATTTATTCTGTAATGCAGAGGCTTTGGTGTGGAAATAAGACAAATAAAGGCTAACAGAACTTGTTGGATGTCATGACAACGAGTTAGGCCCATAGCAAAAATTCATGCGCCCATGCAGGCCCGGATCCCGGTGGAGGACCCTCATCTTCAAATTTAGAAAAGGTGCCCTCAGACGATTGCCACATGTTTCTTTGATTAATATTATGCTCTTGTGTATTTTTGACAAAAATAATATTAAAGAGAATAAATTATTTATTTGTCTCCAACGGTAGCTGTCTGGCTCCAAATTTATCACACAGCAGTTGCAATGCGCGTGTTTCTATACCGTTGGAGACAAATTAATAATTTCTTCTCTTTATGACATCCTAACGGCGTTAATTCATATACGTTTAAAAGGAATATTGTTTGGCAGTATTCTGTTTTATCTAACGTTCAGTGTATGTTTTGTTTGATTCTGTGAGAAATAATGTTTTGTCATCACCAGAACTCAATATCACCTTTAACTTTTGAACATCATGACAATGATGAATAATTCAGGTCTTAATGATATTATTGCCTGCACTTATTAATTTTTAATGAAGGTCGAGTTTCATTATCTTTTCCTTTTACTCATTAATGATTTAGTGTCATGTTGGGGATTCATAAAAGCTCTCCAATCGAGCAAAGTACTTTCATTGGTAACCAAAAAAAAAATGGACGATAATTTAATCGTGATAATTAAAGCGAATTAGAAACTTAAAAAACAAATGTGAATGAATATAATTTTATTGCGTTGACTGTAAAACAAACAACTGAAAGCTTCTGAGCAAATTGAAGTCATTTACCATCTGAGAACAGTGAAAACAAATGAGGCTAGGCATACAGTCATGCGGTGGAAGGCATATTGTATGAAAAGAATTACAGTAACAGTTTTCAAAATTTGAATATGAAATCATAGATATCTTGGAAATAAAGCGAGCTTGTAAATTTCAAGGGATTTTAGACAAACTTATATGTTTATTATGTTAGCAAAATGAGTTAAATCAAATAAATTATAGTTTGAATCTCATTCAATGTTACTGCATCCGCTAAAAGAAAATGTAAATAAATCTAATAATAATCGCTAGAGGGTATTCATTTGTCTCGCAATCTACTATGGTCAACAAGGAAATTCGTGATCACTCTCGCAAAAAGTGATCACTAGCTTACAAGTTAAAGCTCGTGAACTTGTAAGCTAGTGATCACTTTTTGCGAGAGTGATCACGAATTTCCTTGCTGACCATAGTAGATTGCGAGACAAATGAATACCCTCTAGCGATTATTTCAATCCGCAATAATGAACTTATTTAAATCTAATAATATATACTAAATTTCGCATAACAATAAACAATGCCCCGGCGACATTATCCGATTTGAATGTCTCTCTACAGGGAGGCCATTAACTTCAGATGGGTGGAGACTGGCAAATATAAATAAATGTCTTTTTCAAAAGTCGTTAGTGCCGTTTCAGGATTCTTTACTTTGTTATAAATACGATAAATCACAGAGTGGCGGATTCCGGGGTCCACAATACATGACCGTGTCCTTTATATTTTCGACTTACTGTACATGATAAAATCGGATTTTTTTTTTTTTTTTTTTTTTTCAAATTTTCGGGCTATCACCCCCACGCATTTTCAAATTATGGATCCGCCACTGGAAACGCTGGTTGCTCTACTTATAAAGCTTAACGATCCCTATATAAGCAAAATGACATCTTATGCGGCGGTCACAACTCGCCGTACCTTCGACGTGCAACTCCCTACGATGGATTTCGTAGAAAAATCGTGCAGCGCAGGTACCTCGGAGGCACGTTGCATGTACGACGTGCAGGAAGTTTTTCCAATACCCTTACTACAGAAACGCAGGAATCGCAGAAATTGACCAACGACCTGTGCATGCATTGCACATGCAACGCAGGCTACGTTGATGGCACGTGCCCCGTAGCCTACGACGAGTTGTGACCGCCGCATTAAGTCAATATAACCGTCTCATCCATACCATCCGTCATTCTTAAATCTAATTAAAGTTGTCTGGTTTGAGCACGTGAGACAAAACCTACAGCTAATTTAGCTCTAGGGTTACCTTCATCCTCCCCGCATGTTGACTTTATAATCAACGGTTTATCCATTGCAAATTTGAAACAACCATTCTGTTTGGTTCACAATGAGACTTTCATGCAAGTAGGCTACACAACAAGGATCCTGATTGGTCAATTTGCGAGATCAAAGGCTGGTATTCTCGAAGGGTTACTTAAGTTAGTAGCCACTAAATACGCCACCTCTCGAGAATACCGGCTTTTATGTTTAAAAATTGTTCTGATTAGATACAAAAATTGGGCAAGAGGGGATCGGAATCGATTTAGAAATCTCCCCTTTTGAGTTGTATTCATTTTTCATGGGCCTTAAAGGGATTTGGTAACTTTCAAAAACAAGAGCAATTAGATCAAGATTAATAACATTATATTGTTCCAACAGTAAAAACAAACTACTGAAAGTTTCAGATCAAATGGAAGTCATTTACTACCTTAAAACAGTGTAATAAACAATGCCAAGCATACAGCCGAACACCAGGACCCTTTGCTACTAGCTCAGTAGGCCGCTAGGGACGGGGACTTTACTACAGTAAATGGGTGTATGTTGTGCTATGTGGAGAAGCACATGGTTTTATAAACCATCTGGGGTTGGTTTATAAAATTTGAGTATGAAATCATTGATATCTCGAAGGTAAAGCAAGCAATTGGCTTGCAATTTTGAAGAGTTACCAGACTGACCTAAGTGTTTATAATTATGTTGGCAAAATAAGCTAAATCGAATAAAATGTGATTTGAATATCATACAATGTTACTGCATCCCTTTAAATGGAGGGATGGGGTTGGATAAATATCTAATTGGATACGCCAAGCAAAATGCACCGAAACGTAAACAATTTTGGCAGTTCCATCATCCACCATAGATTTTATACACTGTTAATACACGAAATGTCAACATTTTGGCAGGTTAACATTTACGGAAATCAGAAAATACATGACGTGTATATCGAATCATTCCAGACAGAGGCGTTAATATGTCTACACACGAACATTTCTATTTGTTTTTGTTCTACTAGGAAGTATAAAAAAAAAAAAAATTCTTTCACTGATTGTCGTATTTGTGCATGAAAACCAAATGAAACCTATACAAACTTTTTCTATTTTTGGTGTGTGTTTTTGTTAATGAACTTTTTTACACTTCTTCTGACAAAATAATGTAATGCAGATCATTATTGTAATACATATTTTAACCTGAAACGAAATCAAGGTTATCTGCAATATAAAGTATGAAAAGTAACGAACGAGCATCATGACTGTGAGCGGTTAATTTGGTTAACAATCGACTTGGTTAAACCGTTGGGATAACTGTAAATTTTAACTTTAAAAAGGCGCAACATCCGTTTTCGATATAAAAAAAAGAATAATTAAAAAAAAAAAAAAAAAAAAAAAAAAAAAAAAAAAAAAAAAAAAAAAAGGTTACGGATATGAATCCAAAGTGTAAGTACCTGTTTTTTGTAACATAAGTATTCATTTAAGTTTTGAGAGAAATTAGAAAAAAAAAATGTATTTTCTAGAGATACCTGTACAACATTTGGTAAACAATGCCTATTTTTCGCTCTTGAGTTACAAAGGTGCATGGATTTAGCACCATTTGAAAATAAATTCTTCAAATATAGTTTCAGTTTATAGTTATCGCTGTGGTGTAAACGGACCTTAAAATGTAAATTGGGCACGTGGGAAGAAGTCACAATACCGTGGCAGCTGTATTATTTCCACACCACTTAAGGTACCTAGCACAGGCAATATCTTGCAGGGTTTGTCGGCAATTTGAAGAAAGGAAGACGGGCCTTTACGTGACGGATGTTGATGACAGTCTCTTATATTGCCTAGCAGGATAAGAATACGACCCCTTCACACCAATCCTGTTCTCATAGTATACAGAGAATACGGCCCCTTCACACCAAGAACTTAACGCAGACAAATTATATTCTCATAATTACATTCCTTCTGTTTTCCTAAATACACAGTGTTCCACAAAGTGTTCATGATTATGATGATGCGTATTATTTGACTTTGTGAAGACGCTCGGATTGAACAGTGCATGATGATGTCACATTTTGGTGTGGTCTTTCACGTAGTGATGCTCTGATTCACGCTGTGAACGTGCCTTTTTCACACTGTGAATACCTAATTCACAGTGTTAAAAATGTCTGAAGATAACAGTGTGAATATTTTTTTTTCAGACTGTCTTTCACATTGGGTTTCACAAATGTGCGGCACTTTTTTCCATCTATACAGATTTACAGTGTATTTTCAGTTTTACATTATCGGTTCCAGTTGGTAACCATGATGCGGCATAATTATGTTGCTTTGTTAGGCACGACTTGAACGAGCGAACAATAACATGTGTTCCAGAGATAATTACGAACGGATAAATTTATGTTTGTATTCTCAATCGATGTTCACAATTATAAATCATATTCTTACTGTAAGAAACGTACTGACAACGTATATACAACTTTATGCATCAATATACATGCCTTGCTGTTCAATCAATATTTTGTTCTCTGGTATTAAGTATGTAACGTAGTAAGAACGTATTGTCTCTGTTCGCTTTCTATCATGTTGTTCAAGTCAATATTGTGTTCGGTATAATAGGTATCGTAGTATGAACGTGGCTCGGTGTGAAAGGCCCCGAAGAGTTAAAATTCGCTGCACGACCAGGGCTTGACAAAGAGGAGACCACTCAGAAAGCTATACGAAGAAGCGAACTTTGAGACTCCGTTCATTATACGACGGCCGTCATGCAGCTACACGCAGTTCACACTTAAAAGATAACCCTGAATGATTACGTATACCATATACTGTTAAAAAAAATTTTAAAAAAATACAGAAAAGTGATGTCAGCAGAGTCGCCATACAAAAATGTAATTTAGAATAACCGAGTTTTGTTGTAAATTTCTCCTCTAATAATTATTGAAAGAGATGGAAAAAAATCATTAGAGTTCTATAGCTATACATATTTGGTTAAAACGGAACAAATGTGTTACTCCTGGGTGGTGTTGCATAAAACTTTTTTTCTAACCCGAGTTTTCTCGGGTTAAAAAACTCAGCTTATGTAGACCTATTTCTTTGGTTATTCAACCTGAGTTTTAAAACGCCCTAAAAATTTATTGCATTAATACTTTTGAAAACTCTGGTATGTTTTTATGCAATGGAAAAAACAGTAAAAAATCCAGAAAAATATTGTAACCGGAGTTTTTAGACTTTAACCGGAGTTTTCAGATTTAAACCGGAAAAAACTCCGGTTAGAAGTTTTATGCAACAGGGTGCAGATGTATATTTTGTATTTCTCAAGTAATTATTTGCAGAAGAAATTTACAACAAGATTGTTTTTTAAATTACATTTTTTACGGCGACTCTGCTGACAGCACATTTGCTGTAAAAATGCGGACCTCTAGGAAGAACAGAGCCATTGTATTAATGGTTCTGAATAGAGTGTTCCCTCCGTATCTATATTATGTCATATTATATACTCTGTATCATGTATCATGTTTGATTTTTATACGGAAAATAAAACCATACCATACCATACCACACAAATATTTTTTACAGTGCAGAGACAGCCTTTCACGAAATTAATCGGTGTAAGATTGGTTGCGAGAAAATGGGTGAAAAGGGACAATTTTTAAAAACAAGAAGAGTGCACCTGTAACATAATAAATGGCTGTTTGAATATATGCAATTTTCATGTATTTGAAGGCAAATTTTTTGATAATACAACATTTAGGGGGGAAATGTGTGCGACAAAAGGGTGGAAAATCACAATATTCATCAGGCCTTTGAAGGAGAACAGGGAAAAAACACACCATGAGTGCTGTGTGACAATATTAAAGCAACTGAATTATACATTAACATTTTCGGTACGTTGAAAAACCATTACATAAAATTATCGACATCTAGACATTCTAATAAGCAATATTATTGTAGAGGTATAACGCAAATGTGTCCATATTATTTCTGAAATGTGAACGGGACCATGGAATAAAAGGCACAATTTAAATTCGAGCCGGGTAAATTTAGCTAGCAATTGAACAAGGCATCGTAGTCAATTTGCAGCCACTTTCCAAATGGAGGGGTTTGGAAATAGAGAAAGGACGTACTATAGTCAGCATGGTTAATTTAAAGGCAATATTTGAGGTGAGGTAATTGCGTGTCGCGATAAACTACACTCGCGAATTGTTGAGCTGGCAGTGAATGGTTTCTTTTACCTAGAAAATCTCATTTTACGGCAGAACCAGGAACAGATAAAAAACTAGAAAGTGAAAATTAATCGTCGGCTTTACATGTATGTTAAAAGGACTTTATCACTTTGAAATAATACTATACTGTCCACGTAATTGACGAAAAGGCCCTTTTGTTATGACATTGCATGAGGCCGATTGGAAAGAGGTATGAACAGGAGCCGATGCGCTCAAATTATTGCCAAGTTATCAGAGGTTTTTATCATATTCCATCTTGTTTCCCTTCCCTGTATACTGGTAGAAATACAAATCTTGGATCTTAAATAAAAGCCTTTGCAAAGTGTTTCATTGACCTCAAGAAAAAGATAGTAAACGTGTGTGAGATGGAAAATACGTTCACACCATGTACGTGGAAACCTGAGGTATACATGCGATTCATATCTAGCTTGATAATGATCAGGCATAACATCTATTTGTACGTTTGAATTAGCACTTACACTGAGGAATACGCGCTCTCCATGCACCGTGACAAACGGGCACCCTTTTACATTAGACATAAATTCGGTACTTAGTTCATTAACCAAACCTCTAAACTTAATTGTAGAAAGTTGAGATTATCTCGAAAACCACACCACTACGAGATGAAAAAAAAATGCCGAAGAAAGTCATTTTTGCTGTAAAGGAACTAAAAAATACCACCAGTTTTTGATTAATTTTTATACTACAAAACAAATTTCCGCTTTTACCATTTTATTTGCCACAGGACTACACTGTACAGTCTTATACACTCTTTAAAAAATAAAATAAAGTGTCGGAGGTTGACCCCCACTCTGGGTTCATTGGGGCCATACACCATCCGGGTCAATCATCACCATACATCTGGTATAACAATGACCCCAACTGACTCAGAATCGCGTATGACCCGCAATCATAGACGTAAGTAGGGTAAAATTTGACTGTTAATGATTTAGAGTGTAAAATATGAATGGTATATAGCTTCGGAACATACTACTATCAGTGACAATGCTAAGATACAAGGCTAATGCATTTGGCCCTTTCATGACACTCCTTCATTGGTACACAACATCCTTTCAAATCATATGTGAACGGGTCTAAAACTCGTCTACCGTAGACAGTGGTATCTGGCAAAGCGATCAGAAGATGGAAGGCAATCTCTTTTTGACAATGAGTGCTTCAAATTCAAGATGATATTCCCACCTGGAAAGTTACTGTCTATACATATAGGATCAGGTCATGGGCAAGACTTCCATCTCAGCATAATAATATTAGCGTGTCTTCATCTCATTAAAAATCTTAGCTCAACTCAACCTGATTCAGGGTGTTACAACCTGGTCCCCGGTCTATTTAGACTTTTACCAAAATGGTAGCTGAGAATGGTATTTGAAAGGGTATCAAAGTAGATGGACATGAGATATTGTAGAAAATCGTCAAAATGCACTTGAACAAAAAGACAAAGTACGTAATTACACAAACTGTGAAGTATTAAAAAAAAAAACATTTTGGCAACATTATTTTGGCAAGTCCTTTCCAACATCACATCCCTTAGACAGGTTGCTTTTAAATGGAAATCACGCATTTTACTACATTCGAAAACAAATACAGAGCTGACATGAGTTTT
The DNA here is from genome assembly GCA_940671915.1 of Paracentrotus lividus. Taxonomy (NCBI): domain Eukaryota; kingdom Metazoa; phylum Echinodermata; class Echinoidea; order Camarodonta; family Echinidae; genus Paracentrotus; species Paracentrotus lividus. Next base: position 20,868,213 of record CALNVZ010003434.1, on the reverse strand, counting down.
GCATCAGTTTTTGTGTGGCATGCGCTGGACTCGAACCCTGGATTGCGTGAGATCCTAAAATCAGTCTGTCGGCAGGCGCTCTATCCATTGAGCTAAACACTTGCTTCCATTTTCTGGCAAACAGCCACTTTATATAACTCATAGACAACCGCGGCAGATCCAGGATTTAAAAATAGGGGCGCAGTCAGAAATGTTGAAAAAATAGAGGGCGGGGCGTTACTTACCAAAACAAAAGCTGATACATTTACGCTCAATGAGGGCTAGTTTGAAAAATATGAGATGTATGCTTAGTGGCATGCGCCCGCCCCCCCCCCCGCCAAAATGGACAGATTTGGGTTGAGTTATATAAAGAAAGGATGTCAGTTGTTGCTCGTATTTCGCTCACATGAAACCTCATATATCCCGTACTTAAGCATTTAAGCCGGGCCTGTCCGCGTTCGGGATAGGCAGACAAAAATGAAAGAGAAATGTCCAGGATGTAATCTTATACTAGACACGATACAGGTCACGAAAAGGAAAGATAGAAGAAGAATACTACCTTGTCGCCATGTGCAAACAAACTATATTTTGGCAGCAACACAGGTCTTAGCTTTATTAATTTATTTATTTCAATAAAAAGTTGGTTATGTAAATCTATTTTCCTGTTTTATTACTTGGTATTGCTTGTAGGTTATACAAATGCTTGTAGGTATATATAAGCATCCAGAGGACACACGTCTTTAAGGAACGCTAACGCCCTAACTAGGTTTCGAACCTGCGACCTTCTTGTAACGAAACCATTGCTCTACCAAGCGAGCCTCATCCATCCTCCTAACATGCCTAATCTTGGATATGGTAATTCTCATGGCGACTCTGACGTAAAGGTATAGTAAGTGACGCAGCCATACACAAAGTGGAACAAGCCTGCATGGTTGTAGATCGCTGAATCCCATATGGGGTAAGTGAAATGTATACGGGATCATATCTAATCTTTTCCCTCGTCTAACAAAGCTACCATGAGGAAGGTGGAATTATTGTGTGGAATAAATTGTGCCAATTAAAGGTGTATCGTGGGGTGTGTGACAGAGAGAACAATTTTCTGGGTTCATTATGTCCGTGCGCGTACGTATGGGACTTTCAGGCTGAATCCTATATGGGGTATAAGAGAAACGGATACGGGATCATATCTAATATTTTCTCCCGTCTAACAAAGCTACCACGACGAAGGTGGAATAAATTGTGTCGATTAAAGGTGTATTATGGGGCGTGCGATAGAGAGAAGAATCTCTGAAGTTCATTATCTCCGTGTGGGTACGTATGGGACTCCCTAGGCTTAATCCCATATAGGGTATTTAAAAAAAAAGTGGAATGGATACGGGATGATATCTAATCTCTTCTTCCGTCTAACAAAGTCACCACGAAGAAAGTGGAATAAATTTTGTCTATTTTTAAAGGTATAATAACGTGGGTTTGCAGAGTAGATTATTTTGCACGTACGCATGTGACTTGTAGGCTGGGGACATTTAGTGACTGCGCTGCCTTTACGCGGTAATAAATGGGATGTGTAGGGGAAGCAATAATAAAACCAAATACGTTTCTCTACGTTTTCCACGGTTATTTTAATAAGTTGGGTTTCATATCAAATTAGAGAATCATGTGACAATTTCAGATCTCCCTGTCTCTATTTTTCCATACATAAAATATTTTATGCATTTCTTTGCGTATTGATATATTTAGGGGTGTGTTTAATCGAGGTATCTGAAACATGTTTCCCAGATTAATCATCCCGGAATAATTCCTATCATGTACAGGTCGATATTTACATTTACCAATACTATGTCTATATCTACTGTAGATAGCCAAGATATAACTTGTTCTCTACAAATATGACAAGAAAATAAAGAAAGAAAAAATAACAAATTACAGAAATGTTTCCAGCTGTATAAAACGATATAATATACACGATATAAAATACGAATCTTCGAAGCGTCGGAGCAACACAAGGAATTAATCTTGTCCCCTACTTCCGTTTTTTTTTTCTCTCTCTCTCTCTTAATATCGATCAGATGACAATATACTCAGTGAAATTGAGAATCGAAGTGAAATGAATGAAAAATCATATAAAAGAGTTGATGTGAAAATCGCATCACCAAAAGCAAAATAACATTTAAGCTCTGACCTCGTTTTAGATTAATAACCCTAGTTGATTGTTCGTTTGTAATTAAACCTGATATTTTTCACCTCCAATTTACGTCATTGTGAATATTTAACCTTATTTGATAACAGTTATAGCATACACATTATGAACAGGATGGTGTTTCACCAAGTCATTCGTAAAGTTACGAATGACTTTACGAACGACTGGAACATGTTCTTGGATGCTATACTAATAACATTCTTGATCATAAAGGGGCTGTCCCACTGGAGGCGATCGTTGTTGCGACAACTGGCGATCTTGCTGTTGTGAGTGTGGTAGCAAGTTGTTGTTGTAGCCTAGCTTAGATAGAGTCGTATGTAGGTTTATAATCACCTTTTTAAAGACGAACTCCTTATAATTATGAAATTATCAGGTTGTCGCCACAACGATCGCCGCCTGTGGGAAAGGCCCTTCAGTCGTGAAGTTGTTCGTAACTTACGAACGACTTAGTGAAACACGACCCTTTAAGTGCCTCCCTTGTCGTTTTGTTTTCATTTTGTCTGTTCTTCTTTAACTCCGTCTTCCTTTACTTTTTCACATTTTTCACCTTCTCTTCCTTTTTTGAGGACATTAATGAAAAACAGGAGTCCTTTATATCACAATTATGGCCTGATTTATTGGAATACTTGGCATGAAGTCGAGATACTAAAGTTCCCCGTCTGACTAAAAATAGTGATATGTTACCGCCACAAGTCATTAAAGCGAAACTAATTACAACTCGGTTGGTAGATCAAACATGAAGATTCAATTGGGTCGAGTTATGTTCTCTATGGATATTGCTTGCCCTAGATATCTAATACCTTGGTATTTTTCTTGTATTGTTAAATATGAATGTATTTATAGTATTTTATTGCCTGGTTGTAAACTTTGTATCTTTCACATCGATCAATTCGAAAGTGATAACCAAAATGTCGGGATGAAAATAGACGTGTGATTGAAAAATAAATAATCTGAAAAATAGTCTGGACCTAAACCCAAATTAATCAGGCGCCTTACACAGAATATTTTATAAAGGATTGGGAAGCTTTGTCGAGGCTTGCAAAAATCTGAGTTGTGGGGTACTACATGTTGTCAGTGCATGTAATAATGTGTCACGAGGAAACACTGAAAATTTAATATTCTAAGCATCATTACATGCTTCACATTAATTTAGACAGTAATTATTTCCCCTTCATAGAATGCAGTGTAAACCTAAGCGTCCCTATATAGGTACGCCTATGACTATGGTGATAATCAGTGATCAATATCTCGGCAATTAAAGGATCGATGAGCTTCGAAATCTCAGGTGATTAGTAAAGCACCCAGGAACATGTTCCACGCGTTAAAGTCATTCGTAACCTTACTGGTGAAACATCCCCTGGAAGTCACATACGTGCGCACATAAAAAGATATATCGTTCTACGTCACAAACTTCAGGATATCTTATATTTTACCCTTTAATTCACATACAATATGCAATGAGTGCATCATCCTAATACGCGATTAACTTGAAGCCACAATTTAATTAATTGAATTAATTATCACAGTCTAATGCAGAATTTTCTGGCTTACGGTAAGCGACACCCATCATTTCTTTTGCGGGTTCAGAGCGTCAAATTGGTATTGAAGCCTTGACAAAATCAGGAATTGACTTTACTACAGTGCACACCGGGTCTCGAACCTATTAAAGTCACGCTCAAAGCACCCGACTACGGAGACCACATACCCCATCCCAACGGCCTCATCATCAAAACAAGAATGACGACATCAACCACCGACTCGTCCCGTTTAAGAACTGATACGATTCCCACATTGAAACTAAAATGGATGTATTAGGTTCATGACGCAGACAACATCACCACCTTGGCGTGAAAGTGACCTTTTCCAAAAAGCGCGCAAAGGCGCCAAACTGTCAGGCAATAACATGTGCTTACGTATGTTACTATGCAGGTGTTCCACTGATCACGTGGTTCAAGCTAATACGACAATCGTCAATGCATATCCTATTTGGATTGATTTTTGTTTTTGTTAGGAGCAATTAAGGGAAGGGGTTCGGATAAATCGATACTTATTCTCCAGCTAAGAAAGCAATGTATATATTTTTTGTTTTGGTAACATTATCATAAATGCGTTAATGGAACCCGTGTTTGGTAATTCTTCTTGGTCTGGCTTATATACGATGCTGTGTGCCTGTGTCTCACCATCTTATGTTTTAAAAATCTCAGATACTCTAAAAATTGAAACTACTAAATGTAACAGATGTTCATGGACGTGATGCATGTCTCTGTTAAGTTTGTTTTGATATCCCTTTTTTTTTTTTTTTTTTTAGGAAACTTGTATCTCAAGTACAGTGGGAGAATAACAGTTTTCAAGCGTGCTTTCAGTGAGATTGTGACATGAAGAACTATTAAATGCTTTTTTCAGCATGATAATGAAAAGAAATTCAAGAAGACGCATTTTTGTATCCGCCCGGTTTTTTCTCTTTTTTTTTTTTTTTTAGAAACTTGTATCTCATAGTACATGGGAGAGTAACAGTTTTCAAGCGTGCGTGACATGAAGAACTATTAATGCTTTTCAGCATGACTATGAAAAAGAAATCAAGCATACAAAATAATGAAACAATGTAAATTATAACAGCAAGTAAAATTACCATTGCCCAGAAGAAGTTATCAATCAACCGGTTTCGTAAATCATAAATGGCGGAGGGGGGGGGGGGGGGGGTGGTGGCACTCGGGTATATCTTCAATCGTCAACCAGTTAAAAGAACATTGTCCCGCATAGCCTATTATTAAAATAAAAGTAACACATTTTTTGCTATTGCAGCACACAATCACATAATTTGAGACATCACACTTTTACAATACATTCACCGTTCACATGATTTTAAAACCCTTTACACCTCGTATTATATTTACATAAAGTTAATACCCTAACTTACAGCATTACGATTTTGTATTTCGATACATGACACTTAAACAACTTTAAAATAGCACATCTTGTCGCACCCCGTAGTGACTATGGAATGCCATTGATGGACACCATGCAATGTCGATGACCACACTAAAAGCGATGGAACAAAAAACAAAAGCTCTGGACCGAATATTTTTAGTAGTCGGGGGTAATTTTCCGGCGTCATTTTCTTACTCTGCGCTCACGCTGTTTACATCAAGGTGCAAAATGCATTGCATGGCGGGAAGTCACAGCGGAAATAGCTTTCGGAATAGTGACAAAGTAATGGTACCCTTTTCCTTAGTTATTCCAAGTTATCGGGCAATGCCCAGATTGAGGGTTGTTCTAACTGCAGAGGTTCTTTATAACCAAATGCTTCTTTGAATCATGAGTTTTTTGTCTTTGTTTTTACTTTAGCTTCATGATCATCAAAAAAAGAGTAAAATTCTATGAAATCAAACTTATTATTTCTAAATAGCAGCTTCAGGTTCATAACAGTTGAAAGTTCCAACCAAGACCAGTAATCTATTTTCAAATGGCTTGATTTTGATTATTAATAGAGGGCTCTTATTTCGGAGTAACGGAATAATGACAGAAAAAAGAGTAAATACCACACTTCAACATGGCAGACCGTTATTATCATAACATTCATAATGTATTATTGTGTTTTTTTTTACTCCTCTCTCACAGCAGTTGTCGCAACAGACACAAGGCCTCGAAATGCATTGCATGACAGGACGTCCCACATAGCAGAAATAGCTTTTAGTAAGTGTGTAGATAATGGCGGCAATGTCAAAGACGGTTTAAGGACCTTTTCATGTTTGCTGTTTTGGAGGAAAATGACGAGGAGTAATGGTAATATCTCACCTGCCATGAAACGGGTTTGAGATGGATTTGAGACTAGTTTGAGACGGGCTTGAGTCTAGTCGCGAAGACTCCGCGATTTGTCATGAGTAGAGGGAAAATCGAACAAGTTCATATCTATATGAGATTGTGTTTGTCGCAGAGAATGTCTCGGAGATTGAGAGCTGTCTCCGAGACGTCTCCGAGACGTGAGATACCACCTTAACTCATTACGGAAACAAGCAGAGCTGGATTTTGCATCGCATTGTGTTTTTGCAAGGTATAAAGTAACGTGTTTATTCGTATTAAAACGTAATAAATCGCAGGGCTTATAGCAGCTGCAACGCCCCCGACACATGCTTCGAGATAAGCATTTGCAAAAACACGCACGACCGATTAATGTCCAGGACAAAAGAGACAACGGGAACTCAGGATGATAATGGCTTGCCGCATATTATCCTGCATCTTAGGTTTAATATAGCTTCCCATTCATCTTTTGATCACATTGACGTGGAATTTAATATTCCTTGCGAGATATAAAATGATCAAGTCACTCCCTTTTACATCCTTATTGTCATGGAAACGAAGCCAAAATAACGACAAAGGCGTTGAAAATGATGCTTTATGGCTTTATTTCCAAGTATGAACATGTACTTTAATGCAAAATGCTTGCAGCAAAATGAGAAAAGATTACAGCAGCATGCAACCGCATTTGCTCCTCTTTTAGCTGAGAAGTAAAGATATTTAAAATCATAATCATGCATAAAAACCCTCCTACAACAGGGGAAACACCATTATTTTTCGAAGCCTTTAGGTGTTGCGTACTACTTGGTAATCTCCACCCACTCAAAAGTTTATAGATTCCATGATAGAATGGAAAATAAAGAAATCAAAATTATAACAAGGCAGAAGCGATATTCAGAAGAATCATGCATTGTCGAACGCACTTATTTCAGTATCTTGTACAGGATATATATCTTATTTTGAAAGCTTATAAAGAATAGATCATTATTTTCAGTAAAGGAAGAAGATTCGAAACAAATGGTCAGATAGTATAACTTAAGAAGATCGATAAGCATAGCAGATCATAAACTGAAAAAGAGATGGAGAGAGAGAGAAAAGAGAAAGAGCGAGAAAGAGACGGAGAGAGAGTGAGAGAGAGAGAGAGAGAGTGAGAGAAAGAGAAAGAGAAAGAGGGAGAGAGGGAGAGAGACGTTTGAAGAGATGGAAAGGACAGGAGAGAGCGATGGTGAGGTAGATAAGGAGAAGAGAGATGAGGGGGGAGAGAGAGAGAGAGGAGAGGAGGGGGGGGGTAGAATAAAAAACAGAAGATGTGGTAGGGAACAATATAACTGATAGAGATCAACGCCAACAGGTTATCTATATTTCGCCACAAATTATTTATCGTGGGGTAAGACAGATCAGGGGTGTCGAACCGAAAGAAAAATCCATCTTCCCTGAGAGAAAACTATGTTATATTTTCCTGCAAAAAGAAGACGATTTTTGCGTAGGTGGAGAACAATAATGTTACATGTCCTGATACGCTTGAAACAGCCGCCCAATCTAATTCCCAATGGAAATTTAAAATTACCGATATGTGTGATTAAATGGATTGTTAGAACTTCTCATCGTAAGCATAAGTTGTTTTTTTATATAAATCTCGCACTTATCCAATATTACTTTTGTAGACCTGTTGAGAGTTGAGTGTTTATAAATCGCAATCCCAATCACGAACAATATTAAATACATTTCTATATTTTATGCCATTTAAAAAGCTTTAACCTGTATAGACTTCATGTTGACTTCATTGTCTTCCTGGTAGAAACGCTTGTCTTATTATGTTTAGTGTTTCATTTACAAGTTAGGTAGTTTATTGGGTTTTAAAGATGTTTACAGACAAACAAAAAAAAAAGGGAAGAAAGAAAGAAAATAGGAAAGACAAAAAAAGACAAAAAATGAAGAAAGAAAAGAAAAAGACGAGTACAAAATTTTATATTAAATTAGTATTTAGGATATACCAATATTGCGTATCCATCAATACATCCTTTCAGTGAAACAAGATACTGACTGCCCATTTTATAGCACTTTACAAGACGGATCCAAAAGTATGTTATTCCTTATACTTATAATTGGAGTTAACGTCCTTCTGCATTAAAAGACGAGAAAATGATGTACGTCACTGATGACATTCGTGTCATTTCATATTATATCATTATCCATTTGTCACAAATACTTGTTCTAATTTTATCTCTTTTATTTTGACCCAGGGGATGAAGAACGGTTAAAGTTCTTGATTGAGAAAGAGAGAAGATAAATCCGCATATTGGTCCCAGATGGGAATAAAGAATAAACACATGAAACTAATGGGACGACAGGGATTATAAACAAAGGAAAAGAAATATGAAAATAGAAAGAGAGAGGGAAAGAGAGAGAGAGAGAGAGATGAGGAAATAGAAGAGAAATAGGGGAGGGAAGTTGGACAGACAAAACTTGAAGAAGTAAAGTGGAGATAGAGGAGGATAATGGCGATCATCAATTAGAAGTCAGGTCACATGATGCCAACTTTCATCCAATCAGAAATATTTTTTTTAAGAAATCGTTATTGCTCAATCGGCATAGCCCTCTCATAACCACACTAATGTTCCTGAGAGAGGACTTAAAGCCGTATAGGTTGTCTGGTCTTTTTTTCTTGCATCGAGGAGATTTATTGCTAACCAAGCCCGCAAGGATTATCGTCTGTTGGGAGCCATAATGGCGTTATTGCATCTTATAGATGTTCCGTTGAGAGCCAGAAGGGCGCTATTACTGTACAAAGTCAATGGTAATAGCGCCCTTCTGGCTCCAAACGGAAAATCCTTGATCTGCAATAGCGCCCTTCTGGCTCCAAGTCGACGATATGAAGTTGAATTAAAAATGATGCAGATTAGCTGCAGCTGTTTCGTTTTTTGTTTGTTTGTTTTTTTTTCAGTATGCGGAAATGTATGGCTATATTAATGCGCATCATCGATTTCTTCATAACCGTGCTTGAACTTTCCATCTGATTAAAGATGTATTTTGACCTCAACTGAGATCATTTATAAATCTCACATCGGGAGCCTATCATCCTCTCGTAAACGTATGCAACATCAGTCACTCCCAACACCGTAACAGTTACCATGGCAACGCGCATGTTTTCCGTTGTGTTTTCAGACGTTTTGAAGTCATAGCATTTATAAATATATCATCACATAGCTTGGCTGTTAAGTGTTTCGTCTATTGGTTGTGGGAGTATTTTTAAAGAAAAAGAAAAAAAAAAGAAGAAAAAGCAAGAACTACACAAATTGGCATTACATGACGCATTTAAAGCATTTTGATCACCGGGCTCCGTAATGCTCCTTACTGATTTTTGGGCTATTATGTTTAGAATCAACAAGACCGAATATAGATCTGAAACAAAATTTACCGACACGATTTATGTCTTGCTAAAGGACTGTAGAGAAATGGTCGAGGTTCGAACACCGTACCTAACTGTCAGTAGTCGGAGAATTTGTCACTAGACCGTTGCCTCTCATCCAGTTAATAATGATTTATTATTATTTCCTGAGATAACGCCCACACAGTACATTTTACAATGTAAGTGAGTGAAGTCACTGGGATTCGAACCGCTTACCTTGTGGTCGACAGTCCTAGAATTTTCCACTACACCACAAGACCTTTACTAAGTTTACAAATACAGTAAGATTTTAACATTCATCTCCCTTAGATAACACTGACACAGTGCATTTTATAATGTTAGTGAAGTAGCCGGGATTCGAACCGCGTATACATTGTCGTCGACAGTACATGAATAGTCCACTACGCTGCAACACATCTATTAAGTTAACGAATCCCGTAATAGTTTAACATCATCTTTAGATAACATAATACAATAATAATTATAAGATAATCGACAGGGATTCGAACAGCTCACCCTTTGATCGAAAGCTATTGGCCACAAGACCCAAATACCTCTCTACACTATGTTATTAAAATCTTGTTTATAACGCCCACAAATTATATTCGAAAATTTAAGTGAAGCCGCTGGGAGTTAACAAACTCCACAATAATCAGATAATAATTATACAAGAATTGTCAAATTATCATTCGCTCACGTTTTCAAACTGCCCTAATGCTAAGGTTTTCACCTGCACATCGTTCAGAAAGAAAATAATGGTGTTTAAGGCAATAAATTAGACAATCACAAAAGGTTTCCAGTCAATTAAAGTATGGTTTTATGAGATTTTTAGCTGATCAATGGATGTTTGTGTAACAATATACAAATACAATACAATTCATACATGGCAATGAAACAGCTTTCACAGTAATTGTTTGGTTTTTGTAGTAAGAACCAATATAATATGGAAATGAAACACGAAAATATATAATATCTTACAAGGCGTTGATGGAACTTTAAGAGGGACAGAGAGCCTTGCTCAAAAGAAAAGATAATGTCAATTTGAAGACACAATTACTCAATAGCACCCCTAATGATTACTGGAAGGGTGACCAATTTAAATGTTTGGATGTACAATAATCTGTGGGATTCCATTAAATATTTATAAAGGATATGATTACCTCATTTTATGGAATAGGCCTTTGTTTCCAAATAATAAAAAGGTAAATTTACACTGATGAATATAATTGCTTTTCTATTATAAAAAAAAGTCGACAACTACTCAAAATAAGCGTGTAAGATTTGTTATGTTGTTTTTTTTTTTAATCATTTTTCGTAATTATCAATTTATTCATATTTGATTATTGTTCTTTTAGTGTTACATAAGCTGTAAAAGTTATATGTGATTTTCTTTCTATGGTGTTACACATTCATGAAAATCAATTTTAAAAATGTGTGTGAAACTGGAAACTAGTCTTTTAATCAAATACGTTACATTTAGACCGCATTTAATCGCATAATACTAGTATGTTATTATGTTTGTACAAATAAACAATATACTCTCATTATACTAGGTGCAATATGCAACATCATCACCGTCGTCAGCAATACATGCAATAAATGTGTTGAAAACACAAACGCTTTACAAGTTACTATGACAGAATACCAAAACATAATTAATTTGATATATTAGCACGGGTATGGCGGGGGCTGTACATATTATACGTAAATGTAAGCATATATTGTCAGTGTTTTAATTTGGATGTGGACCTTTAAGCGGAGCAGAATCTGATAGAGTGGGTACGTGAAAGATAAGGGGCGGTCAATTACGCTACATTACGATCTACTGTAGAAAGCACTCCGCTAGTATTATTAAGTTACCTGAAACCCTGGGTAGTGGGTCGAATATACATTATTATGCGGGGCCATTGTCAGTGTGGCCGAGGCTTTGCTTTTAGATTGACCGCCAATGGCTAAATAAAAAAAAAAGAGTATAAGAGAGAGAAACAGAGAGGGAGATCGATCGAGAGAGAGAGAGAGAGAGAGAGAGAGAGAGAGAGAGAGAGAATAAGAGGGATAGTATAAGACAGATACAGATAGCAGATAGAGTGATAAAAGAAAGAGGAAATTAAAGTGGAGAGAGTGATTAAATGAATGATGGGAGAGAAAAGTGAAACAGAAAGAGAAAAAACATTGAAAAGGGATGCTGTAAAGAGTGAGTTTTTTTCATCTCTTATATCCATGGTTTTTTTATGCGTATGGAAGAGATAGTAAACTACAGGGGAGAGAGAGAGAGAGAGAGAGAGAGAGAGAGAGAGAGAGAGAGAGAGAGAGTACAAAAAACAAAAAACAAAAACAGAGAAAAATGAGAAAGAGAAATAGAAAGAGAGAGGGGTAGAGAAGGGGTGAAGAAAAGGGGGCTGATGAGATAGTAATCGGGATGCTTTCGCTTTTGTACATATATGTTTTTTTATATTTAAGATAGAAAAATGGAAGGATTCTCTGTGTATAGTGGCCTGGTTGGGAGCAGTCTGACATAAAAAAACGCTGAATTTGCAAAGAGAAAGGTGATACTTGAGAGATAAACCACGGGTGTTCCAAGTCCCTAAAATTCATGCCAAGATGAAATCTTTGTAAACAACCCATCACTCACTTTGTAGAAGTGTCGCTTTTTAGATCTTATCAGAGGGAGAAGGAGAGATAGATAGATAGATAGATAGATAGATAGATAGATAGAGACGTGACAGGGAAAAGGAAAAGAGACAGGAAGAATGAAATAATAATTGGACGAGAGAGAGAGGGAGAGAGAGAGAGAGAGAGA
>CALNVZ010003434.1:20839014-20854519 GCA_940671915.1 Paracentrotus lividus | reverse complement strand
GATTTTGCATTCGTCCTCGTAATAATCAAATTCTGAGATTGAATTACGAGTAGCATGTAACTCTAGAGCGGAGCAGCCAGGTCTCTGTCCTTTGATACTCCATATTCGTTTCACCATTACATCACGAACGTGCATGATTCGTACAGTCTGGGCCCTATACAGAATGATTTACAATTAATTGCAAATCGAAAGTAACCAATCAGGTTCCTTGTTGCATGCACTTCTTGCATAAATGTTTCACTCTTAGCCAATAAGAAGGATTGTTTCAAATTTGCAATTAGTCTTAACTATATTATGTTAAAGGGCACTGGTCACACTCCATCATGTCACACTATGTCCAAGTTTGACAATAGAGAAAAGGTATGGGCCGCCAATAGGGCCAAAAATAATCGTCTTATAAATTAGCAAATGATACAAATACACACACAAAAAAAAAGAGTAAGAAATAGACATCAAGATAAGACAAAAGTAAAACCAACAATATCTAGATAAACTACAGTCGGACACTGTACTCAATCAATCGCTATCAATTTCACGAAATCATCTTCCTGATATGTAACCAATCTTTCAAGATGATAAATCTATGCCCTGTAACATAAACAAGATACAACAAATCTTACGATCGATAGTAACTCTTACTACACAGTTCTCCATAGACTTACAATTGATATCAATAGTAAGATGGATCGTATCTGTTATGCAATACGGCATGGCGTCATAAGCTGATATCGCTAGAAAATACGTCATAGGTTTCTATATTAAAAAAAAAAAAAAAAAAAAAACTAACAGCTGACGGAATAGATTGGCTGAGTGCATAAAGACTGTGTTCTTAAGCCGACATTATTCTCTGATTTCAAAATCATAACAGTTTGTTGATGGATAATATTTTAATATAAAGTGGAGACAATTTTTTATTGCGAAACATGTCATTCTTATTACGACTTGAATATTTTCCCTTTTCCCCTCTTTTCTTTAAGGCATGGATATTGAGTTATAAAAAAATGAAAAAATAGGGCGTAATAAAGAAAATTGGATATGTATGGACTTATTAAGGTTAGTTCATCATGTTCACTGAGATGTTTTGAAGTCAGAAAGAGGGAGAGCGAAGAGGGTTAAACTGAAAAAGAGAGAGGCGCAGAGAAAGAGAGAGAGAGGGAGAGAGAGAGGGAGGGAGAGAGAGGGAGAGGGGGAGGGGAGCGAGAGAGATCGAGATCGAGGCCGAATGTTCAGCATGTTCGGCACGTTTCCTTTAAAATGAAGGCTGAAATTGTTAGAAGGGAGGATAAAATTGAAGATGCTAGTACTAGAAGTTTCTATGTGTTAGTGCAGTCAGACCGGCCAGACCGACCTCAAACCAACTACAATTAAATGAAAATTTCAAGATGGTTTGTTTGTTAGTTGGTTTGAGGTCGGTCTGGCCGGTGTGACTGCACTATAACATAGGAACATCTAGTACTAGCATCTTCAATTTAACAGAATTATTGATATACATGTGCCTTCTATGTTATCTTCTTCATAAGTATCCCATCACGTTCTATACACTAAAGAACCTTGGCATATCAGTTTTCCGGGTTAGATTTAAATTGTATTTTAATTGCGCTTTTAACAACCACAAGCCTATCGAGGCGGGGCGCAGGGGACACATCACCCCTATATAATTTGAAAAGTGCTCATTGACTGTACAGCACGTACATGTTAAAATCAGAACAATTCTGGCAGCGCCCCCTTATCAGGCCTGGCCCCCTCTTTTTTTTAAATCATGTATCCCCTACTACAACGCCAAAAGTTAGGAATCCCATAGAATAATGATAGGCTGATTGACGATGAAAAAACCCATCAAACTCATCAAAAAAACTCATCAGCACAAAAATGGCTGAAAAAGCTGTCCTTTTAATTTTGGATTTCTCCCCCAATAAATTAATGCAATTAATGTGAATACTATTTAAACATTCCAAGAAGAGAAGTGTCTATATTCGTCATTTCTAAACTAAATCAATTGATAGAAAATCGTATAAACGTGATGAAATAAATTTACTTTATTCCTTCGGTTGTAAAATGCCTTTATTTTTGCAGACACAAAACTTTATACTTCGGATGCTCTCTCAGTCTGCGTAAGTACACAAGTTCTTGAATATAGCTGTTGGATATTACTGGGGTTTTTCGGGTGAAAACGCAAAAAAAAAAAAATAATAAAATAAAATAAAATAAAAAATGGTAGCCAAAGGCCGAGTCAGCTCTGTCGCACTTGGATAAAATTTAATCCCACCCGTTCCCCTCGGCTAATTGATGAGGTGGCGCCTACTAAGATTGACAGATTCGAGGACGAACTGAATAAAGATTTCTAAGAGTAACCAGGCACGTAAGATGACACGCGGTTTACAATCAATTTTCTTGCCTGTAAGTTGGAGGACAGAGTTGAAACGTGTTAGCAAGGAGTTTAAAACAGTTTCATTATATTGTTGATCGGCGAAACGTAATTAACTTCATACTGAAATTTGAATGTTGTTTATAAGTTGGAGTAAATATACACAAAGAATACATGGGTACAGTCGACATCAATGTTTTTCTTTGTATTAACTGGTGTCGTTGTTGTTGTTTTTTATTTGGCATGGCTTGACATTTCCCTTACTGTCGGTACAAACTAATTGGATTTCATTTTAATTATTTCTTAATAAAACCAGATCGCATGTTAAATGACAGATCGACCTTGTCAGTTTCATTACATGAATATGGAAATGCAGAGATTCTACGAAGACAAGATAATCAAGATAATGATATACTGGGGTAAGGGAACTTACAAACAGGGAGGGAGAGAGAGAGAGAGGGGGGCGCGCGACGCGCATCGCGCGACAATGAGCTGTCGCGACACACCGACTACGCGGCATCGACATGGGAGTCTGGCACAGACTCAGGGACAGAGGGTGGGTGAAGGACGCACTCCGATACGAGACGCAGAGAGAGAGCCGCACGAGAGCAGACGAGACGAGAGACCCACGAGAGAGAGGAGGGTTTGCAGGCCAACACAGACATAGATAGATGGAATATTTATAATTATTCAGTGAGAAGTGGTCAAAGGAGCAAACAAAGTGGTAGAAGTACATTGTTTAGAAAGAAAAGAAAAAATCAAGCAGATAACAAATCGTAACGCCCTTTTTTTTCTTTTTTTTTTCTTCTTTTTTTTTAAATTCAGATCTGAGGAAAGACAAATACAATGATAGAATTTAGAAAGAATATGCGAGAAAACAATACAAGGGAAATGACAGAAATCTTTCTACCTCTAAACCTTTGACTTATGACAACCCCCTTGAAATGCATCATCATCATCCCGGCCCTCAGCAGACAATAACCTCTTATAATAGGTTACCATCTTCATTAGATCGTCGTCTATTGAGGTCAAAGAGGGCGTTGATACTTTTTCAAATTATATGACGCACAGGATGCACTTAAAGGGAATGTAACATGACAGGTAGGCGACAAAATAATCTCTAACAAGACTGTAAATTTAAATCTTAATAAACGTACTGTTTAATACAACGATTGACAATAATATCTCAGTGAATTTCCTAATTATATGTTTTGATATAGCAAATCAAGAATGTTTCGAAGAGAATCATATTTTTTTTTTTAAGTCAAAAGGAGCCTGAGCTCCATTTTTTTTTTTTTTTTTTTTTTTTTTTTTTTTTTTTTTTTTTTTTTTTGGGGGGGAGGACTGTTTTTGCTCACATTGTAATATAAATATTATTAAGAGTTTTGTTATTATTACGTATCATTGAAATGGGCATAAGTTATAAGACTACTGCATCAGAATGATGCATTCTGGGGGAGGAAAATGAACAATTTTACTAATTCAGAGCTGAGGTGTCGCTATACAGGGATAATGGGTTATACTGCCTTTAACAGTAGACAGTTCAGTTAATTTAGCCCGTACGTCCCATTTCTCATTCAATGACGCGTAAGAATTGTTAAAAGACTACTTTATCTGAATGTTGTATTCTGGGAAAGGAAAATGTACAGTTTGAGTAATTCAGACCCGAGGGGGTGCTATCTAGAGCATATTGGTTATACTACCTTTAAGATAGACAGTTGAGTTCATTTAGCTCGTACGTCCTATCTCTCATTCAGTGACGCGTGAGGATCGTGTGGCGCCCAATTAAATACGACACCCTTTTCAAGTCACGTGGTCGATCAGAGACCGCCGTGAAGCACGCTTGCGATATCATCTTGTACATAGAGTATAATTCTCTGCTGGCCCATACATCATGTAACCTGCTTTTGAAAGAAGACAAAGTTTCTAGTCTAAAAATGTTCTTTGGGGGTCTGAAATGTTCTTCCCCCCCCCCCCCCCCAGATTCATCTTAAAAAATTAAATTGTGTACTTTATTTTTTTCAAAATACATTTAAAAACGCACTTTCGGTTAGTAACGTAGTAATAAACATTTAACTATATAGTTTTTAATCATGTTAATCGCCTTATTTTCGATCAACTCGCTGTTGATATCTACTTGGGAGTATGGTCCACGTGAGATGGTTTTATTCTTGTTAATGGTTGACAAAACCCAATTATAGTTCTCCCGATTGCAGTTTGTGCCCAGCTGAAAGGGACTAGCATATAATTCTAAGATCGTATATCCAGACAGTGAAACATCATATAAATAGAAAACAAATCTAATACATTTATAGAGGGAATTTACAATTCCATAATTTCTTATCATAATTAGATATGAACATTTCGAAAGTTTTATAGCAGGTATGCTATACAATGTTACTACAACGGATAAATCACTATTTAGCCATAATTACAAATCATTATTTGTTGTAATTTGATCAACGGTGTAAGTACTGACAGGAGTCTTCAGGAGATAGAGGGTATGGGGAGTTTGACATTCTCTCCCTCCAATTTCCTCCGCATCTGGTTTCCTCTTCTTTTCCTTCTCCTTTTTGCTCTCCTTCATATTACTACTTTCCGCCTCCTCATCTTACCACATCGTGATTGAATTAGAACAAAACATCATCCTTGGTTGTCATGGCAATGCTATACCGACGCGCGAATTATTGCAAAAACTTCGCGATGGCGGATGAGAGTAACTGAGAGTCAGAGGCAGAGGAAAATGAGAGAGAGAGAGAGAGAGAGAGAGAGAGAGAGACGAGGATGGCGAGATGAGAGAGAGCAGAGAGGGGACAAGATGTGACGTTTACGGTGCGACTTCGTTAGGTATAGATTACAGCGGCGTTGTTTATTTTGTAAATAAATCTTCTCAGAATGATGAAATGTGTAAGTCGTCAAGGACAAGCCGAAAACAGACGCCAAGAAAGTGTGCACGTAATAATGAAACCACACTACGACAATTACAGTACCTTGGTGGGCTGTTTTGCTACAGTTACAAATTTAGCAGGCGTTGTGGTGTATTTGTACAAAGATACAAGTACATCGCTTCGGGCTTTAAGTGTGCTTTAGCAAGTGTTTGGTATTCTCGCCCCCTGCGCTTACGGGCAAACATGACTTGAGATTATGTTGAGCATTCATTCATTCATGGAGGGGATATGAGGCTTCCAGTAAGAGTGGAATTCCATATGGATCCGCCATGCACCTCGTCCCATATTGAGCGCGTATTATTTTTCGTACTGGAGAGCATTAAAGACGGTTATAAGTGATCCAGCTGTCGTTTGTTCAATACGATAAAACCTTTAGCAGGGATCCAAGATCGATCCCATGTCTGATTTATGTTTTGTTTTAATCCTTCTTTACATCGAGTCCCAATGGGAACAGAAACGAAAGGGGCGACATATCCAGGGATGTATATATAGGAAAAATTCACCAAGCGTTAAACTAATTTTGAGAGGGAAACATGGTTCGTCGGCTAAATATTATAAAGGCTAATCACTCCTAAATTCGAACCAAACTAGATTTTAATTATTCATTACTAGTATTCTAAAACTTACATTCTCATGGTTAATATCCTGTTCTTTTAAAATGAACAAGAAATCATGTCAAATTTTGCATCTGTATTATACAGACTGACAATATCTGACGTAAAAATGACATCAGGGGAGCATTTCATCAAAGGACTTGTCGGACGTTTTATCCGACAAGCGTCGGACGTTTTATCCGACAAGCTGTTATAAGCTACTGAAATGCTTGCATCTGATTGGCTGAGAGCAAATTTGTCGGATAAAACGTCCGACAAGTCCTTTGATGAAATGCCCCCCAGGTGAACGAACTTCGGGCATGACGTCATTATACCCAGGATGGCAGTTTCATAAAAACAAAAATCTCTAATATTCATTTCCTTTAATAATCCATCTTGCATATCAAACAAACATGGCGTCGGCTCAGCTTACTCCAATTTGGTATAATAGCCATTTCGTGGTCATTTCCATTCGGGGGTTGATTGTACTTCTACAGACCTGTACGGAATCCAACAAAAAGTCCTTGCATTCGGAAACAGAATGAGCTAATCAAATTTTATTGTCTGCTGCAACTAAGCCGAGAGCAAGAAAGATATTAATTGTACGTAAACATATCTGACTTAACGTCCTTTCAGCTTTACGTAGGCTGTATAGGCGATGTATGCTAAGGGATGCGACTTGTTTGAAGTGGGGGGGAAAGAGAAGCAGCTTAAAAGACAGGAAATGTGAATTAAGGATGCAATAAAAAAAAAATAGTGTTGTCTATTATTTCGTGCATGCAATCATATTGATTGGATGTTGGCATTCATACAAATTAATTCAATAAAATCTGGGTCTTCCGATACGTAAATCATCAAACGAAGGGGCGGGATTACCGAAAGCTACATACGAGAAAATAGGACGACAGACCCTAATAAATTAGTTATGCTGAGAACGAATGGGGGGAAAGCTGAATGTTGTATATGCTTGGTGCATTATGGATGAGATACGCTTTTTGATTGGGTGATTAAGCGAAATTGGCCAAGATATGACATGACTGGTGATTAAAAAGAAGTTGCTTTTTTTGTTTTTTTTTTCGTTGTCGACATCTGACTGCAATTATGATAGAGACATAGAGAGAGAGAGAGAGAGAGAGAGAGAGAGAGAAAGAGGGGGAGGGAGAGAGTGAGAGGGGGGGGGGCGTGAGAGGAAGAGTGAGATGAAAGTGCGTGTGTGTCATGTATAGACGGTAACATTTTTAGAGCATGGAAAAAGATGGAGAAGTAGAGAGAAAGAGAGAGAGAGAGATAGAGAGAGAGATAAGCATGATAAGAGCGCGCGTGTGTGGATGATAACATGAGAAGAATAAAAAATCTTCCCTAAGGATAAGGTGATTATACAGTCTCACATTTCTCTGCCATTATCCATATTTGCATACCAGGAGGAAGAAAATCTTCATTTTTAGATCATGGAAAAAGATGGAAAAATAGAGAGAGTGAGAGAAGAGAGAGAGAGAGAGAGAGAGAGAGAGAGAGAGAGAGAGATGAGAGTGCGTGTGTGTGGATGATAACACGAGAAGAATCACATTTTCCCTTAGGATAAGGTGATCATACAGTCTCAGATTTCTCTGCCATTATCCATGTTTGCATACCAGGAGGAAGAAAATCTTCATTCAAAGAGGTTACACATTCACCGAACAACCACCCGAGTACTACAGGAAATGATCCCCAGTCACATACAAGAAAAAAAAAGGTGAAAAGGAGTCACCCAAGTGAGTGTGTGTGTGTGGGGGGGGGCATCCCTGAAAATTATATTCTATGATCATCCATCCCTTTCCACACATAACGTCACTATATTATCTGCGGGGAGAGGGGAAGTGGTCTCAAAACGTAATAGGTTCAACAAATTAATGCATTTATCAATGTAACTGGTTTGGGTTATTTTGTTTTGTGTTTGGTTTGTTTTGTTTTGTTTTTTCAAACAAATAAAATTGGGCCTACTTTCATTGTATTTGAATGTTCATTTTTTTTTTGTTTTTTAAAGTGATGATTCCCCTTTCCGTGACTCCCATCCGTTTGCTTGTTGTGGTTGTTGTTTTGTTTTGTTCATTTTTTTGTTTTTTTGGGGGGGGGGGGGCATCCCTTACCTGCCCTCGCCCATGTTCTGCTTTTATTTACCACTGATATCTATATTATATCCCTACCTAGCGCAGGCCTACAATTCTAATACTTTTTAATAGAATTTAACTTATTTAAGATTTAGAATCAATGTTAGTATTTGCGATCAGCCTATTTCAACAAGACGATGTTGGACAAATACTCTTTTATTTCCTATTCAATCATCTGTAGAATTTATGTACAAAGCCAGGGGTTATATCAACAATGATGAACGTAATGATTTGTAGTTTGTTTTTTGTTTTTTTTTTTGTTGCTCATATTGAAACTTAGACAGCACTCATTTACATAATTTTGAAACAAAACTTTATCATAACGTCACTTCCAACTTAATTTATATATACCGTATATATATATATATATATATATATATATATATATATATATATATATATATATATATATATATATAATAACACAAAACAAGACGCTACATCACAACAAAACACAACAACACTGATGACAACATAACGCAACATAACACAAGAAGGGGTTCAAATCTCAGTCACGTTATTTTGGATGATGACATCAATGGTCAGTCTCAGATGTAAATAATCATATATGATTGATATACGTCTTTAAAAATCCAACAAATCAATCTCCGTACCGTTGTGCGATATAGGTCTCATGGCGCAAGTGACAAATTTGGCATGTTTTAAATATGTTTAGTTTAGTCTTTTGCGTCCCCTCAAATCGAAAGATCTTTAGCAATGGATTAATCAACATATGGGAGTGCATAAATAATAGGACCTATTTTGAGCAGTAGGCCTATTTATTTATTTTTCCTCCGTTTTAACTTAACCCTTCCTACGTCTATCTGAAGGATAGCACTTTGGAGACATAAATGTCGTAAAAATGGCCCTAATATCACAATCAACCAAACTTGACGGGACTCTTTTGAAATCCTATCTCTCTCTCTCTCTCTCTCTCTCTCTCTCTCTCTCTCTCTCTCTCTCTCTCTCTCTATCTATCTCTATCCATCTATCTATCTCTTTACCTTGTCCTGCAGGGCGGTTTTGCGTTGGGACATTAGGGGCGCGTCCAGGATCATTCTTTAGTTGATAGACGGATAGGTATGGGGCGCCACCACAGATCTGTGTTTTGTTCCCAGAACACTCCAGGTTACACAAGGAATCATTATTAGTCTTCTCTCGTTCAAGGTTAGAACCACAGTAACATTCGCTGTAGTATTGAAGACCCGCATATTGGAAATTTCTGAAAAGACACAAAAACAATAATACGGAGCCATAAATGATAATAGTCATTAACTTTCAATGTTTCAACCACAGTAACATTCGCTGTAGTATTGAAGACCTGCATATAGGAAATTTCTGAAAAGACACAAAAACAATAATACGGAACCATAAATAATAATAGTCATTAACGTTCAATGTTTGAACCAAAGTGACATTCGCTGTAGTATTGAAGACCTGCATATAGGAAATTTCTGAAAAGACACAAAAACAATAATACGGAACCATAAATAATAATAGTCATTAACGTTCAATGTTTGAACCAAAGTGGCATTCGCTGTAGTATTGAAGACCTGCAATGCGGCATATGGGAAATTTCTGAAAAGACATAAAATACAAGGAGCCATTAGTTGTCAATAATGTGCAGTCAGGCACTGACAATTCCTTTGAGGGACAATTTTGGCACATTTAAAGAACAGTACCACTCGCTGTATAGTCATTTAAGGGTAAACATATCAGAGATGGGAATGACAGTATTCGAAATTTAAGAAATATAAGAAATATTGTCAATAGAATTATCCGTCATGAGATATAACAGGGCTAATTTTACAACAATCTCTTTCTATTTTCTGAGATAGTTGATGCATAAAACAGTACATTGACGGTTGTAAGAGGCGCTGCAATGAGAAGGTATAGATCAAAATCGAATATTGAAAAATCATGATTTTCCATTCTGTACCCATCTCATATTCGTCTTTATGCACGTTTTAAAAATTCATAACCGTCTATAAATCATGCTTTTTCAGATTCAGGGTTGAAATTCAACTTTTCTCTACGTCAATTTCAATTTCCTTGGGTCATAATTGGTTAATTATTCATTACGATGCTTTGCGTACCCTCTTTAAAAAAATTATATTCCTTTCTCTGTTTATTTATAATTCATTGCCTTCTTCTGTAGGGATTGGTGAACCATGACAACTCTTGCATCTTTGATTTATCAATTACTGTCTGCCCGCATAACATATTCCAAACAAACAGACTAATTATTTATACGGAAGATGGCTTGCACTGAGGGAAGCAATGAAAATAGTCGTTGAAAGAGAGATGAAATGAGTTGTAGGAATACATGAATAAGGTTTTAGGATAGGGGCGCACCAAAGACTCAATCATTGGGGGGGGGGGGAAGGAGCCATCAGTTACCAGTTAACTTCATGGTTACAATTTTAAGGGGCACATTTACCAGAGCGATGCCCCTTTAGTATCTCTCTCTCTCTAAAAAAAATAAAAAAATAAATAAACAATTTTGAAAGTGCTCACACTTTAAGGAGTGAATATCAGAAAAGAGTGAATATCAGAAAAGAGTGAATTTGGAGTGAAATTCCAGTGAGTTTCAAGTGAAAATACACATTTTCACTCTATTTTCACTCATTTTGGAGTGACGCAAGGGAACACTCGAGGATTTCGAATCAGTCACTCGATTTCGAGTGGATTTCACTGTAAATTCACTCTTTCTGAATTCACTCCGTCAAGAGTGAATTTATTTTCATCTTCTCAATCCCTCCTCCCTCCCCCCCCCCCCTCTCTCTCTCTCTTCGGGGGGGGGGGTGTTTTTTTTTACTTCTTGAAAGGTGCCCCTTTATTTCCCTATGTCTCGAATGGCTGTAGGGAATGAAGACGATGAGAGGTGGTTGGCAGGCAGAGAGAGAGAGAATGAGAGAGAGAGAGAGATAGCTAGAGGAAGGTAAGAGGGTAGAAGCGCCATTATAAACATCGTGTACGCTCAAGAGGTTTTTCATCTCTGCACTCTTCAGTGCCACAGACGACAGCTCACTACGTCACAGAATCCCGCAGGCTTTTTTGGCGGTAAACTTGTAGCGGGAAAATATAGATCCTGCGAAATCAAATGGTGACGATCGAGGTATGGGTATGTACAATGACTTGTTAGATCAATGTCTGAGATCAAGGAGCAGATCCAGCGTTCGCACTCTCAAAAGATTGTGCAGGCCCATGTGTCTGGGGGTAATAACGGCTCTATTATTTTGGGACATGGGTTGGTACAAGTTTTTGTATGAGCTGAATACTAGATCCGCTACTGGAGATTCACCAACAATAAAATAAATGCTAGACTAAGTACGTACAGTAGTTTGTTTACCATGTTTAAGATTAAACAGTTTAATCTCTAAGTTTTACAATATTCTATTAAACCCGTCATCAGATTGTTAGATGCAAGTCATTTCCATATTGATCTCATTTCAATGAATCATTAGCATCTTGGCAGTAAATGCGTGGTTATTTCTTTTCTACTGGGGGTACAAATTTACTTCAAGGTGGAGGAGAAGTATAATTGCTCAAGGAAAATAAGTGCTATGGAGGGGGATCGAATCCACGATCTTGTATGTTTGCCAATGGTAATCTAGGTTGAAAATACGAATTAAGATAAAGTGAGGAAAAGGCGGGTTAAATAATTTAATACAGCAAAATTCTAAATATGATTTATTTTATTTGTTTATTACTAAATATGAAGCATACTCCCCCAAAATAGAAATATAGGTCGGTGGTAGTTTTACTCATTTATAATTTTTTTATGTCGAGCTTTTAATCCTTCTTAAAGACAATCTATATTAATATGAGCGTACGATGAGGGTAAATAAAAGAAGATTGAACACGAAAAAAAGTAGCTCAGGGGAAAATGAAGAAGGATGAACAAATATCCTATAGATGCCAAAGGGCTATCTAAGGCAAACTCTTCATATGCGACCGACTGGAAAGGTGGCGTCACATTGTCCCGAAGTTGAGCAAAGATGGACACACGACATGTGAAATGTTGGGTTCGCGCGAAGTCAGCCCCGAACTTGGTCAACAGCCAAACAAGAGCCAAAACGAGAACGGTGTCAACTGAAGGCCACACGATAGTACTCATACCCACGAAGGGTACACGAATGACCCGATGCTTTCGTGGTCAGAGCAAAATTTGAAAATTTCCATGATCGTGTGTTCATCCTTGCTCAACTTCGGACCAGTGTGACACGGGCTTTAGAGTCAGACGGCACGTAATCGTGTTTTGATGAGGTTCATCTATTTTTCAAACGTCCTTATTACCCGAATCAGTCCGGAGATTACCCACGGGAATCTTTCCTTCGATCACCGGGTCGTAACGCAACAGCGACCAGTACGACACTTCCATGCGGTGCACTCAAAGGTCGTTTACATCGTGAATTGCCACTTGGTCTAATCCCATTTTGTCTAATAAAACCCGTTTGACCTCATTGGTCTAATTCCATTTAGTCTACAAACAGACCCACCCCCTCACACACACATACACAAAACACACACACAAACGCAGTTAACTTTATGAAGAACACTACAAAATAAGTACAGCATTTTCATTTCTCGATTACAAAATCATTCAATAAAATCAATGATGTAATGGCGTGTAAAGCAAGCCTTCTCTTCTTCACGTATCCGTGCAATGCAAGATAGCAGCGATGTACGAATAAATCGAAATCATACTGGAGAGGTCATCAGATGCTTTTAATAAAACTAACAAAAATAAGAAGTAGAAATAGTAATCGATTTGCCTTCAGACCTTGGCAAACAAAAGAGTAATATCGCGATCACAAGCCACAAGTAGCAGATCGATAATCATGCTTGATCGATATCTACCGTAGATAGCTTCGACAAGAATTATAAAAAATATTCCTCCTTTATTTAAAAAAAATATATAAAGGAAGTATATTTTCAATGTTTTGTTTTTCATTTTTGTTGATTTTGTTTGTGAGGGGGATGGTTAATACGGCATACAGAAAACATTTTTTTCCCCTATACATTTTATCATAATAATTCCCGGGGGAGGTTTTCTTGAATTTGTTTTACTGCAAACATTGATTCCTATTTTCAAAAAAGTAAAACTATCCATTTTGTTAAGTACAAACACTTTAAAGTCACTTTACGCTAAGCTTAAAATTAAATCATCACATTTCAATAAATTAATGAGTAACTCCTTTTTAAAACACTGTAAATTATCTGTATTTTTACAGCAAAATGCTGTCAGCAGAGTTGCCATATTGCCATACTGTGTGCATACTGTTTGTTGAGAGGTACAAATACACATCAAGAACAAGATACAAATTGTATGGACATGTTATTTAGGAAATAGTGTGCTTAGAGTGAGAATAAATACACTCTTTATTGGTCCCACTGCATCGTTGACAGACATGACAGAAGTCATCTAAAAAGCATCACATATTTTATTGGACGATTTTTATCACGCAGGGGGGGGGGGTATATTTCATTACATTTTATTCATTAATTGCGGTTTTTCTTCTTATCTTACAAAACAAAGCAATTCGTTATGAAACATAAATTTGGGTATTGATCAGAAACGCAGACAAAGTTAAAGGATTGGGTAAAAGTTTTTGATATTGACTGTTTCGTGTGTGAGTACAATGGGATATGAGTTAATATTCATCTTGTAATTTGGCGTGCGATTACAAGGGGGGTGAATCAATACTCATCTCCAAATTGAATATAGATTCGAAGGTTTGTAATAAAAAGCGTAAAATTAATTAAATTTCATCTAGTAATTAAATTGATTTGATATACGTTGTACAACAATGGGGTGTAATTGAATATTCGCTTTGCAATCAAATATATTTCATATCAATATCATAACAATGAGGTGTAATTCAATATTCGCAATGCAATTTGATATTGATTTTATGAAAAGTTTTATTACGGAGGAGATAGATTAATCTTCATCATGCGGGACGATGCTACATAGGTGATTATAATGGGGAAGGTCATTCATTTAATTAAAAACACAAAGTCCAATCAAAATATAATAACAGTATGGTGGTATTATTTCTTTCATTTTTTTAAAATTAGTATTATTATCTATTTTTATTCTCAACAAGTTGGCTAGTGTACAATATGCCAATATAGCATCACAACAACATTATTTTTACTTTTTTATTTTTTATTTTCTTGATAGGATAAAAAAAAAAGTTCAATTGTGACGTTAATTGTTAAACATACTACTGCGTCCAGGTATTGAACCATATTTCGAAGGCCCATGGGTGTATGGGTGTAACCAGCACGTAGTTTCCATTAGCGTACGTCCCTTGAAATTAGAGAAGTAAAACAATTAAATGTATATCAAATATTCGTTTATATATTAATTTACATAAACTAAAAGCAAAAAAAAAAAAAAAAAAAGGCAACAAATATATTTTCTTCAACTGTCTCTGTCCATGACAAGCTAACAGTGTAGTTTTATTCTGCCCCATCCCCAAAACAAAATATCCTGGGAGGCACCTAACACCACAATATCTGGATACGTCATGCCAGTGACGAGCCTCCGGGCCCGAGTGGCGGCAAGGAGAGAATAATGGACCGCTGAGAGCCCCAAATGAGGCCACTATTTCCTCCCAAATTAGATCAATGAAAACTTAGGATGAAACTGGATAGAGAGGCACCGTTATATGCCCTGCACACATGCACGCCACCCAGGTATGAACACACGCAAAAGCGAGTTGGCGCCGCGAGACGCCTTCTCGCACATGTATGCTGAGTGTGCACATTGGTTTCGGGTTGTAGTGTACGTACATTTAGACACCATTCACCTTATAAAAAGCGGTGCACTGGATGTACGCATATAATGTAAATGGGAATACATTTGAATGAATTGCGCTCATGTGAACATGATTTTTTTTTTTTTATGTATGTGGTGGAAGCATATCCAGATAAACAGAAGGGAGAGAGAGGGAGAGGGAGAGAAGGTGGAAATTAATGCCACAGTGCTTTTTACTGCAGTAACCTCCAAAACATCATACAAGCGGTAGTATGAATGGGGAATAATCATTTTTCATGTCAATACCAGGGGTACCGATATGCCTGAGGGCCACATACTTGGCCGCTCAGCTATGACCGGGGTAATAATTGTGTAAAACATTCTTTGTAAAGCGCCATGAGCGTCTTGCCTGACGTACCTGAACGCTATAACAAAGCCACCATTATTATCATTATTAAATGAAAATATCAAAACCAGACAATACGGTGCCGTCAACTTCCATAATGAAATTTTGATTTAAGAGGTAATACATAATCAATCATGCATAAACTTTTGAATTCATAATCAAACGTAACTTCATTCACTGCACTAACCCTTATTGTCCCCGCCGAACGAGTTCGAGCAGGGGACTATGAAACGGGCTCCGTACGTGTGTGTGTGTGTCCGTCCATCCGTCCGTCCGT
>CALNVZ010003434.1:20809665-20838578 GCA_940671915.1 Paracentrotus lividus | reverse complement strand
CCGTGCATCCGATCCGGTACTGTGATCACAAATCTTCAATTTTGCTCCTTACTCCTCCGCCATTTATTCATCCCAGCATTTCGATCCGATTTTGCCCTTTATCATCGATAGCACTAAGGGCTGGCATGGCCCTACTAAACTTCTTCACAGAATTTGATCTCTCTCTTTTTTCTTCACAGAATTTTGACCTTTGACCTTTGACCTTGATTTTTGACCTATATTGGTAATTGGCTACAAAATGCTACTCCTTCGCCATTTTCATCCGATTTCGATTCCATTTGCTTTATGTGATAGCACTTGGTGAGGACTACAAAACTTATTCACAGAATTTTGACCTTTGACCTTTGACCTTGATCCTTGATTTTTGACCTATATTGTTAATTGGCTACAAAATGCTACTCCTTCGCCATTTTTCATCCGATTTCGATTCCGTTTGCTTTATGTGAGTTAGGTGAGGACTACAAAACTTATTCACAGAATTTTGACTTTTGACCCTTTTGACCTTTGACCTTGACTTTGACCTATATTGTACATTGGCTACAAAATGCTACTTCTTCGCCATTTTTTACCCGATTTCGATTCTGTTTGCCTTATGTGATAGCACTGATCGTGATATAATGGAAATTTTACATTATCGGCGGGGACATATATTACGCATCGTAATCCACTTGTTCATCATAAATTCATCACACAAATCAGACAAAATAATGTCCTGTGATGCTGAAACCTTCAGTTAAATGTCGTTCATTGTACCATATACGGTCGTATGGTAGTATCTTGGCAGATATACGTTTTGGGATTAAGCATTGCATTTAGAAAAAAAAAAAAGGTATGCAATGCCCCATACTCTGTCCAAATCTGCAGCACGAAGAGTGTGCATGATTGTACAGCTGAAAATACACCCTATTTAGTCAAATTTGAAAATCGACATTACAAAGCGGTCTTTAAAGCACTAAGTGTTGCGTGTGAAGGGATTATAAGACGTCACTAGGGGTTAACCGATTATAATTATGTTTGGTTTCGTAGCTGCAAATATACATTATTTAGTCGATATTTTCTACAGGAAAATAACAGGTGTTTTTAATAGCGTTTTATGTAAGGAGGGGGGGGGGGGTCCCATCTCCCTGGCCTATAGAAACACATTTTATTTCAGAGTAAGGGAGACCGGGTACAATTGTAACACTTTTTTCCGAATTTGACTTATCAACTTTATTATAACTAAATACTTGCTTAAAACCAAGTAAAACAAAATTTGGATATCTTAGCTCGACATATGAATAGGTTTGGGTTAAGTAAAACTATTTATTTTGAAGCCATTATCATTTCAAAATACGAGGTCAAGTGTTACAATTGCCCCTAAACCAGGGGCAATTGTAACAGACGTAGGGGGCAATTGTAACACATGAAATTGTAACATTTTGCTTTTCTTTATTAAAGCTATGCACTTGACAGATCCAAGATTTAAACAACATTACTGCACGATAGCGTAATAGTATAAAAATAGACAATGCTTGAATTAGTATACTTATATTTCCATCTGTTTTAGTACATGGCATGGGATTATTGTAGAAGCTTTACGTGCGTCTGTGCGGGCGATTGAAGCTGCGCTGAATTGGTCGGGTCTAGGTAGTGTGGGCAAAAAAGAAAGTTTTTTTTTAATTTCTGAAACGGCGATTGTTACTATTGCGCTGTGGTAGGGGATATTTTGGAGAGATTTGTTTTATTTTGTTGGTATTAAGCGTTGATACGTTAGAAAATGGTATGAATAAATTTCTAAATTATAAGAATAGACGGCCGTAGCTTCATCTATTGGGTCAGAGGAAGAACATGGGTATGTGATATTACTTCCTATTTCGAAGCTATTTTTCTGGCTGTAGAAAGTTACACGATCCGTTAAATTGGCTTATACTGCGAACAGAATGAGGAGGATGAGAATGAGAATGCTCTTGTAAAGATTTAAGTTTGTGAGGTGTTTTGTAGGGGATGGGGAGCCTCTGTTAGATTGCTCTTGTTAAGTTTGTCCGCCTGGTCTCGGGCTAATCAATTGGACAGGTGTATTGTGTAGATAGGGTTTGAGAATGCTCGTGTTTTCTGTCGGGTGCTTCATTATTGGGCAACGAAAAGGGACATGACTTTTTTGTTCGATATGGGTTATGGCATCGCATAATGTGAGAGAAAATATTAATACATTGTAGAGCCATCGAAAGAAGACGGAGAAAGCGCCTCGTGTGTGTAGTGGGTGTGGCGATAAGAGGGTGTGTGGGTTAGTGGTAGTCCGTGCGTGTTGTGGGTAATGGTGGGGACGCGCGTTGGGTGTTGCGTGTGTGTTTTTGGGGATATTGGTTGTGGGTTAAAAATTAGGGTACGTGAGGGTGTGCGTCAGTGTGTTGTGTGTGTGTGTGATGTGTGTGTTTGTGGTGAGGGTTTGGGGTTAAGCTAAATTGGGGTGCGTGTGTGGGTGCGTAGTGGGTAATGGTTGGATGTGTGTGCGTATGTGGTTAAGGGTGGTGTGTGATTGTGTGTGGGTGGGTGGTGTGTGTATTCCGTGAGGTTGTAGAATTAGCTAAATTGGGGTGGATGTGTGGTCGTAGTGGTAATGTGTGGGCGTGCATGCGTGTGTGGTGTGATGGGTTGTGTGTGTGTGTTTGTGTGTGTGTGTGTATGGAGAGACAGACAGAGAGAGAGAGAGAGAGGAGAGAGATGCAGAATAAGAGATGATGGAATGGGAGAGGTAACCTCACACTGAGAGAGTGGGATGGATTAAAAGACACGTGCAAACTCCACCGCATCTGAAGGCCTACCTCCACCCTCGATTTAATCTTCTGATCGAATGTCTTACCTTGAGGCTACAGCCTTACAGAGCAATGCTTCCTTGGAACGGGCAGACATCATTAGTATCAAAACAGCGATTAAAGTTTATCATTTAAGAAAACAGTAATTAAACTGTGTCTAAATATAGATATAGAAAAAACACTTGTACATTCATTAAGACGTGGGAGAGAGGAAGAGGGAGAAAGAGGGGGAAAGGGGGCAATATAAAGTAAAAGAGATAGAGTTAGAGGATAGAGATGAAGAAAGACGGTGTGTTTGGGAGACAGAGAGAGAGAGAGAGGGGGAAAGAGTGAAAGGGAGAGAGAGAGAGATGAAGAAACAGATAGAGAAAGAGAGACTGAAAGAGAGAGAATGAGAAGAGGGTCGATATGAACAGACATGACAGATGTTCATCCACCTCGAATCCATTTTATTAATTTCTCTATACAGATGTACTGCTAAACCTTGTAGGAGACTCATATATCCACAATAAAAACAATTTCAAGTGAAGTGCTTTAGTTAGATGTATCGAGAGGGAAAATGAAACAGAACAATAGAGAAAGAGAGGGAGAGAGAGAGAGAGAGAGAGAGAGAGAGAAGAAGAGATATTTATAGAGAGACACGCAAGACATCATCTGAAGCCCTTTTCCACCCTTGACTTAAACTTCTGATTGAATTTCATACCTGCAGGCTATAGCTTTTTCAAAGCGGTGCTTCTTTTACACAGCCAGACTTTTTCCAGCATTAGAGCAATTATATTATATGGATGAATATGTGACTTAAATCTTAATTCAATACCCATAGGCAGATACACTAAAAATATTCAATCAAAATTCGATACATACTTCAAGGATGATTAATGGGCCTTTGCCTTTGCGTTATGATAGTGAATTTTCACGGGGTTTTCTATTAAGACATTAAAGTAATGGCTTAACTTTATTCAGGATCTTAGAAATAGTCTTCCAGCTTATGGTGTAGTCATAATTAGAAACCCTTTGGTAGACAGAAATCACTTAAGATCTCGAACCTTATCGGCCATTGAATTGCGGAGATACTGATGACTCATTATCACCATAGTCATGAGCGTACCTGGGTACGTCAAATTTCACACTGTAATAGGACGTACAGTCGTAGGTCCCCTGGTCGCTTACATACAAACTCGTCATTGTTTTATTAGCAATCAGGTAAAAACAACAATCAATTCCCAATGTTGAAAGGTTCCAAGGTTGAAATAATCTAATAATGATATAATTTAAATTAATAAACTACGCATGAGTTAAGTTGTAAAGCGTATTATCACTCGTTTGAGAATTTACTCATATCAACTCAATAATTTTCTGTTTGAAAGGGATATTGTTCTGGGATGTATAGATCCATCGTGCCTTATCGAATATAATCAGAATAATTGCAATTTACCAAAGTAGAAGCCATCTAAGCTGCGAGGTTAATTACTTTTATCATAATAACTGTTTTCATCTTAAATATACAATATCAATTTACGTGGTTGTGAACTTTTTCTTTGTTGTATAACACCAATTATATTATTATGATGGAAATAATATTGAATAATGACATTTTCAAGGTTGTTTGTTTCTTTGTTTGTTGTTGTTGTTTTTTTTTGGGGGGGGTGGGGGTGGGGGGGTTCGAAGAACTTTGACTAATGTTTTGCTAAAGACAGAATGCATATTGAATAAGACTAAGTAATATAAATGAGAAACATTCTTATGGAATTACGTTTAGACTATTATTTATGGAACAAAATGTGTAACCAGGGGCTGGGATAAGCGCACCATGAGGACAAGTAAATAATATTTTCAAATGAAAAAAAAAAATAATAAAGTGAGTGAATATTAATTTAAGGACTCACATACTCTCTCACTTTAATATTCAAAGTAAAGTGCCCCAGGAAACTAATTCCCCTAGAAATAAATGATTTACGATATGCCGACCAGTCTGTGCACCCACACGTAATGATTTTTCATTTCTGAAAGAGTCATGATAATAATGGTACCCCTAATTCAAAATCGAATCGCTAATTATGAACAATTTGGTTGGGGTGGCGTGCAGTGAATCAATATTGAATTTTGATATTGAATTGGTGGTTTTATTAAAAGTTAGAAACGGTCTTTATTTTATCAGTTATATACAATATTTTGTTTTATAAAAGTCTTTTTTTTTTTAAATACCTACGCAGTAGAATCTTTAGAATAATTTTAAACATACCTATATCTTCGTTCGTCCGATTCATATTAAACCTGACTATGCAAATTTATGACTATGGAAAATCTATTTCTATTTATGTAATCATTCCCCTAATATCATTAATGAATAATTAACAAGCCGGATACAGAAAATGTCGTGAAAAATTATTACAAATCCATCAAATATAAAAGACATTGCCCAAACAGTTTATTGTTTGTTGTGTTTAAACGCATCGACATCCATTATTAGAAGTTCATATGCATCATATTTATTTACCATTTGAAATATTCCCTTTAAAATTTTCCTTTTTTTCAGTCCTAATTATTTTTATTGAGCCCTTAAACAAATCATGCAGCCGTACGTTTCACTATAAAACGCTGCGAGGCATCGTGTGTCCCGATAATAGACGCTGGAAAATAGTGTACGTATCATTACAGGGTTAATTTGGTGTCGCGAGAGATTGTTGCGTTTGGCACGTAATTCATGAATAGTGGATGAGATTTGAGTGAAATTATTCATTACAGTTTGCAGCACCGTCTAAAACCACAAGATAGGCAGGTCATGACAGAAATGGTTACTTATAATCCATTTGGGATCGAACAAAGTAATGAACGGGATAGAAAGGGTCCCTCAAGAAGCGATCGATCGTTGCGACAAATGGCGAATGTTAGAATCGTAAAGGAGATCGCCCTGAAAACGGCGAGTATAGAAATAATTACCACCATATGCTACGAAAAAATTTGTGATCACACAAACACCGGGATGCATCCGCTTATCAAAGGCTAAAGGCGCGGTCCCACTGGCTCTTTAGGATGATTTGCGTATGAATTACGGATTGTTTGTTTTGTTTTTGTTTTTTGTTGCGGATGAACGAAATTTGTATACGCAACTCATGCGCAATTAATCCTCCCGTCAGTGGGACCGGGCCTTAACATTTGGTTCGCAAGCGCAACTAACATTGTCTTCGTAAATATTCGTTACCTGGCGATAAATCTCCGACAACACCTGGTCATGACAATAGAAGACAGGTTACCAGTATAGGTGTCTTTCTAAAGGCGATCGTTGTAGTGACAACTGGCGAATTTGCTATTGTGTGTGTGTTAGCAAGTTGTTGCTGTAGCCTAGCGTACATAAAATAGTTTAGGTCTATAATCGCCGTTTTTTAGCCGATCTCCTCACGATTCTGGCATTCTCAGGTTTTGTACAGACGATTAGCTCTGCGCGTGGCGACAGCCAGTTCGCCTGTTGTAGCAACACCTATCGCTTTCCGTGGAACAGGCCCTTTACAATATAGTAGAGATAGTGTGGTCTAGTACATAGCAGCTGGTATGTCGATGAAACGTATCGGATTCAAATCCCGATGTGGGCGTAAAAAAACGCCCACCATTATTCCGCCCAGATTCATTTTCCCGAAGTTTGTTCATGAATTTTGGTCTCTAAGCTGCCAACCCTAACACTTAACATAAACCTGTTTGCAAATTATAGAGTTGAACTTTAAGAGAGGAAAAATAAAACGATGTATCATTATGTTTAACACAAAATTGAAACTTTTTATTGATACTAAAAAAATAATAATAAAGTATGAAATGACGAATAACATCTTTTATCGGGTATAATATAATTAGCTTACGTGGTTCTCATACTCAAAACGTCTCTTGAATGTAATTTAGATTCATTGTCGATGGCGATGAGTAGCAATATATCCAAAGTATCTTTTAAACGCTAAAAAAAGGTCATATTTGTCTCGGCAATGCTCTGACTGAACGGATTAATTTTGATCCATTTATTATCTTATGAAGACAATGAGATGCGTGAAAAGGCAGACGTTTCCGCGTCATATTGCACAACCCTTAATGATCTAAGCCTATGATTATTGGCGTGTCTCTTCTCGTAAGATATTTAGAACTGATCGTGAGAAGTTGTCTAGAAGCTTCCGCTAGGTATCTTCCACAAAATATTTGTTTCGGTGTGATGTTCTATGTTTTATCTATGCTTTATTTTGTATTTTCATTTGTCTGCTAATTAATTTGTAGAAAGTATATTTCTACTGAAAAATGACGCAGTTCCACACAGTGTGTTGTTTACAGCGTGTTCACAAAATCGACTATGTAAAAAAAAAAAAAAAAAAAAAAAAAAAAAAAAAAAAAAAAAAAAAAAAAAAATCAAATCAAATCAAATTTAATAATGTAAATAATGATTTCACACTGTGGTTTGGTTTTCCACAGTGTTCATAACACAGAGATGTTTGGTTCAATACTGTTAATTCGCTTTTTCACAAGAATGAAGCTGTGATTCACTTTGCTCAAATGCTCAAATTTAACAGTGTGACGATGATTTCAAAATGTGTTTACAGTGTAGGGTACATTTCACATTTTACACTTTCACACTGGGGGACAGTGTGTTCCAACTTTCACTCTGTGTTACAAACAGCCCCTGATGGAAATATTATACATAGTGTCCAACATATCCAACTCTGTGAATGAGTGATATCCATAATGGTGTGTAGATGTTTTCCACGGAGTGCTCACTTAGCTATGTTCAATTTCACACTGTGAATTCACTCGAAATCAGCAGTTTGTCTATGATTTCGTATGGTTTCCCTCACTCTAGCAGGGATCATTATGTGTCAAATACATAGTTATTTGAAACATAGAGTATACATTTCCAAGATGGATAACTCACCTTTTAGTACAGTATAGAAGGCACGTCTCGATCGTCATTTTACGAAGATCTGTAGTGAAAGCCCCTTTGAGAGTTCGCTGCTTCGGTTGGATAGCATCAGGATAACAGCCAACATAGGAAGCTGCGAAATTAACACAAAAATAAAATGAAAAGAAATAGGTAAGTCTGACTGATAATTCAATCCTTACTCATCACAATAAATGAAATTTATAGAATCGTAGCCAATTATGCTCATTTACATTTAAAGTGAATATGACGAATTATATGCAATGATAACAAAAGGCTGTCGTGGTCGTACCTTGACAGGCTACAGGAATCAACAGAATGTCATTTTTAAGAGTTAAAAGTTTAGACAATCAGACAAGACTGGACGGTTGCTGTTGTTCTTGTTTTTTTTTTAACTTAAAATTGGAAAAAGCTTCAGGTAGCTTTTCTGGAGAAATATTTTTTTAAAGGTCCCTTTAAAATTTAGCAAAGGGAAATGAAATACTTAGTACATAGCATACCGAAAATGGCATATTGGGACTGAGCCACGAATTTTAGAGATCAGTTACAGGGCT
This sequence comes from Paracentrotus lividus, assembly GCA_940671915.1. Lineage (NCBI taxonomy): Eukaryota > Metazoa > Echinodermata > Echinoidea > Camarodonta > Echinidae > Paracentrotus > Paracentrotus lividus. The sequence continues at coordinate 20,830,323 of CALNVZ010003434.1, read as the reverse complement.
GATAAGTCTCCCCCCTTTCCTCATCTGTTTTCTTTTATTTTTCCTTACATAAATATATATAAACCCCTAACAAAAAGTTCCGCAAATTGAATTTGGGCCATGATAACTTTTCAGGTATGCTTTAGTTAGTTTGCGACTGTTATTGTCCATTGCGAGTTACTCAATTTGAGCAATAACAATGCATTTTGCAACTTTTCACTTTTTACTTCGCATTATGTTTGTGAATTATGTGCATTCAAGCATGATGTTACCATTGCAAATAGGGTATCAATAAAAAGAAGAATAAATTAACTTTTCAATGCTACAAAAATTAATAATGATTAAAACCCATTTTAAAATGTATTCAGGTTCAAAGTTGTGTTACAGAACATTTAAACTGGGCATTATCTTTTACTTTGCCTTGCATTTAGTTAGTATTCAGGGATTTTGTGGAGCCAGGCATGACATCACCATGGCAAATTAGGTATAAAATAAAAGAGCAATAAATGAACTTAACAATGGTATAAAATTCAATAAAAATTATAAAATACCCCAAAAGTTATCAGGGTCTAAATTGGCGTTGCAGAACTTCAATGTGATCGATAAAAGTGCATTTTACAGCATTTGACTTTTTACTTTTCCCTACATTCTGATAATCTGTGCATTGAAGCATGACACAATCATTACAAATAAGATATCAATAAAAAGGGGAATAAATTATCTTCCCGATGGTATGAATATCAGGAATAACTAAAGCGTATATAAAAAGTTATCATGGCCCAAAATCGATTTGCGGAACTTTTTGGGAGGGGTTTATATATATATTGCAACCCAAGGGGGAGGTTAAACCCCTATGAATCCGCCACTGAGTACCTGCCCCCTTCCCCCAAAAAATAGCACGAAGGCGTGTTGAAATTAACAGTGAGTCTATAATTGGGTAGTGTGAATATAAAATAATAAGTCCTATCTGTTAGAAAATTTGGCAATGAACTCCATTTTATAATCAACATCCGGGCCAAAATGTATTTTGTAAAAAAAAAAAAAAATAGGAGTATAAACTAATAATTATCTCAGTTAGAGAAATTAATTATTTATCGCGCGAGAAAAGCGGAATGGAAAGTAATTATAACATAGTTTGCGTAATCTCAGAAATAGTTTGAGTTTTTTTCAGCATCTTTAGAAGTATATCGCGTAAGAGAATGCTTTGTTCATTTTACGTTCGTTTGACCTATACCATACACAATCCCTTTCATTACCGTGCTTAGAGGAATCACCGGATTTTTTCCCCGATAAGTCACATACGTACGCATGCGGAGAAAATAAACCCAGCACACCGTCCTCAACATCCTAAACTAGAGAATCAATTCCCTTTAAAGGTGCTCAACTTGCCAAGCAGCTGTTGCCTTTAAGGATGCCTTTAAAACAGCGTTTACAATATTCATCAAGTCCAAATAGATTGAAAAAGATGATATAGAAAAAAATTATTGAACATTTAAGCATATAACATTCACAAAATTCATAAAATTTCAACATATTTTATTTTTTATTTTTTTATTTATTTATTTCTTTTGAAACACTTTTCCAATAAAAAAAGGTTGAAATTTTGAAAGCTGACAAGTACTCCAAAAGTACCATTTTCTAAGTGTTTTATGACTGTAGGCATTATGTGAAACGTTTGAACTAACAATCCTAAATCAATAACCACGTGTTGAAAATTACATTTACAGAACGGCAAAACTAATATTGGTATGCATCAATAAACGCGTGTTGAAAATCACATTTTATTGAGACTCGAAGGGAAAACTAATATTAGCACCTAGGCAACCGCGTGTTATACATTATGTTAGACTGTCAGCTGGAAGGTATTTATCTTTCATTCGTTTTACGAAATAAACATTCCTCACAACAACAAAAAAAAGAAGAAGAAGAAGAAGAAAAAAAAACTGCAATTCAACTTCGTGCCTGATGCTGATATCTTTTGGGGTGCTTTTTTTAATAATTCTTGATATTTATAAAATTGCGACTGTCATTTATGCCTCCTATCATCCGATTGATTGGAATGGTCATACTTGAATGCACACAATCCTTATGAAATTATATTTGTGTAAATATGCATTGTAATGGCGACCCCAACTCAAGAGATTCTCGCCTCCTTTCACAATTATATTATAAGATTATTTGTATCATGTATTTTGAAAAGGAAATAAATGTTAGGCCTACTTGAACTGAATCCCTGAAAACGAGTCCGAAGTCCGAAAAAAAAACCTTAAACCGCGAAGCCAAAATCTATAACTATCTTTAAGGTGTATATAAATTCAGCTGTGATCGAAATTGTTGAACCTTCAATGTAAATTTTTATTTGATTCTGTAAAATTAGTTTTCTATCTTTACCAAAACGCAACGCCTACGCAATAGTACCAGGATACACAAGAACATTTTTTTTTATTGATACGTAATATAATATTCATCAAGATATGAGATCTCATTTATGCATTGTGGTATACTTTCTGCGGAGAAATTAATGCAACCTTTTTATCATTTTCCACAAAATGAAGCCCTACTGCATGCGAGTAGAATTGTGAGCCATATTACAAATTCAAGGATTTTAAAAATGCATCGACTCGACTCATTAAAATTGCATACAACCCTTCAGCTCGTTCGAGTGCTGTATTCCCTGCGGACTATTGGAACATTCTGTCCGTTTACTGCCGTCAGAGACAATCCGCTGTGTATTGAATCTTCCTCTGAGTATATTATATCATGTTATGAAGCGAACCGGACAGCGTGCGGCGTACAACAAAATGTCATTATGCATACATGTTTGGGACGTGAGAAATCCATCTTCATCAAGAGGTCTGGAGATTATTAAATGATAATTTAGGAATTACACTATCAAAGTAAAAACACTCTTATTGTATTGAGGAGAGACTGCTATGCTAATAATTACATGCGAGTGAAGCGCAGTAGCGGACGCAGACCGGAGTCACACAATGAACTTACCGGGCCCACGCGTAAACATAATAGAGCCGCTTTTGTCCCCAGACAATTGGGCCCCCGAAATGCATTCAATTCGATTTTCTTGGATCCGCGCGCCTGAGTGAAGGGAACTGTAATAATGATCAAATAATTATGATTGTTTTTTTGTTTTTTGTTTTTTTTTTTTTTTTTTTTTTTTTTTTTTGGGGGGGGGGGGGTTATTGGGACAATAATGCTTCAAATGCCACGGCATCCATGCATCGAAACTTTTCCTTTCCCAGTTTTTTTTAATTGCTTTTTAGTCCTTTATTTGATTCTTCTTTCGTGTCCACCATTTACAACATTAAGTATAATAATTATGAATATATGTACATGTTTATTAACTCCTAAAGATATAGTTTTTGATATGGAGCACTTGCACATTGTACAGCCTCTCTTATTTGCAGCCATCAGAAATCGTCCTGGTTGCAATGTTCCTATTTGGAGTCATTGGAGGAGGTTTACTAGTTTGTGCGCTGCATCACAACTACGCAACTTTATGTTAATCTGTCTAGAGCTGTAAACCCCACTTTCGCAGTCTTAGCTTTACATCGACCTACTCCTGTGGCGAAGTCGATTAAGGGACTTCCGTCCCCAATCTTGACGTTGGCCTAGGGGCAGCTGTTTTTAGTAGGGAGAGGGAGCTCGCCATTATGGTGATTATGTTGGTCCTCTCTTCCAAAAGTCGCATTGGCCACGTGAGGGGGTTCAGTCAGGGGTTGGGACAGATTTAGAAAGCTCTTTCTTGACTTAAACGTCTCTGGGTAGTTCAACATCGTGAAGGGATGTCGAGTACCCTGAGTTTGACGAAGACGCTCCATTCTGCTGGCTACAGATCGTCGATGTCAGGTGGTGCAATGCCAAGACAGGACTGCAGACTGTCTACGCTCGTCGCTTTCAGGCAACATGTAATCGCTCTGCAACAGTCGTTTGAGTGCGGGTCCAATTTGTGTGAATGTGCTGACTCTCCCAAACTGGGCAGGCGTACTGCTGCTGCAGGAATACACAACGCCAGAGCGGTTGCCGTAGTGTAGGTGCACTGGGCACCACACATGACGAATTTGCAAGTTTCCTGAGAAGAATTGTTCTGGTTCGACTTCCCCATTTACTTGTCCAATATGGTACTTGAATGAGAGTGTCCGATCAAGGGTAACTCCAAGGTATACAGGTTGTGGACAAAGTCAAGAGGAGTACATTCCATGTTATGGAAAGTTTTCTGTGCAGCTTCATGATTGCGAAGATGGAATAGGCTGACTGGGTCTTGGAAGGGTTTGCTTTCACTGATTGTCCTTGTAGTACGATGTCAGTTTTCCTCGGTCTGATGTCAGGGTGGACTCTATTATAACCAGTCATTGTTCTGAGCAGTGATGCCAAGGCATCGGGCATAGATGTTGCTTCTTGTACGCGGTGAGATTGGTTGGTCGTTCGTGTATACGTTGATAGAGGACCGGGAGCCAGAACATTCCTTGAGGAGACTCATTTTTTCTGGATCCTCCATCACTGCTGCCGGTTTCCCATTCACTCCTAGCGAGAACGTCCTGTTGCCAGAAGTAGCTGATATAAGTTTAGTCAGTGTGGATGTCACCCGGTCTGCTGTGTAAGTTTGTTCGGGATGGCCTCTAGGGCGGTGATTCCACAGTATCATACGCGGCAGTGAGGTCAGAAGACAAACTAATGCCGAGTGGGTTGGTTTCCTCTCAAAGCCATTTTCGAGGTTATTGAGGGGCCAAGTTGAGTCTGGCTTTACACGAGGTCGGTACCCGAGACGAGCCGGCTTGTTCTGGATGAGATGCGTGTTCTGTGAATTGGTCAAGTCTGTTTAAAGTAGACGCGTCGACAGAGCTTATAGATGGGTTGAACTACATGTAGTGGAGATTTGGTCCTGTAAGGTCTCCTTGGCAACCTTGGGTCCTTCGACCAAGGGTTTTAGGTGGCGAATTACTCGGCTTTCTCCAGTCTTTGGAAGTTTGAGACTGGAAAACACAGTTTTGTCAACAATTTAGAAGCGATCTTTGCAACTGTCTAGCGAGAATGCTTTATACTTCTTGTCCGAGTCATCTAGTCGGGCGCTTGGCCATTCTTTAGGTTTTCGAAAATAGCTCTCAGTTCGAGCTGCTCTCTGGTAATAAGTCAAGTTGAGGTTTCTTTCATTAAGAATCGCTCCAAGGAGGGGTGTTCTCTCGATGTTGAAGATTGTTTTGGGTCTGCCTTTTAATGCAGGAGCTGGGTGAAGCTACTCGTTAGGCTGACATTTGCAGTGAATGTTGCTTTGTTTAGGGGTCGGTTGTTGATCTTTTTCTAATGGTTTTGACTAAAGCTTGTCTTGTGATTGTGGACATGTCACAGTTGTTCGGCTTCGATTAGTCCTGGGCCAGTACTTCCTTACGTTCTTCGCGACCATGCGATCATAAGGCCATCCTTCCTTTTCCTGCATCTAAGGTGTCATCAGAGAAGGGGTCCTATCATTAAACTTTCAAGTACTCTTCTGTAGATGGTGTAACTATTTCGCGTGAGATCGCCGGAATATAGTAATGTCCTGCACAGCACGGGGTAATGATGATTCTTTTTGGATACTCTTGAATAGTTCAATGAAACTATCGTAATTGGCTGGGAAATGGGGTCGAGATCTGCAAGGCTCTCATCAAGAACTGGTGAGAGACCCTCCAATTGGCCTTGCGAAGTTTAAGCGTGGAGTCTGAATGGTACCTTCTGGGGCATCACAGCAGCAGTAACATCGATTAAGATTGGCCTGTGTTGTGAATGAGGTATGGGTTCCAAGACATTCTTATTTGATTAATTGTATATATTCTATTTTTTCCTTTACAACTTCTAATTAACCGTAATGTGATATAATATTAGGATAGGTGGTATTTGAACATGTTTACACAGAGAAAGCAAAGTCCGCGGCATATTGTATTGTATGATAATTATTCATCACCGTTATGTAGGCTATTCTTGTAAATTTAACACAACATATGAAATTGTAATGAAATTTAATTAGCACAGATTAATTCCGGTCCGTGACAAAGATGTATTAAACAAACTAAGAAAATAAGGGATAACTTTAAGGAGAGGGTAGGAGGAAGAGGATTGAATACAGTAGATGGTATTGGAGAGGGGGAAAGGGGTGAGACTGAGAGAGGGAGAGATAGACGAATAGAGACGTAGAGATAAAGAGCGATGTGAGATAATTGACATTCGCCTTCACATTACATAACGGTTTATTAATACTTCCTTCTCCCATGCATATTATTTTCCTTGAACAGGGGTAAACGGATAGGATAGTTCATGTTTTATAAATGATATGTTTACAATATAAGCCAACACATTAAACCCTATTGTTGTTCAATTTAAGACGAATAAGCTTTAAAATAAACGTATCATTATTATTCACACATAGTAGCAATAGGGAATATAATATCAAAATTGCAACGACATTCACACAAAAGAAGTTTTGAAAGTATAGAATTTAACTGAACGTACGAGTGCTGTCTGCGGGCGTCTTAGTGCAAAACCCTCTCCCCAATGGAGACACTGGTAAGGCAGTGTACAGAACCATGACCGAAAATAGCAGCAGAAAAGCGATGATAAGAAACACACAGTATGGATGTTCGTATGCTACACAACAAACACTGTCTCTTCGACGACTCCTTCTAGATCTGTCCATGTCTACCTTCATGGTGTCTGTAGTCCTGTACTTGTAGACATTCATCATTGGGTTTTTCGTTGTTTTTCGCGAAGAGTTTCTTCGTTTCCACGGGCTTTTTGCTTCAAGAATTGTGTTTTGCTTCTAAACTTGTTCCTGGCTTCCACGGGTATTGCTTTGTACAGTTAGAGAGTGAAGTCTCCCCCTTGACTCCCCGGAAGAGGAGGGTAAACAACTCGGAGCTCCAGGAAATGCATCATTATGGCGTCCAAGGTGGCAGATGGATATCGGACTCAAAACGAACAGTATCAGTCGCTTCAGCTGTTTCTTGGAACCAACAGTTATAAACACAAACCTGTCGCACTTGCCCGACGATTTAAAGAGCCTTTCGGAACACAGTGGCTGAAATCAAATTAATGAATGAAGATTAAGCAGAGGACATAGACTGAGAGAAACAGAACCAAGCAATGTAGCACTTTCTTCCTGAGAGATCAATCTTCTGTACCAACCAACATTATGCCTCATTGATGAAGACGCTCTCTGCAGGATAGCAACCACGGGCATTCAACAGTTCCCAAATTGAAGTAGCTAATAACAGCCCCCTGTTCAAACCGTGGCCGAACCCAAGAGACACAAAACAAATTTTTTTAGTCATCGAATGTCGAACAACTTTGGCATGCCAATGACTGCGTTTGAAACCAACATTGACAGTTCACCCAGAGACTCCCGTTATAGAGATCTTGTATCTTGAACATGATGAAGCTAAAAGCATTGATGTCCTTATTACGTATCATTCCATTATCCGTCATCAACAAACAAGCAACAGTGTCTCACAACAAAATCCTTGTGAAGCCTGTACACGAGTCAATCGACTCTTAATTTTCAGATTAGCTGTATCTACTGCTCCGAAGAGGAATCTATCTGTATTCATGACAACATAATGTACGGGACGTGCACGGCAGCCTTAATTACGTGAATTAAGGGAACGTTTCGTCCAGAATAATTATCACTCACCCATTAGCCGTACCTGACCCGGCACGATTGAGTGGCCAGCGTATCTTTAGCTATTAATATCATATTTGTTTAAATGGCGCTAAAGATATGCATAAGCGTCAACACAAATTTAGAGGAATACGTACGATCTGTCCTTAATCGTTCATACACTGCTATATCGAGAATACAATAATGGAGATAAAATGGGAGCAAGTGGTATACTTTCTATTATCAACTCTTTTCGCAATTGGATATGTGGAATGAAATACTACATACCCGCACTTTCATATTTACACTTTGGCCGCACGTCAACAATTAATATTGCAAAGAAGTGAATATCACCTGCCATTTGGTAGGTGATGAACAACTTAAGACTATTAAAGTCCATGTAATGTTAAACTAAGGGAATTTCATTTTTACACGAAGACAATTAGATACTTAATGAGAAGGATGAGTGGGAGAAAAGGTGAAGAGAGAAACCGTAAAAGAAGAGAGCGAGAGAAAGACAGAGAGGGGAGAGAGAGGCATAGAAAATGAGAAGGAGGAGGGGGTGGGGGAGGAGGAGGAGGTGAGAGAGACTAAAGTCAGTGAGTGGGAGATTGCAATGTGGAAATATAATAGAGAGATACACATGAAGAGAGAAAGAAATAAAACAAAGAGGAGAGGGAAAAAATAAAAGATGGGGAGAGACAGGGAGAGACAGAGAGAGAGAGATAGAACACCCGTACACAGAGACAGATTGAGGTAGACAAGGCGAGAAAGAAATGGAGAAAAGTGAGGATATACCCTTGTCAGGTGTAGACAGAGGGAAAGAGAGAGGGGAGATGGAGACAGAGATAGAGGAAGAGATGGAGATAGAGCGAGACACACACGCGCGCGCGCGCGCGCACGCACACCGTCACACACACTCACACAGACATGACAGAGACAGATTGAGGGATGCAAAGGGGAGAAAGAGATGGAGAAAGGTAAGGATAAATATACTTCCTAGATGTAGACAGAGGGAGATAGAGAGAGAGAGAAAGAGATGGAGATAGAAGAAATTGGAGTGGATGATTGCAGATTATTAGCGATGCTTAATGATTCATGGAATGGAAACCGAGTGCAAGGAGAAATTACCTCACGCACACTGTGCAGTGCATTCTGTCATGGATAGGCAATTAAAGGCCACTTGACGGTGGTTGAAATCTTTGAGAGATTCTATTGGATATGATACAACCCCCCCCCCGCCCCCTTTCCGAAAAAAAAAATAAGATTCAAGATTCGGCATGGAAAAAATCCACCCTATCAAATCATGACCATCTACCATAATTATATAAGGTTATACAGTCTGTGTCAAAAAAAATGGTACACTCGGGGAAAAAATCATTTAGGTGTGAAATCTTTTCATATAATGTGTGTTTGTGGTACCAAATTAAGGCCAAAAGATTTTTTTGCTGATGCGCTTTGTCCTGTATAATTTGCTTTCGTAAAACAAAAGTTATGCTAAGTTTTGTGCGACGAGGAACAAATCGAAATTACACACTTCTATTGTTCTGGAGCGCTGAATTCACGGTCATTATGCGAAATCGTACACAAAGACATGGGACGGCGTGCGAAAAATTGATTTTTCTTAATTGTAGAAAATTAGTCATATCTCAAAAAATACTGCACCAAATGTGATGAAAAAAAATTCTGAAGAAAGAGTGATATTCCTGCTTTATGAAAATAACAAACAATACCACGTTGATATTAACATTCACACTATAAAAAAATGTTTTCCAACTGTACCATTTTATTTGACACAGACTGTATGACTGTAATAGTACACAATAGGCTGACCCCCCCCCCCCTCCCTTCAACGACTCTTTAATTGCATGGTATGATGTTAATCTTAGATAATACAAACATATGCAAATATGCAATGTACTTCGGGTTGGTTTGTTTAATAACGATCTGTCATTCTCTGCTTTTATCATCAATCAGAGATGTATTGGGAGAGATACTGACATAAAGCTTGCATAAAGCAAACGGTGCATTTCATTTGCAATTATTGTACGAGCATCATAATCAATATTTGGCATGATGATAGATTGATGATCACTACGCCTCTAAAGAATTTACAAGATGGATCATGAATGAGGCCTTATATACTTATGTATTATTATTATAGGCCTAAGGGCATACTTGTCTCACATTAATTGTTATAACAAAGGAGTTAGACCTTAGAATTCATTGTCTCTTTTTCTTAATTTGTTCGCACGGTTTTGTATATATTTCGCTCAGCAAGTAAACTTGACAAATATAACACTGAATTAGTATTTACAAAATGATTTAACAATTTCATATCAAAACATATATTTCGATTATAGTGGGGTTGTGGCTTACTTTTTTGTTGTATTTAATATGTGATCTACATATTATAGCTGACAGCAATAAAAAGGTTCCAATGGGCATATCACACTTAACGTATCAATCAGTGGCTCTTTCGGAACAGGTGATTGCAGAATTGATCATAATCCCCATTCGATTAGCGTGTAAATTAGTCAGGAAACCAACTGACGACAGCCCAAGAACCCTGTAATCTACCCCATACCATACACACACAATCACATCCTCCACACACACACACACACACACACACACACACCCTCATACACACCCTCACACACACCCTTACACACACCCTCACACAAACCCACACAAACCTTCAGTTTCTTTGTCAATAATTATACAGAGCGGAAGTGGACAAATCTCAAGGCGTTTTAAACTTCAGTTAAAGAGCGGTCAATAGTGATTTCCTGATTTGATTTTGAAGTTAAAAAGAAAGAAAAAAAAGAGAAGGAAAGAGAGAGAGAGAGAGAGAGGTGATTCATTTGGCCCTGACCATACTGAAAGGTGTTGATAATCAAGAAAGTTACCCGCAAAAATATATTATAACAAAATAATGTCTCTCCTGAGAAGACTATAAAAATGAATTAGTATCACGAAACCAAAAAAAAAAAAAAAAAAAAAAAAATAGAAATCGAGTAATATGTGTTTTCTGTTATTAATCATTTTGTTCTTTACAGTCAGCGCAAATATTATCTAATTATTGGTATTTACTTATTAAATACACTATCGTAAGGGGTGCAGTGTATCGAGTTAAATTATTAATATAGGTTTTCCCGGCCAATTTCATATATTTACCATGATCCGTTTTCATATCATGTGTATTCAAATTCGTGTGTTTGATGCGGCAGACTGACAATAAGTCAAACAATTTCGTGTTCATGCTCTCAAACTCATTTTTAGGCACACAAATTAATGCTTTCGACGTTCAAATTCGGATATAATCATTCAATTCCAGTATTAATACATTCACATTAGTGTGATAGCAGGGTAAGCTCTTTAAAAACACTTTCAATTTCGTTTTCAAGCGTTCGATTTCCATGATTCAGCATCCAAATCCGTTATACATGTACACATATTTATGATAAGGAGTAGGTAATCTTGACCATTTTATCAATAAATGTGATTTTATCATTATTGTGATTAGCGTCTTAGTTTTTAATTTCAACACCTCTATTTTACTCGAAAGTCATTTGATCCCAAAAAGTAAATCATCGCCATTATTAGTGTATTGCATTTGTGAACATCATTATTTTTTTTTAATGGGCTTCATTTACATCTTTGTCCACAACAAGGCATGATTATTACAAACTTTTCTTAATTATTGATAATGTTTTGACTTTCAATTAAAAATACTGCATGAGCAATGTAAATTTCAATTGGTACTTTACATGTTTAATTTGAATGCTTCTATCGTGAACTTGTTTGTCTATAAACGAATTTGAATATACGGAATGAGAGGGCGACAGGATAAAAACGAATTTGAATAAACATTGCCGAACATATGTGCTTATTATGTGAACTAGAATGCACAAAATACGAAATCCGTCACCATAATCGTTAATTTGGAAGACTGAATACGATTTTGAATGAAAATATTTCGATGCATCAGCGTATTTTTACGAAAATGAATGTCTATAACATGAGATTGAGTGACAAAACAATTAAATGGACCGGGAAAACCTATATTATTGTTTCTTAGTGGTTAAAGTTGTCAGTAGAACAAGGGCAATATAACTGGGCACACAAATTTCTTTATACGCTTTAATTCGTCCCGCCCCTCCTTCTCTCTCTCTCTCTCTCTTGATTCCTTGCTTTTTCTCTTCCTATAAACAGTGCATAAAATAGATAATATTGGATTAATAAAAATAATAAACTAAAAACTCTCATAATTACTGGGCGTATGTAGCTTGGTGCTGTTACTGTGGCGGCACCAGGATAGAGGGCGAGGGGGGGGGTGGGTTCAGACTTTTCAATGTTTATTTAAGGCGTCACATATTCCCCAGGAGGGGGGCAATCCATCCTTATGAATCTTTGGTCACCCCTCTGGCATAACGGACGAGGGTGTGTCATGCATGTGCGTCATTGCCACGGGGTTTCCCCTAAGATTGAGAGGAGTGCAACGCGCTCTTAACGAGCAACTTACTTAATATCTTTTACTTATCACTTATTACTTAATATACCACACATCGCCCACGTTGCAAAATAAAAGGAGGTTACAAAATGTATAGAAAGAATCTGAAATCTACAAAATGCAAAAAATGATTGTCATCGAGGCTCTTCTGAATAAAGCGAATGATGACTGTGGTATTTCACTTCGCGGAAACGGATTTGGGACTATACTTTGAGACGGTTTTAAAATTTGTCGCCGAGACGTCGCCGAGACATCTCCGTGACGGAAAAAGTGTCTCCGCGTCGGAAAAATGTATATGCTTTTTTCCATCGCGGAGACGTATCGGAGACGTCTCGGTGACGTCTCCGCGACAAATTTCAAAACAGTCTCAAAGTAGTCCCAAATCAATCTCCTCGAAGTGAGATACCACCATGAGAGAAAACTAAATAACGATTTAGATTATTGTTCCCATGGGGGTGATAGGGTTGTTCTAAGGATTACCATGAAGTGTATATTTTGACATTTCTGCGCTTTTATAATTTTTTAAATAACTTTTTATAATTTGAACGAATAAAGTTTATGTATTATTTAGTGCAACTTGACACAAATGCCTGAATGAGACAGTGAGGGTAATATAAAATTATACATTATATTAATCTACACTCCCAAAAATGCCAAAATATTTGTAAAGTACACGTGGGAAGAAATACATATATATAGTAATAATCTTTCCTATCTAGATGAATGACTATAATTATATACGAGATATCTACTATAAGCATGTCATATTTACTCGTTCATAATCTACACAGCTGTTTGGCTGCTTTTCAAAGTCTTGTACACTATCAAAATGAAAATATATTCATGATTCATCTGAAAATATTCATTTTTTCCTTGGCTTGTCTGCACTGTATTTAAAGGAAAATAGCTTTTAAATGCTCAAAATGTGTGCCTATATTGGGTCAAAATTAGTCATTGTACTATACACAAGAGAGGAGATCAAATGAATATTAAGCCCACTAACTAACAATGGTGGTGCTGCTGATGTTTTCTTTTTCTTTTTTGTTCTGTTTCTTTTTCTTTTTTTTTCATTGAGGGCCTACTAGGGGGTTCAAATGATTAATAGAGGCACAAAATGTAAGTTGCTGGGGTGTCAAATAGGAACCCTCTACACGCCGTTTATTTATTCATTTATTTATTAATTTGTTCATTAATTTATACATTCATTTATTCATTTTTTCATTGATTGATTGATTGATTGATTGATTGATTGATTGATTGATTGATTGATTGATTGATTGATTTATTGATTTATTTATTTATTCATTTATTTATTTATTTATCTATTTATTTATTCATCTATTTTTCATTCATTTATTTATACATTTTTTTAAAATAATATTTTCATTTCTCTCTGAAACTGTTATTACTTATTAAGGTGAAATTCCCTTTAAATTATTGGTGTTTCCCAACCACCTACCCTGGCAGCTGCGTGAAGGATATTATTAGCTGCATGCATGTACGCATGGAGAACAGATGAAAATCACCCTACATTCACTTTACTGTTGGATAATTAAAGGCAGGAACTGAAGACATAGATCGTCTGCCAAAGCAAGTTTGCAGATTTAATTGGCTGTTTTAATCGCTTATCCGGCTGTTTGTTTTTTTTCTCTCTCTCATTACAGGCATAATAACAGTCTTGAGTTTGTATACACATGGGTAACAATATACTGGCATCTTTCCACACACCTTTCTCATAAATATGATTTTGAATAAACTTGCATGCATATACACGTAGTCTCCAAGTACCAAATACATAGCCACTTCTTCAGATGAATATAGTATGATATAAATATGAAGACTTTACCAGCGGGATAATATATTTATAAATGTAGTAATACTATAATATCTTAGGAGAAGGATGAAAATTAATTATACAAACACTCTATACACATAATAAATATGACAATATATAAATACATCATAGTTTTGTAAAGCATGCCAATATTTCAGCTTGCTCAAATCAGAATATATTCTACAAGCATTTCGAATAGCATGCTACAAATTATACTAGGCTAAAAATAAGAGTAACATGCAAGAGCACGTGTATGGAATCCCTACTGTGTATAATATTATGATTCATAGTTTCCTACAGAAACTCTAGAACCTTATTGATTTCCTAAGGCCCCCCCCCCCTCACCGGAACCCTTCCCCCTTGTCCTCCCCGTAGCTCTGCCCATGTCTACCCGATTAACTCATGATCCCTTGCAAGACCAAGAGGCCGTGTATAGTACATACTTGATACAGGGTTTTTGCTTGAGTGCGTATGAGATGCAAAGATGAAGGAATCCATTCCATACTCAACTCATTACTCAAATGGTGTTCTTGTCTTTCTAATCAAATCAAGTCTAAGCGTGCGTGTATTTCAGTGCTATCACAGCTTATAGTTGTTAAAGGGGAAGTACACAGTGAAATTAAATTTGTTCTTTAAAAAAATGATCAAAGACATGAAAGAAGGAAACTGGCCAGAAATATATATATTTAACATGAAAAATGAGCAAAGATAATCGGATTCAAATCTGAGACCTCCTGATTGCTATACAAACAGACGCTCTACCGACTGAGCTATGACAAACCCAATGTCATTGTAAGCTCCAGAAAACCCTGAACATTCAATGCTTGAGTGGTCAGAAGCTGCAGAACTTGACATAAACTTGAGGGATAGAAATCAATAGGGGATCCATCATCACTGTACCACTTCACCGTGGTTAAGATTCAGGGATGAAAAATGAATTTCCCCTTCCAAATTGCTTATCTTTCTTGCTTGGACAGGTGTGTTAATTCCCCGTATAATTATATACCCCAACCCTAATATACACTCATCTTACTTGTGTATTGTTTTAGCATAGATTGCCCCTGTGTTCACATTTAAACATCGTTACAGACAATACACAAACAAAAGGTCTGTCAACATTGTGAGAACTTTAGACTTTACTCCCTATTAAAAGAAATGAACAACGAATACTTTGATCGTTATACAGATTTTAAATGAAGCCATTAGCAGCGTACAGTATTAATGCTATAATAATTATGATGATTAATTGAATCACCCCATATTTATCTGTGCATATTGGACAGCTTTCTTTGAAAATCTTGTAATTTAATTCGATATAACTTATATTACACACGGTTGGATGATAAAATAATTCACAATATATATATATATATATTATGTATTATTCCATGCCTGACTCTGATAACAATTGCTTGGAGGCAGCCCACTTGGTTACCTGATGAAATTATTAGTTTTGACAATTTCATAAAATTTCTTTAAATTATGATATTTGGAATTATTATAGTTATTCGGTCGATGACACGATTAGAATTGTTACATTCATAATGAATATTATCTCTAAATTCGTAGGCTGTGTCGAATCGAATAAGGATACATGACTGTACCGCTGATCTCAAATTTTGCTTAAAATGATATTAAAGTCTTACTTAACAACCTCGTAATACCTCGCTTGGATTTTGCCTTTTAGTTTGTTTTATTTTAATATTGTTATAAGCGTTAATAGTTAATAGTTAAAAGTTAATATTATTTGATTAACCAATATGCTGCACCTTTTCCCACTACTTTTAGAGTTCGGCATATAAAGAGCGCGTATAAGACACATATTGACAAATATCGAAAAGATTGATTGCTTTATAAAAAATTATATCAAGAGTGTACACATTAAATCCCTGAAATGTAGAATTAGCACTTTAACTGCGGTAAAACCCGTTGTGTCAACAAAATAACCATTGAAATGGTCACACTGGAACGACTTGTTATATACAATCTAAAAGATCCATGTTTAAAGGGCATGCAGTATATTTTTTTTCCGCTCAGGTCACACACGCCTAATTATCGACAAAGAGCAAAACATATTCATTCGACCCAACCCTTCCGAAAATTTTTAAACTTTGAACAGCTGATAGACAAAAATGTGTGCATATTATGATTCACATTTAAGAATGGTTATCGGAAGGGCAATCATTAAGCTTCGTATGCTAAAACTGGGAAGAAATTAATGTTAAGGCTTGGAACTATATTAGAAGCGCAAGGTTTGATATCAAATTCTTACTTTTGACTGCCAATCGAGTTAGTTTCGGCATGAGGGGGCGCTATATCGATTTATTTTTAAAATGAGCCGGTAAACAGCTAGTTTCTTGGCTAAATTAGAAAGGAGGAATAATTTGTCTATCCGTTCCACATGACCAATCACCGAGTGAATTTAAGGCTGATTTTATATAAATTTATCAAACCTCAAAATTAACACAAAGTCTCAATGAGATGATAATTACAGGTGTGGCGCCCTCAATGTCGAAAAGATGCTGACTATTTCCACTCGTTTACTCGTGTCCACTCTGCGCATGTGCACATGTACAGCCAATCCTTGCCGGAAAAACACAGTGTCCCACAGAGTGAACACAATGTGAACACCCTGTGACACAGTGTGGTCATCATGGTCATATTGTGCTGTACTTTTTCCAGTACCGACACTGTGAAAATTGACCAAATCCACATATTGTATAGGATTCGGATACCGTGTAGACAAAGTCGACTGTGTGGATTGAACCCATTTACACAGAGTAACCGCAGTGTGGACACACTGTGATTGACTCTTTTTTTCCCGGCAGGGATTCAACGGACCAAGTTCGATACCGAGTCTTGTCTTTCAGATGGCGACACGTTTTTCATTTGTCCCTGACGAGTGTAACAATGGCAAGTCTGTCCTTGACAAAGTGGAATTTCATACAATTATTGTATGGGCTTTTTTTACCATTTACATAAAGAGAATAGTCTCCGACATGTAAATAAATTATTGTCTGTAAAACTATGTTTTACATGCACCACACCGCAGTTCATATCAAATACCATTCAATTACTTGCAACTACACGTCTTTGATGTCGGAACCATGGACATGATATTAACCAACATGGCTATCCGAACATGCCTAATGTATTATTGACAAAATGCCCGGAAAAGTGTTCAACCCCTTGAAAGCAGAGGAGCAGACACAAGATATCGAATTGCATCATTTACCTTGTTTTGTAGCATCGAATTTCGTTCTCAAGGCAAAAACCAATAGTGAAGAGCACACATGTAGGGTCGTATATCATAAACGCCTACATCGATGTATTTTAAATGTCCGTCCTGTTTAGGGGCGGATCAAGGATTGTTAGAAACAAGAGCCAAATAATAGAGCAGTGCCCCCGCCCCACCCTATTCAGACAGGTTTGTTTACAGTCATCAGAAATATGATTTCAAAATCTCTCACCAGAGCCATTCCACACACACTCGCTGCAATACTCTGATGGCAGATTACCCTCCCCCCTTTCCCACCCTTAATTATTCACATATTTTCTTTTGTCAATATTTGTTATATATTGCATAATTTTGTTCATGTTTCATTTAAATTTCAAATTGATTTCGCCTATATTATATATAGCCCCGAAACACAATAAGAAATCGCCGCGATGTCCCCGGTAGTCTCATTTGTCTCCAGAAGTTCTTGGGGACAGCGTTGCCGCTCGCCAATCTTGTAAGTCTCAGCAAAAAAAAAAATAAATAAATAAATGAATCATTTCCAGCGACTTCTCGGAGACTGAGGAGATGTCACGAAGACATCTCTCCGACTCTAGAGACTCGAGTTCTGAACTAGACTCATGCTCAATGAGATTTGATTTGGTTTGATTTGATTTTTTTGTCAAGTATAAATAACATTCACATTAGTTTGCTGGGATGACCCATGAAAGATCCATATAGAGCTTATTTTCAATGGGGTCCTAACATTACAGAATAAAGTTATGGGGGCTACCTTTTCAGGGTACGTACTGTGGACTAGATAACCGTCAAAACTTTGACTGGATGCCAGAAAAAAAATACATAAAAGTACCTTTAAAAAATGAGAGAGAGAAAAAGGGAATGTAGTGTAAATGAAGCTCACGATCACGTTCATGATGGATTTTTCGCGATCGAGCTAAAGTGTGAAGAAAATGAATCAAAATCCTTCCGGAAATAATACACATTCGTTGAATCTTTAATTGGGAGAGGAGGTCTAGTGAGAGGTGAGGAGAGATAGGTGAAGAAAGATGGAGGAAAAGAGAGAGCAATAGGGAGAGGAGGAGAGATGAGAATAATTAAGTTTAAATTTAGTAAAACATAGTTTTGAAACTTCTTTAAAGAGTCACACAGGATATTTCTTTTTGAAAGGGCACATTGATATCTAACAGTGCACCTTTTTCAATTTTTATCTTATTTCACTTCCAGGAATCATAGGCAATACAATCGCCTGCGTTACAAAGTACTGAAAGCACAAGTACATTATTTAAGTAAAATAGATACAACAAAAAGAGAAAAAACCATTAGCTAATGCCCGCGGATAACAAAATGAAATCATATGATCGCACAATATTCATGATATTTCAATGCGATTATATTATTGTGCGGTCCTTTGTCCGGTTAAACCTGAACTGGACTTTAACTAGAACGCAGTTCAGAATAGATGCCTATATCCGGATCTTCTTGCTTGCATAATTATTATAAGCAAAATGTATACCCCTGCTGTTGGAAACTGGCCTTGTGAAAGCTAAGAGCGTTGTCGGAAGCACCGGCGTAAATTTGGATTCCGATGGGGTGGTTTTTGTGGCAACATCCCACCCCCACCCCAGTGCTTCAGGCAGAACTTTTTTCAACCCCCCCCCCCCCTTAAAAAATTGCAAACAAATATTACTGTATTATCAATCCCAAAAATAACTTTTCTCCTGGAATACACCTCTTCGTTCCTTTAAATCCACACTCCGGTAAAATGACTAGTGCTGTGATCTTATGATTCATAGCACGTGTTACTCATTAGGCATGCTGTGAACTTATTCCTCTAAAAAGTGTGACGGGAAAGCGTTTCTTGAGGTTTCATGTGCTCCTTATATAGAATGAGGTGTTTAGAATATGAATATTGACACTTATATGTGTATGTGTGTATTAATTATGAAACGTTCTCCTTTCTACAAATTTCAGACATTTCATTATACGTGTTATCCATCTGTTTTAAAAGACACGAATGGTGCACTATTATTGCTGTTGTTGATGTTGTTATCATTATTAGTATTGGCACTAGTAGTAGCAGTAGTAGTAGTAGTAGCAGTATTAGTAGTATTAGTAGTATTAGTAGTAGTAGTAGTAGTAGTAGTAGTAGTAGTAGTAGTAGTAGCAGTCGTAGCAGTAGTAGTCGTAGTAATAGTAGTAGAAGTAGTAGTAGTAGTAGTAGTAGTAGTAGTAGTAGTAGTAGTAGTAGTAGTATATAGTAGCAGCAGCAACAGCAGTAGTAGCAGTAATAGTAGTAGTAGTAGTAGTAGTAGTAGTAGTAGTAGTAGTAGTAGTAGTAGTAGTAGTAGTAGTAGTAGTAGTAGTAGTAGTAGTAGTAGGCCCTAGTAGTAGTAGTAGTAAAAGTAGAAGTAGTAACAGTAGTAGGAGTAGCAGCAGCAGCAGCAGCAGCAGCAGCAGTAGTAGTAGGAGTAGAACTAGAGAAGTAGTAGTAGGCCTAGTATACGTGTACATTTGTCAATATATAAGTGAAGATTGTCTATTCGACTTATGGGACTTAGAGCCTATTATAAACATGATAGCATGATTAATTGACACATCTCAACGTTCCCATCGCAGCAGACAGTTTTGTGTAACTCTTTTTCTTACCAGCATGAAAAGAAAATTCATTTTTATGACAGCCACGTAGTTGATTTTTACCACAAATACACCAAACAAAAGGGGGGGAATATGAATGTAAGTCTACCGTGAAAAATGTTCTCCTTTCTACAAATTTCAGACATATTTCATTATACGTGTTATACATCTGTTTTAAAAGACACGAATGGTGCACTATTATTGCTGTTGTTGATGTTGTTATCATTATTAGTAGTGGCACTAGTAGTAGCAGTACTATTAGTAGCAGTATTAGTAGTATAGTATTATTAGTAGTAGTAGTAGTAGTAGTAGTATAGTAGTAGTAGTTGTAGTAGTAAAAGTAGAAGTAGTAACAGTAGTAGGAGTAGCAGCAGCAGCAGCAGCAGCAGCAGCAGTAGTAGTAGTAGTAGTAGAAGTAGTAGTAATAGTAGTAGGCCTAGTATACGTGTACATTAATTTTGTCCATATATAAGTGAAGATTGTCTATTCGACGTATGGGACTTAGAGCCTATTATAAACATGATAGCATGATTAATTGACACATCTCAACGTTCCCATCGCAGCAGACAGTTTTGTTACAACTCTTTTTCTTACCAGCATGAAAAATTCATATTTATGACAGTCACGTAGGTGATTTTTTACCACAAATACACCAAACAAAAGGGGGGAATATGAATGTAAGTCTACCGTGAAAAATGTGTATGATATTGTTGAAAATGGTCATCGTGAAAAGGGTTAGAATATACAAGCTAAGAACAGATTCCAGACAGGATAGTTTTAAGTCCAAACAACAATAAATGTATCTTTATTCTAAG
>CALNVZ010003434.1:20731478-20802692 GCA_940671915.1 Paracentrotus lividus | reverse complement strand
ACAGTCTGTTCTCCTAATCACAAGGTAACCCGATCACTCGAGTGCTAACAATTATGTGTGCACGTATTTGATATCTAATCCCTTACAATCGGTTGAACCATGGATCTATAACTTCTGACTAGGGCCATGGTTGAACCAACCCAACCAATAAAGGATGTTGTTGAACTGTGACGCAGCGTTACAATCATCTCCTGAATATATTACGTATGGGTAAAATAGGCTAAATACCAGTGTGAATCGGAATGTGACAAGCAGTTATTAAAAAAAAAAATGATAATTGAAATAGTAGGCCAATGACAATACCCATAACCACAAAACAACAGGGTCAGTATATCATTGTGAACAATAAAATTATTGAAGGCCGAACGGAAATAATCTTGGAATTGTATTAATCTCACGATAATACAAATATTATATATTATATCTTATATATAATTTATTATATATTTTTATTAATTGAAAATGGGAAATTTGTCCACATTTTGAATTATATATCACCTTTCCCAGCCCACTGAGAGAAATGAGACACCCGCAAGTTTGTTTAATATCGGTTATTTATTAATATAGACGTCTATACTCTAATCACATAGCTTATCATACCTGCACATTTTTAAAGTAAACTTTTAAGGTCATTCAATGAATGCTATCAAATTACATTTTTGCTCTTTTTCAAATGAAAGTTCTGAACCATATTAACACGTACCATAGGTCGGCTAAACTGCAGAGACCTAGTACGAATCATGTCATGCATCTGATGCTACAGTCACACAGACACTTACGTTTAGTTACGTATTTGTTGTTTTATCCTTACTTAATATTCTATTCTCTCATTTCTTATGGTTTTCTTTGTTTTATTGGATAAACGAAATTATCACTATTGTCACTGCTGACTATGACGGGAATGTATTCGTGGGGATCCGCAGAAAAGAAAATGATTTTTGGACGCAACCGAACGTAACTCAACGTAAGTGTCTGTGTGACTGCAGCATTACACTCAAAACAAACGTATTATACTCCCATAAGTGTATACTTTAGTGTTGACAATAGCCATGTTAGCCAAGGAAATTCCTTCCGATATGTTTTCTTTCTTTTCTTTTCTTTATTGAATAGGCCTAACCTTTATGCTACAGTCACACAGACACTTACGTATAGTTACGTTTTTGTAGTTTTAATCTTATTTCATCTTCTATTATTTCATTTTTTTATGTTTTTCTTTATTATATTGGATGAACGGAATTATCACTATTTCCACTTCTGACCATGACGGAAAGGCATCCGTGGGGATCCGCAGTACAGAAAATAATTTTTGGACGCAACCGGACGTAACTCAACGTAAATGTCTGTGTGAGTGTGACTGCAGCATTAAAGGGATTGAGCAACTTCGCGGAGGTTTGCAATAACCTGAGCTTTGGAGCCCTACATGCTAACAGTGTGTGTTTCAAGAGGAAACCCTGGAAATCCTACTTCATAAGCATCATTACATGCTTCACAATAAGTAGAAATGTTATTATTTTCCCTCCATAGACTACAGTATTAACTTGAGCGTACCTAGGGACGCTTACATTCTATGATTACGTTGATTTTTAGTAAAAAAAATTATATCTCAACAATTAACGGACTAATAAGCTTCAAAATCTTATGCGAACTTGTATGACGAGCGTCATCATTGGCTGGAAAGTATTTTTGTAGACCCTGAATGAAGTTACACAAACCTTCATAATTATGTTCATTAAAATTTCATACATGGATAAACAGGGCATATAGACATGAAAATTGTATACAAAATAAGTGTTGCTATTAATATATAACCTTGTTCATTCGATATTTAAGGCATGGGGAGCATGGGATTATCGAAGGGATTAGTAAATCCTAGAACCCTTAAACCAGGGGATTACCATATTATAAAACGAGGTTATAGGATATAAATATGAAAAGAAAGGAGAGCGCTATCGATCAAATAATTTCAGCATTGTAGCCTATATTCAAAGATTCAATGGAAAAAAAACCAGCATTGTACAGAAGTCATGTTAAAATGTAAAGACGCTTCAGAAGAAGCAACCGTTCTAACGATTCGTTATAAATACAGTGATCCATATTTATTCTTAAGACCGTAAGATGAGTGTTTAAAAAAAATCCCTATCCGTGATCAGCCGCTGAATAAAGATATCATTTAAAAGTCAAATAATCACATTTTTTGAAAATATTATATTCTTAAGTTGTTAAAAGAAGAATAATAATCATGATAACAATAATCATGATAATGTCCTGTTTCTATATAAAGCGCTTACAATATACATTATTGTGTTTTTTTTTCTTTCTTCAATACTTATTCAAAATTGGGTCTTCTCCCCATTTCTAAAGGTTTCCCTGGTCAATTTTAAACTCTTTGCAATCGAATTCGTTTATGTACATTCAATTTCAACGATACCTCATGGCGCGGAGCTATCGGTCAATTGAATTAACGTTTAGATTTTTAATCGCGATCACATTTCGGACGAAAGTGCTTGTAAGAAATGTCAAATTGATCGGATGTAGCTTAAACTATATTTTTATGTAAATATATTTTGCTTGTTGCTTCAACATTCTTCCGCACTATAAATGTAGTCATGGTTAAAGTCATATTGTGATCTTGTTTGCAAATGGCTGCGTTCGTCACCACACGACCAAGAGCATTTATTATTTGTTACGTAATAGACACAATTATAGTGAGATCACGATGATATGTTTTGTACACATGCCTCTTGACGAGACTATGACTGTTTATTTAGAGCTTCTATTCCGAGGGGCATATACATAATACACTAATCAAACAAATTCTAATAGTATAGGGCCTAGTAACCGTTCTTATAGTAGTTTTTGAATACCTCTTTGCTAGTACTATACGTTTCCAAACGGGTTCACACTGTGCAACTATTGAGTAGACGTGGTAATATAGTATGATGAAATATTTATTGACGTGCTTGGCCAGTAAGCCGCTCAAAAACATATTTTCACCTTGGATTTAAAACTGTAAGATGAAAACATTTTTTAATACAATAGACTTATAACGCAGAAACGAATTGATGGACAAAGGATTGATGGTTTAATGCACCGTTGCATGAGATGTTTGTGTAAAATCATTGAAAAGCATGCACAGGGACCCGATTGCCAAAGAAATGAAATGTTATTATACATTTTGTACAAAACATTTTATGATGCTGCGAATATTTTCCCCAGAATTGTTCTTTTGAAATAGGAAAGGACTATAAACGAGTGTGGGGCCCAAATGGGTACACCATACAGACATGAGAGATGCGGAACTATAAAAAATAAAATATTGACAATGCAATAATCATTTATAACGTGTGGTGCTTGGTGTGCGGTGAAAGCATGTTTATCTGGAATAGCCTATTCAGTGAAATTCCTCCATGGTAAAACAATACTATGAATTAATACATTATAAAATACACTCAAGTGGTAAAAATAATACAAAAATTACAAAATACAGAAGCAGGTATACAGTATGTATAGGCTCATATACTATACGTGGTATCCCCCACTTTACTCTTTGCTACACAGTGTCGAATTACCGAATTATCTCACGACTGTACAAATTGATGTATAATCTTAATCAATCGTTATCTCTTTAAAAATTTCATAAAGGTGTCAAACGACAAAAATACTCTTTGTATCGTGTCTGTCGCCACGTAAAATTAAAGTCCAAATATGCTCACCCTTTTGAGAGCTTCAAGTTTGCGTGGCATGCAAGGGTTATCATAAGATCATTTCCTCTTCAATGAACTATTACACATATCCATCTTTAATTAAGGAAAATAAAAATGGCACTTGACTACAGAGAAAAGAAGAAAGGGGGATGGGCAGGAGAGAGAATGATATCGATAGAAGTTTTTAGTACGAGCTGTAGGAAGGAGAGAAAATAGGAACACGGGATTTCCCCGCCATTGTTGTGATATTCTAGAAGCAAGAATGCGCGTCTTTAACCATTGTCACGTATAACTGCATGTATACAAGTCGGATGTATTAATTTTCTCGTTATGGTTATGTCCGTTCAGTAAGTAACGCACCTACCCTACATGTATTTCATGAAGGTTATTATTGCCATTCTCCCTCTTCCTTATTTCCTAAGAAGATAAAGCACGTCTATCTATACCTGCTATAGGCATACAACAGTATCATAAAATTATTATTAACGGGAAATTCTTCATCTATCAAACAATGGATAAAATATTAATATTCTCCAATATTCAGAGGGATGCAATTTTGTATACTGTTTTAGGCCTATTATGTTTGTTTTGTTTTTTTTTGGTGGTTAAATTTGGGTTGTTGTTGTAGTAGTTTTTTTTTTTTTTTTTTTTTGCCCGTCAATCATGCACATTTCAAAGCTTAATGAATTAACTGTATGCTTATTTTCTTATTCGATTGAACAATATTGTTAAACAGTTTACATTGTGCAATCCTCTTAAACGTGTTTATTAATTTAATATATACAAAATTCAAACATCAGTATACTGTATTCGTAATTAAGCTGTTTTCATTTCTCAGTTCTACCATAAACGATATAAATATAATCCTTCCTATCAAAACCTTATTTTACTATTTTGCCAATGTTTTTCTTATGACGGTTTTAAGATTTATATTTTGCATCAATAAATTATTGTACAAAATTAAAAACTTCTTCTGTCTTATATCTGAGAACTAGCATGCAAAGAAATATTTGGCTCAATTTTATTCGGTCTCTTTTCTTTTTCATTTAAAAGTGGTTATTAATGCATTCATGGTATTATGGCAAAAAAAATTACAATGGATATAGAAATATAAACAGGAATGAGTGATTAAATGTATAAATGACTTTTATTTATCTATTTATTTGCTCCTGATTACACATAGTGGTATCGACCCATATCTGTTTTACCATGGTTTTACCAGGCCGATGTCAAAGCCCCTCGTCAATGCTATTGAGTCAATTAACCGGAGATTAAATCTGTGCCAAATGCTAACAATGTATGTATGCATTACGTAACAGTTCTGCATTGGTGCGTCATAA
Source organism: Paracentrotus lividus (assembly GCA_940671915.1). NCBI lineage: Eukaryota > Metazoa > Echinodermata > Echinoidea > Camarodonta > Echinidae > Paracentrotus > Paracentrotus lividus. Next base: position 20,797,648 of record CALNVZ010003434.1, on the reverse strand, counting down.
TAGATGTACATGTGTGTATTCAGCGCACTGTGTATTATAGTGACCAAGTTGTGTTGTGGTCATGTTAACCAGTATATGTCATTCGATTATTAAACAGAATGAAATCGTGTATACCGAGCGAGTAATTCTGCGGATGGTAATATTTTTTAATGACACATGCATGCTCACATACATTCCAACGCAAGCAATGTACATGTAGGTAAACTTGTTTCAATACAATTCACATTACACTAGTAATACTGGCACTCATTATGACATGTTTGTTAATTGGTGCTTTATTGTTGTTTTTGCCGAACGCCAAATTTACATTGACGTAAATTTTACACCTAAAAAAAAGTGTATTATCTTCGATATTCGTTAACTAAGCCTATATTGAACTGATTTCAAAACCGCATAATTTGATTTACTATTTTAACATCTCAAACAATATGAAATTTTTTATGATTTTAGTATAAAAATGTACTCACCATTTACAGTTCCAAACATTTTCCATGTCCCTGATGGAGATGATGATGAGGAGGAGGAAGACTGTTGCTTATCCTCTTTATTATCATTGTCAAGTGTACTTTGGTCTCTACCCTGTTCCACCTGCAATGCCTCCCTCCTCAACACCCCTTGTTCAATATTACCCCCCTGTATTACCCCTCCCTCTAAATTTGAATCCCTAACGTGCAAATGTATTTGCGGCGCCGCTGGTCTCTCGGGCATGATCGCATCTTTAGCGACCACGTAGTGAATATTCCCGCCATCGATGTCGACCCCGTTGCCCGGTGCGTTGAGTACAAGGAATACATAGGCTGGAAGAGCGATGAAAACGATGAGGAGTGTCGTCCGGATGATGGTGACGGGATGGCGACGAAGGCGAGGAAAACGAGGGAGTTTAATCGGGAACGTTCTGGACAGACGGCCCGTGGTAGTACTGCTCGATGAGGATGATGATGATGACGGTCGCGTGGCGGGAGCGAAGCGAGGCATGATGATGATGATCACCACAAAACGGCGACGCACAACTCAAGCCGCTGCTACCTGTAGTCGAGATCGAAGTCAAACATAAGTGTGTGAAGACGGTCAAATGATCTCCGAATTATAAACGATCTCCAGTCGTAGCCAGATGTCAATGATCACTCCATGTTACAAGAGCATTCGAAGTCGTAACTGATATTATATCCTGAAATTAGAATCCAAAGCGAGCGACTGCAGCCGTATGTCGATAGCGATATCGCTTGCAAGCGTGAACGGGCACTCACAAGATTGTGCTCTTAAAAACAAGTCTACGTCTTCTACACGACGAATTTGGCGTGGATTCCGCAATGCTCGCTTCAACACACAAACACACACGCACAATGCTGGTTTTGCCAACGCACTATTATTACTTGCGTACTATATTGCATTCTGACTGCAATATATGAAGGGGTATATCTCACAAATTGCACTTCGCTCACTCAGCTCACAATAAAGATTCATCGCTTGAAACAGAACCCTCCTAATTTGTCAGTCGACTTTGATTAACTAGCTTTATCTGAGCGCTGCACACTCACACGCACAAAATACCCACACACGAAGAACAAGAGAAATGACTTACACTGGTTTTAGAACAGACAGAAATCCCAATAATCTCATAATCTATATTTTAGTCCTCCATACTTTTATTAAGAAAAAAAAGGGGGGCTAGAGAAGACCTTTTAAATAGCAATATGGATTACTTTCACATACATTTAGGTTATTATGCAGCACGGGCGTTGACACGCATTAATTTCTTTTGTTCGTGGGGGGGGGTGTGATCTATTCATCATCCCCCACTAACAAAATTTTTTTTTAATGTGTCCCGCTCTATACGCCAGTGTTATGAACTATATTTTGTTACAAAAATAATTTGGTGTCATGTCATATATGACTGACCATGCACACTTACAGTGCAAACTAGTAACCCCAGCCTTGTTCAACGTGTTTACTGTTGTATGACGGGAAGAAAAGGGTGCTTATGAACCGTGCTTTCTGTAACCTCTTTGGGGCATTTCCCCAACAATAAAAAATCAGACCTTTTTAAAGTTTATAAAAGGCTTTTCGGTTCTAATCGGTGATAAGATTGAGACAGAATGGGTGTATAGTATTTAGTAGGTTTAAATTCCTAATCATCATTACACTGTCACGCATTCTAAACAAAATCTTCTAGTTTGAACGACTAGATTGCGGATGAGCTGAGTGCAACTATTCTAGTCATATATTAGACTAGGCCCAAATTATAATTCTTATCAGACATGACTTTGCTTCGTGATAACTACAATGACAGAGTGAAATAAATGGCTCTTAAAATAGTAAAAAAAATGATCATAACAGTTGAACCCAGCAGACCTTTTTCGTTCAGATTTTTGTACTTGTGTAGACATACACAAGTATTGTGCTATTGAAAATCATCAGACGGCGTGTTTGTGTGTAATAATTATAAATACGAATGTTTAGCCTACTAAACCTAACATAAAACCCTATCACAACTGTATCCCTAACAAGTTTGTATTACAGATGAAATAAAAACCCAGAGCAATTAAATATTGGCACACCGAATCATGATTTGACCTTAACAAAAAGGGGTATATTCACTTTGCATTCCTTAATCTTTTGTTTAATTTGACTCGTGTTTAAGTATACCAGTATGACAGCAAAGTTGTTCTCGTCTTAAAATGAACTTTGCACTAAAGGAGGGACCTTAAGACGGTTCGGATCTGATAAACAAATATTTACTCGGTGATCGTTAATAAATACAAGGAGATGAATATAAGTTTCGAGAGGTGTACGGTCATTCAATGATATTTCAGTTAGTTTGTGTCGAACAGCAGCTTTTATGGCGTCAATTAATATTTTACGATCTCATTGGCACCAACATGACTGAGGCCAAACTTTTTGTTTCTTCAATTCCGCGTTACCTCAATAATTGCATGGCGTATATATATCGTGTACAATCTGTGTCAAATAAAATGGTACAGTCGGGGAAAAAAATAATTTAGGTGCAAAATCTTTTCAAATAATGTGTGTATGTGGTTTCAAGTTAAAGCCAGAAGATTTTCCTTGCTGATGCACGTTGTTCTGTATAATTTGCTTTCGTTAAACAAAAGTTATGCTAAATTTGTGCGACGAGGAACAAATCGAATTTACGCGCGTCTATTGTTCCATTATGCGAAACCTACACAAAAGCATGAACGTCGTGCGAAAATGGATTTTTCTTGACTGCAGAAAACTGGTCATATCTCAAAAATTACAACACCAAATGTGATGAAAAAATTGCAGAAGAAAGTCCGATTGTCCTGCTTTATGAAAATGCCAAATAATACCAGGTTCTAATTAATATTCATACTATAAAAAAACATTTCCGAATGTACCATTTTTTTTACACAGACTGTATGTTCAATTTAAGTCCGTTATTGTTTACTCGCTTCAATAATTTATTCAGTGACGTGACGAGCGCACCCAAGTCGACCCAAGTACTTTGATTGAACTTGTAGAACTAACAAGCCATGCTATTTGGATCAGATGGGCGGCTCAGTGGTAGGCGTAATTAATTTATTTATTTTTTTTTTTTTTTTTGCCTTTTCACGTCAACCCCCCCCAAAAAAAAAAAAAAAAAAAAACCGGGAACAATTTTGGCCGACGTGACGGAAACAAAAAAATGACAGTAATGGTGGTATTTCACTTCGCGGAGACGTCTCTGTGACTCGGACACTCAGAGATGCCTCCAATACTATTCCTTTTCCGCCGCGGAGACGCCTCCGGTACTTTTTTTTTTCTAAAGAAAAATGATGGATGTAAAAATATCTGAAATTACAATTCTGGTCCCCCCGCCACCCCTCCTATTTTTTCTACAAGGACTTCATTACGTTTTGTAACCAAGAACATTCTAAGATAATGCTGAGAGAGGTTGTTAATCTAATATTATGTCATTATATTTTGAATATTTTAATTTGCAATGGTGCTATAATTAGGTCTCCTTAAAAAAAAAAGGGGGGGGCAAATCTACATCAGTAATAGGCCCTAAATGTATTTTTAAAACTTTTCTCGTAACGGTTGCCCCCCCCCCTCTCTCTCTCTCTCTCTCTCTCTCTCTCTCTCTCTCTCTCTTTATCTCTATCTCTCTCTCTTTCGCTCTCTCTCTCTCTCTCTCTCTCTATCTCTCTCTCGCTCTCGCTAAAACTTGGGTTTTTGTTTTCCATATTTCCAAATGCTATTAACTAGTAAATAGCAATACCCATATACGTCAACAATTATTTTGGTGTCGTAATTAAAAACAAAGAGGAATAAGAAGAGAATGGTTAACCCTTGGAACCCTATAATGCTGCTTTATAGAGGCCAGCCAGAGACAATAAAATATCTCTAAATGCAAATGTGAGAATTTTTTTTTAATTAGGACTTGTAAAGACTAAAACTTTTGCAAGTCTTTCCCACCAAAATATGTCGCTGATATATCATCGTCTATGACATTGCTGTATAATACTGTCATCCCTTGTTTCGATGATGACTTCTGAATAAAATGTGTATAAATAGCCAGATACTAATGTTGTACTGCTATTGAAATGTGAAGACAATTTAAGGCTTGAAAGGGTTAATCTTATTTTGCCAATATCCAACATTTGTATTCATCATTTGACACGTCATTACCAGTGGGCCTATATATATATATATAGAGAGAGAGAGAGAGAGAGAGAGAGAGAGAGAGAGAGAGAGAGAGAGAGAGAGAGAATCAAAATAAAATAAAATCTTCGTTGGAAATAAGCATGATGTTGATCTTCACTTCTGTGTTGTTTATAAATATTATATACATGTATATATATATATATATATATATATATATATATATATATATATATATATATATATATAATTAGCTTTTTATATACTCTCACTGTAATTTGCAATGCTTACATGTGCATGTACTTAAATTGTGAGCCACACGATGATTTTTATGCAGCTTTTGTTCGTGCATGACAATAAATTCAAAAAATCAATCAATCAATATTTTTAATGGCGTGCTGCAGAGAGTTATAAACTCACTAAGCTCGATTATAATATTTCATCTCATTAAAATATTGAACCACAAAAAATATATACGAGTGATACACCACTGTCAAAACCCCCAACCAACAATGAGTTAGATCGTCAGCAACATCTTTGGTTTTTAATGTCGCCCTCATTCGGCAAAGACAATACAGAAATCATTTTGGAAATTCAACATTGTGCATTTTTACACTTTCAGAGTTTCAGGCCTTGAAAGGAGTTTGCACTTGGTTCTTGAGTTCCATATTGGTTCTTGAGTTCCATATATTATTTCTGAATTATATTATTGCAGTGCTGATACAATTAAATTTATTATCGTTGAAATTTTGCCATAAATACCCATAAGAACACACACCAAAAAAAAAAAATCAAAGAAACTGATAAAAAGTTTGAGAAAAAGGTAATAAGAAAATTATGATCTAATGCTATGGACATTCTGTCATTTTCAATACGACCTATTTATGTGATGTCGTCTATTAACAACTTCCCCATTACTTCTGTAAATATTCCTCTATAATTGCTTCTTTTGTCAATTCTGTCGTTAGATCTGTCATCATTTTTTTTTTTTTTTTTTTTTTTTTTTTTTACAAAATATATCACAGGCTTATATGCTCCCATATAAAAAGAATGAGGAAAGTTTTTTGTTCATGTGGGACAATATAGATCTTGACCCAATATTGCCCTCGGGCTTGGTCGATCCGTTCCCTCGCAGTGCCTGGCCACAAATTTTTTTACTCCGGGTACCCCCCCCCCCCCTTAGCAAAAAGCTAGATCCGCCCCTGATTCAAATGTTTGTTCAGTTTTTCTTAAAACTATGTTTCTTTGATATTTCTGTTTTACACAATTACTGTTATTTTTCATTCGCCTTTATATCTTATCTACAAAAATTATCATTTGTTTCATTTAAAGCACACCATGCAGCGCGAAGCACGACCATTAATTTTGCCATAAAATGACCCGAAAAGTGAAAAAGAAATTTGGAACATTTTGGGCCACAAGTTCTTTATTTAAATACTGTTTCGATCAAATCATCGACTGCGAAGCCCAAGCAAAAATTATACTATAAATGACCCGGATAGCAGTGAGTTTTAGTTTTTCTTCTTCTTCAAATAATTGAGCTTTTATTTCTAATTAATTCGTCGCCTAGAAGTTTATTCTGCTGGTTGTGGTCTCTTTTGCGTCTGAAACTTTTCATGTTCAGTTGGTTTCTGTCTTGGTTTGTTTTGGGGTTGAATCTTGCTGATTGGCCTGTATACGATATTGATATGAAAAGTTGGCGTAAATGCTAAATATATGTCATCTTTGGGGGGGGGGGCATGATTTCTTTCTTTCTTCCTTTCTTATTAGGTCCTATCCTAGTATTAGTTGTGATGTGTGAATTTTAGGACTATGGGCGAATTTTCTTGAAAGGTCCTTGTAAAGTAAAAGGTAATGTAATTTTGAAGCAACATGTTGTTTTAAATCATCATTGTTGTTTGGCCTAATGTGGTATAAACAATTGGCCTATTATCATTGAGCTTCACTGCATAGATCTTTGCAAAAGCTCTATAACTTCGGTCCTAATATTCTTCCTTTCCTATTCTTTCGCTCCTCCCCCCCCCCCCGGGGGGGGGGGCGCTTAACCACTCCTCCCGGTCCCCACCTGTATCTGTGCATATGCACTGTAGGCCCCATTCAATTTATTTTGTTGTACAATATGTTTGACACTCCCCACCCACTGGTATTGCAACATAGCTACCTAAAATGCTATATTTTCCAATTTTCCAAGTCTTTTATATATGTGATGTATTGATCGAAATCAGACACAAGTCGCTGATGAAATTCAGCACAGTTTCGAGGAAATCGGCAAAATAATAAAAATTGTCTTATTTGGGGGAAATATTTTTTTAATTTTCTGAATTTTCAATGTATCTTGAATGCTCTGTTAAAAAAAAAAAAAAAAAAAAAAAAAAATGAGAAGAAATTATTAGGGGAAAGCCTTTAAAATGGATTGTTTTGATTGCAATCTTTGACTCTTTTCTAGTGACTTGTGTCGTATTTTGATGTGATGAGTAGAGGCGGCGGAACGAATTTCAAAGTGGGGGGTCACGATGGAAAAGGGGAACTTTTTCTGAAAAAAAGGGCACTTGAGACCAAAGGCTTAAAGAGAAAAGTATTCAGATAAGTAGAGGTGTCGACAGAAAATTTGCCTTTTAATTTGTGCTTTGAAAAATTTCAATTGCTTTGTATTTTATAAATGATAAACAAAAGGAATGCGAGCGCGAAGCGCGAGCTGAAATTTTTTAGATAATTGTTCATTATAGACCCTATTTTTTATCCGCGAGCTGAAATTTTTAAGTTGAAAATTTGAGTTAATTATGCGTTATATAACCTATTTAGTATCTGCGAGCTCGAAGCGCGAGCCGAAAATTTTGAGCTGAAAATTGGTGTTAATTGTGCCTTATCTGTATCTGTATCGTTTGGTCAGCAAAATGTCAGGTCCTGACACATCACGCTGCCTAACTAATAATACCCTATTAAATTGCGAAGCTCAAATTAAAAATTATGAGTTTAAAAATGGAGTTAATCGTGCATTATAGACCCTATTAGTATCCGCGAGCGCGAAGCGTGAGCCGAAAAATTTAAGATAAAAATTGGAATTTATCGTGCATTATAGACCCTATTTAATATCCACGAGCGCGAAGCGCGAGCCAAAATTTTGGGTTTTAAAAGACATGTGGAGTAACAAGGGGCACTTTTTGGTATTAAAAGTGCCCCTTTTTAGTATAAAAATGGCATTTTATTAGCCAAGAAAAGGGGCACTTTTTAGTCATGAAAAAGGGCACTTTTAGGGTGGATGAACAAGTGGGGGGTCACAGTGCCCCCACCCCCCTGCCCCCTGGTTCCGCCGCCTCTGGTGATGAGTCACATATTACCAGAGATTTTGTAGAAATTATTTTTATATTCTGGAAGATGAGAATTGTCCCTTTTCATTTTTGAGAGCAGGGTATTTACCCAGACAAGGGCATTTCTGAAACATAGGGCGACAAAAGGACAAAGGCCCCAACAAATGAAATTGGGGGAGGTTGGGATTATCAGTGAATAAAGTCATGAAATATATTTCATATTTCTCCGAAAACTGTTTACATTTTTCGTTTATACCTGTTGCAAATTAGAAATAGTCATAAGGAACCATCACAAAGGCAAAAAAAAACAAAAAAAAACACCACACAAAGAAGAAAAAATTCGTTAACGTCGTTACTAATACCCCCGTCACACTGAGCTCGTTCCTACTACGTCCTTGCAAATTTTGCCGAACGGGCATAGTCTGTGTGCTTAACTGAGTGGACGTAGTAAATACTTCTTACGATCTGTTTACGAAACTTCATGGACTAGCTCGGTTCGGATTTCAAAAAAGTGTTCAAAAAAAATCGGGCGCCCATCTCGTCCTAAAATTTAACGGGGTGGCAACGTACCTGAAACGAGATGGACGTACTACAAACGAAATTGCCGTACTTAAATCGTTCTAAAGATGTGCTAGGACGTCATACAAACGAGCATTGTATATTAAAGGGATGCAGTAACATTGAATGATATTCAAATCACAATTCTTGATTATGCTCATTTTGTCAACAATAATTATAAACTTAAGGTCAGTCTGGTATCTCTTCAAAATTACAAGTATATTGCTTGCCTTTACTTTCGAGATATCAATGATTTCATATTTCAAATTTAGTAAACCATCTCGTTGGTGGAAAACAAATTACCATGTGCTTTCAAGACACCCACTTCCTGTCTGTTCCCCCCGACCCTAGCGGGCTGGAGGGTTTGCTGCAAAGGGGTTGAAAATTCACTCGCGTTTGGCTGTTACACTGTTTTGTGGTAGTATTTGACTTCCATTTGATCTGAAATTTTCAGTAGTTTTTTTTTACTATTAGAGCAATATAATTTTATTCATCTTGATCTAATTGCTCTTGTTTTTGAAAGTTACTGTTTCCCTTTAATTATTCAAGTTCTAAAATTAAACGTAGTGACAACGTTCCTTAAACGGGTAGGACTTACTCTGAACGAGAAGGACGTACTACGAACATACGTTTCAATTTTTAAACAGAACGGCATGTCATAATTCCCGTCACACTGAGCTAGTTCTCACTGCGTTCTAGGTAGTTCTTGGTGTGAACGGGCTCAATCTGTTTACACACGGACTGAACGTAGTGCAGACCTTTTAGAATCTAGTAACAGACCGTTTACAATCTGTTTACGAACTTGGCGAACGGGCCCGAACGGAGAGAACGGAAAGGCATTCCGATTTTTTTGAACATGTTCAAAAAAATCGTACTGGCTTCAAGTTCTAAAATTAAACGTAGTGACAACGTTCCCTAAACGGGTAGGACTTACTCTGAACGAGAAGGACTACTACGAACGTGGTACCTAACTTTTATCATGCTTCGCATAGGCACTTTTAGTGACCGTTTGGACGTGCTACGAAACGGTATAGAGTGAACGAGCAGTTTACTCGTTCTGAACTGGATAACAACGTATTGCGGACGCGATAAAGACGGAATTGACATAACGAGAACTATTTATGAACTGCTAGCATCGTATTCAAGAAATTATTTTTTCAAAGTTATTAGTTCCAACCCGACCAAAAGCCCGTTCAGCATTTTTTTTTAAAACGGGCAAAAACGGGCAAGAACGTTATAGAACGACCTCAGTGTGACGGCCCCCTAAGAAGGATTCGTACAAAAATCAGAGGTCGTGAATATCCAGCAGAATGTAATAGAAGTTTAAAAATTTCGATTGCTTTTGTAAACTATATTATATTTACTACAAAAGCTTAGCTGTAATTTGGGAATTCGCTGGAATAAACTGGCATTTAATCGTCATTGCAATACGGGACTAAATGTTTCCTTGGCAACGACAGAAATAAATTTATCTTCTCCGCATGTTGCTCCTTTTATCTGCCATTGTAGTACTACCTTTTCGGCCATTATCAATTTACTACAATGCAATGATAATAGAAACATGTAAACAGTCAAGTTGTGGAGAAATATGACTCCTCCTTAATAATTTTTTCAGTGATAATCCCAATCTCATTTTTCGGGGCCTTTGTTCTTTTATCGCCCCTTTGTTTAAAAATTGTCCTGGTCTGGTTACCTCCTGCTCTCAGGAATAAAAAGAGACAAGTCTCCTCTTTCAGAATATACAAAAATATTCGACAAATCTCTGGTCATGAATGAATATGACAACATAATAAAAGACTTGTAAAATGATAAAATATAGCATTTTAGCTATGTTACAATACCAGTGAGGAGTGAGTGTAGAGCGCTATTGCATAACTTTCAACATGCATTACACGAGAGTATTTTACAGGCTTCTGAAGTAGAAGACTAGATTCACTTATGTACTGAAGCTTCTTGTCAGAGTTTTTTTTTCTTTTGTTTTCCTTCTTCTTCTTCATTTGATATTTTATGGCAAGCAGTCGAACTCGACTATTATTGCCACATAAAAACAGTGGGTGTCATTTGGAGGCGAGCCTCCACGTACACTCGGCAATATTTTGTTAGTGTCAAATCTGAGTCTGTGCTTGCAGACTAGCACAAGAGCACGATTGTTGGTTTTCGCTGCTACTGCAACTCATTCTGCGCACGCTGCACTGTGTATAAAAATCGACAAATTAACGCACTTTTGATACCAGCCAATTTTAAAACCTCCCATGTGTTTCACAGCACTGGGCAATCCTTGACATAAAAATCCAACAAAATGGCATTTTCTTCCTCAAAATTAGTACTCAACGCCATCAGCAAAGCGGCCAACAACGGCAGGCAGTTCAGCAGTTTCAAATTATCGTCTAGATATTTGTTGAAATCATCACAAGAATGCCAGGCACCTCGTACTTTGTCAAGATCCATGTGGAATTTGTGCACCAGCAGCCGGCGAAATTCTACCGGGAACCGCGGGGGCGACACGCCAGGCCCGCTGGCGAGTGGAGAAACGAGAGTCTCGTGGCCCAGTAAATCATGTTCGTGTGGCTGTAGAGGCGCTTGCTTACACACGGAAGGTACTAATCTGTAATTTATAAGAGATTGAATTTGTTTATTTATAATGATGCCTTTATTTATTGAGGACATGAGACATATTTTTAGTTAAGCCTACTATTTGAAAAACAGAGTCGTCAGAGTCCAGACCACGCTAGCAGCACCACTACGTGGGACTACTATCGATTTTTTCCTACAGTGTTAGGTGCATAACAACACTTCTAAATGAATATTTTTAGAACAAATGTATATTTTTACGTACCAATTATCCTTCCTTGTTGCCCATAACCTTTTTGGGGGGTCTGTCTCCACTGGATGTCATCAGAAAGGTTTGAAGTTGGATAGAATTCAAATAAATCGCTGGTTCTGCAGATAGGAACTGAAGGTTCAGCATTTCTCCAACTTGTAGAACTGACGTCGTATGAGGGCGCTACGCTATATTAATTCGTGGAGTAGTCGAGTAAGATTACTTCCGACCAGCTCATTACCTATCTCTCCTATGAATTGGGCGTGACTTGGCTTTTCTCCAAATCTGAGGGATTTATAGGCCTATCGAACTCACATGTACATAGGCTTAGTCAGTATGTTCATGATGTTGAGCATGCACTATTATTTAGTTAATAGCCCCTAAAAAAATGGGTCACATTATTTTCTTCTAAATTTGAAATGATTAACTTATAACAATAGATATACAAATATATATATATTATATATACATGTATACCCTCATATATGTCCGTATCCCCCTCCCCCCCCCCCCCCAAAAAAAAAAAAAAATGGTCCATAGGAAAAAAAAATATCGCCCAAATTTATTTGGCCCCTATTTCTTTTTTTTTTTTTTTTTTTTACTTTTCAAAACTCCTCCCCCCACCCCCCCCCCCCAAAAAAAAAAATTGTAGGCCAATTTTTTTTCATTATTAGAAATTAAAAAATAAAATAAATAAAACAGAAAACAAATGGGGCGCCAAAAAATCTGGGGGCTTTTTTATTCAGAAATTTCATATTTAAAAAAAAAAAAAATGGGGAGAGGCAAACAATTTTGGGTCATAAAATTTAAGAAAAAAAAATTAATGGCCCAAAAACTGTTTGCCTCTCCCCATTTTTTTATTTTTTTTTTATTTCGAACAAAAAAAAAAAAAAAAAAAAAAAGCCCCTAACTGTTAAATTTTTGGCCGCCCCATTTGTTTTTTGTTTTGTTCTGTTAATTTCTAATAATGAAACAAAATCGACCCTCATTTTTTTTTTGGGGGGGGGGGAGTTCGAAAAGTAAAAAAAAAAAAAATGTCAGTTCCCCCCCCCCCCTCCCCCCCCCAAAAAAAACAATCAAAAATAAAATTGGCCGTCCCAAAAGGCCCCAACTGAAAAAAAATAGCTCCCACTAAAAAAAAAGGACAGCCCCAAAATGATCCCATCCATGGGGAAAATAAAGCCCACTGACTACATACTATAATGTAAACGGTTGCACAAAAGACTGACAGTCCAACCAGATGTCATCGATGTATTACCAAAAGATTCTCTTCATTGATCTCGCCTCAACTAAAACGATGTCAACATGTACTAGTCTTTCAGTTTTTCTACCCAGTGGTCGATTCAGTAAAAGACGATGATATGATGTGGGTCAACTCACACGATACAACGTAAGTATGATGTGGTACGAGTTTGTTTTGAAACGATGCCGATTTTTTCGTATGGGTGAAGCTGATTTGCGACTCTTAACAATAGCGCCATAGCTACACGTATAATAAGCATTGGAGGCGCTTCGGACGTACTCAGCACTCTGTGTCAAGACCACGGTGAGTTTCTTCTTTATTTTTCTATCTTTCATAACTTTAATTCAAGAAATAATATTTATTCATCAATTTATATATGAGTTATCAAAATTATTGCATTTTCTTCCTAAATTTTCTTAGCTATACCTATATCGGGTCTACATTTTTTCCTACAACGAAAAGTACCTTATTCAATACGAGGTCAATATACTACTGTATATTGATCTCGTACATATGAGTGGTCCAGACCATGGTCATGGAGACAGAGAGAGAGAGAGAACTGTGATAATTTTTTTAGAAAATAAGAAAAATGATCATTCAGTTTCTAAGTTTAATAATAAAACCCTGCAACAGCACAGCCACCCATTTTTAGCATGTTGACACTCGCCATGCTCCTCAACAGCTCAAAGAAATGCAGCTAGACAACCCGGCCCAGCTCAAATGTAAAAATATAAATTTAGCTGGGTGCCTTACTTTTTTTTTTTTCACCAAGCATCAGACACTCCTGTCGACTGTCCTGATTTTGTTCTAAACTAAAGAGTGGATGTCCTGGCAAGTCATAAATGATAAAATGGGTTAATTCAGGCAAAATACAGGCCAGTTAAAATGTAGTGTTCTATTTTTATTTAGACATGTCGTACACTTTCATTAATCAATGTTTTCACTTATTGTTTCATTTGCGACAGCTGACAGTGATTTGGTAAACTTCTTGAAGGAAGAAATTGAAGTTGAACAAGGCAGTCTAACAAATGTTCCCAAGGTTCCGGGATTTGAAGCCACCATAAGTGAAGCTGACGTCAAACTCAGCCGAGATATAGATGGAGAGAGGTATACTTTTGCTTCACATTGACAGTTTTTATAGCTTGAAGATATACAGGTTCCATAATCTAATATTCTTATTATTATTTTTAATAATTTGTTCAATTTTTAACTTGCACTAAAAGTAAGACAACAGCAAAATGGGAGATCTGCTTCTGACACCATTGGGGTCTTTTACCATGTTTACCCATTGGCATTGGCCCACTAAGTCTTTGACCCCCATGAGATTTCGCCTAATTTAGCATGCTATTTGGAGAATAAAGGCCATTATTACCAGTATGAGGCGTTTCGGCGACAAGATATAAGTGCATATATTGTCTGCCTAATTAATTTGGATAACAAAGATTATGTCACAATGGCTCACTGTATGACCAGGGGCTGTAATAATACACCCCTCCCCCGTGATTCCCTACTGGGTTTGTGTACAAAATTGCTGGTCCGTAATATCAATATTCTGTCTGGTCTGGGGTCCTACGCGTAATTGTAAGATGATGCACGTTAAGAGTAAGACAAAGAGCAAGACAATGGATATGCACAGAAACATTATTGCGTCACAATGATATAGCATCATGAAAAAAACTTTACGCTCCTGAATAATTATGTCACAATGGTTTACATGTAACTTAGAATGCTGAAAAAAGGAAAAGAAAAACATCCCATGACAAATACCCAGTTTAAATCAATGAAACTTATTTTATTCTCCTTAAAATGTGGCTAATTGAGGTTAACAGGTAATAATAATAATATTGACTGGCTTTACCTTCAGGAGACACCACATATTTCCCTCACAAGACCCATATTGCCCTCGTCTTCAACTCCTGGCAATATGAGACTTGTTTGGGAAATATCTGCTGTATCTCCTTCAAGGCCAATCAATTATTATATAAATATTCTTTGATCAGTCAAATTCATTAGATCAGAAATAGTGCACTATTTATACAGCTAGAGCAAGTTTAGCACCGTCTAGCATTAGCCCACAGGCAAGCTTGTGTATCCAGGGGGCAGTTATATGTGAAGCACTGCTATGTTGTTCCTCTTGAATCAAACAATATTAACTCTGGTGCCGGTTCCAGTTTGGCCTTTGGCCTCGGTGAAAAAACATGTATGCAATTGAAGATGCTAGTACTAGATGTTCCTATGTTATAGTGCAGTCAGACCGGCCAGACCGACCTCAAACCAACTACAATTAAATGAAAATTTCAAGATGGTTTGTTTGTTAATTGGTTTGAGGTCGGTCTGGCCGGTCTGACTGCGCTATAACATAGGAACATCTAGTACTAGCATCTTCAATTTATTAATTTTTTTTATTCAGTATGTTGCATGACAGATCATGCAGTATTTATAGAGCATGTTTTTTTTTCCATACCTTGATATTTGGATGCAGGATCGAGGACTAAGAAAGTTGCTGATGCGAATTGAAAACTCCTGTTTTTAAGTACAGTCCATCCTTGCTTATTGTAATTGTGATTCGAACCTGGGTTCAATCAGAATCAGTTTGTGGGTGAGTGCAGAGAATGAACCAGTGAGCATTTCTTTTTGAACAACTGATCTCTGTCCAGCTCTGAATAAAAGTTGTACGTGCTGATCAATGGCACCTCATAAAATTAGTTGGTAGGAAAACGCATGGAATGGACAGGGAGCATTTTTTGGTTGAACAACTCATGGGTAGTGTTTCACCAAGTTGTTTGTAAAGTTACAAAATGATTGGAACATGTTCATTGATGCTATACTAATAACATTCTCAACATATAGCACAAGAACTGTTTACCAGTTGTTTGTATAGTTCTTAAATTAAGACCGATTGGTGAAACACCACCCTGATCTATGTGCATCTCTGAATAATATTTGTACATGTTGATTGATATCACCTCTTAATTGTCTTTATACAATGTACACTTTCATATTTCTTTGGCAGGATAACGGTTCGGTTTAACATCAATCATTCAGTAGAAATGGAAGGAGGAGCTGAACAAGGACAAGAAGATGCTCCCGAGGTTAGTAATTAGCTGTTCCCACATAATGAGAGATGGAGAGGATGCTCTCTCGCAATGCCTACCGGTATTGGGGAAAATTCCACATGAGGATAAAGTGGAAACTCATAGCAAGGTCCTTGGGACCATAGAAATTACCTTGTATATCGAGAATTTTGTTATATCAGGGTAAAAAAAAAAATAAAATACAAAGAGCTATGACCAGCAAAATGACATCTGTATATCAGATCTCGTTTTACCTGGCTCTAGGTTTTTGCATGCGGTCAGCCTTATAAAAGCACTAGCAAATAGAGATTTATCTCCACGTAACCCCACTAGTCTGTGACTTTAAACAACATTCTGCAAGAAAGAGTAGTTTTCAAATAAAGTCACTATTTCATGAAATAATTTGCCACCAGTTATATACCTACCAGTTATAAATTCATTTAAAAGTTAAGTATTAATATTTAAGAAAAAAATGTGTTATAGCTCTTTGTAAAATCTCAAGATTGTAAACGCAGTGCACCATTTCCACTCTGATCCGTAAAATGCGTCAAGGCATGCAATCGTGACTATACTGATGTATTATGTGCACTATTAGAATAATTGTGTGAACAGTTCACTCATGTTATGAAAGGCTGAGGATCAAAAGAATTGTTTTGTTTGTGTCTGTTGCTTTTGTATTGGGAGTGAACAAAATTATTTATCCCAAGATCAATGATTATATAAAAATTATATTGTTTGTACACCATTTATTTACTGTATTTTTATAAATCTTTTGTAAACTTGATAACTTTTGGTACTTGGACCTTTAGATCATGTACACTTACATGGCTTTTTATACCAAATTAAATAAATAAAATGTAAAATATTTCTTTTCCTTCTTTCTTGAAGATGAGATCTTATCCCGACTTCCACGTGGAGGTGAGCAAGGGAGGAGTCAACAGTCTCCGGATCGCCTGCGCCTATCAGAGGGACGATGTCCTGGACGATCAGGAGGTTGATGCCCAAGCAGAAGACGATGAGCTCTTTCTCATCGATGAGGTTTTGTTTGCCAAGGAGGGAGCATCGACGGAGGCATTGGAGAGTGCTTACCGTGTAGGGTCAGAGGTCATGAATGGGGTAAGTGGAAGCGGAGTCAGTTCTTAGGCTGGATTCACATAGAAGTATACGGTATCCGCCATTTGGTATACGTTATTCGGGTATAGCGATCAGTTTTGTACTTTGGCGTTGATGACATGGACTTTTCAAACGAAGGAAATTTGGCTGAGGAGGCTCATGTAAGGAGAAGAATAGTTAATGAATCCTGATAAGGGAAATAGATAAGATTTGTACAAACGGATTGCAGATGAAGGATGGTATACGCGGAATAAAATTGAACATGCACGATTCCTTAATACTATACGGAACACAGCTATACAACTTTTTGGAGAAATGTCCTCGTATGTGAACCGGTATTTTGAAATCATATTGCTTTACAAAGGAAGTTGGGTTGTTCAATTTAAACCATTCATGTGCCCTCGCAAAACGAGCCCGTATACTTCTATGTGAACCCAGCTTTACGGTCCAATCCTGTTATAATGAACAAAAAACTTTTGTTATAACAAGGGACTATTACTTTGGACCAAGCCACTTGAGAGCAGATACACAAATTTGCGCGTGCTTGTAATTTGGACGGGGAAAATTGCCTCATTATGAAGAAGTCTTTCTTGTTAGTTTTAACAGGAGCAGACTGTGTGTCATTACTCTGCAATTGAAATATTAAAAAAAAACAGTTGTTACAGGTTATTGTTGACCGCTGGTCAAATCAGTAGTCTCTTTGTTGTACCAAGAATTCTAGAGACCTACATTATTTTTTGCTGCTCAGACAATAGTCCTACCTTTTCTATCCAAGAAAGTAACACTAGTAATGCTTAGACATGTAATTTATTCATTTGTCTCCAACGGTAGAACCATGCATGTTGGTAGAAACACATGCAACTGCTGTGTGATAAATTTGAAACCAGACAGCTATGAAAAAATGCTTGTTTACAAAACAGAATATTAGTTTATTTTTTCAATATTTATTTCTCATTTTTCTTTTGCCAGGACCTGTACGATCATCTGAAGAACTACTTGGCCGAGAGAGGCATCACCAACGACTTCTGTGAGAAGCTTTCAGATCTAGCCAGCGCAGTGGAACATCGGCAGTACATAGGCTTCCTCGACCAACTCCAAGGCTTTGTCAAGAAATGAGCATCGGGAACCAACCTAGAACATTGTAGTCCCTGGTCTTGGTTGTTCTAAATCTGGCCGTCCTTTCGGATATGCAAAGACTGGAGTCCTATTTGACTTGAAGAGACAATATGCGCAGAGTTAATATGTGATGGAATGCCTGTTTACCCCCAACTGCTGGTTGGCTAGAAAGACATTGTGAGCATTGCTGGATGTTGGTATACCCCTATTTTATATTCTTATTTACTCATTTCATTCTGTGGATCGTGCAGCAGTAATCACCTTTCTATACAAACCTTGATTTTTAACAATTCCATTATCAAAAAACATATTTAGAGAGAGTTTTTGGTTGTCGAAGAAATAGTTTTAAAAACATATTTTATTAAGTTTATCTTGCTCAATAGTGTAGTGATGCAACCTATTGCAAATTTCACAAAAGTTTAGATTATAGCTGCAGGGAAAATTGTCACAAGATTTTTTTTCTCTTCAGGTATTCAGCAAGGCATTGTAGAAAGTTTGTCAGGAATTTATAAACATGCTTGATAACCAAAAGTTAATGAGATATTTTTGGGAAATGTGAATTTTGTTTAACAATGGTTGTTGCAGACAAGATAATTTCTCTATATGATATGCCCATTAGGCTGGAATTGACCACGCAGGTTTCAATAACGCTCATGATTATTGAAAGTAACAATCTCAAATTAAATTAAGAGCTATTGATACTATCATAATGCATTAGCAATTTCTTCTCCTGTGATTTGCTTTGTTCTTTTTGCAACTTGTTGGTAGTTTTGAGCCCTTGGATCACAGTTTACATTATTCATATATCCATTCAGCATTGCGATTATATGACAAATAAAAATGTCTTTCAAATGGTTTTCTTTAAATTACCAGAATGAAGAAAATCAGTCTTTAAACAAATATTCAAACTTTATTTGTTCATTCAGATAACAGTTAAATCATACAGATACCGGCGTCTATAAATTAATTGATATTTTCAAATGCAAAACTAGGGAATATATGCTCTGCAAAATATATAATATTGATTCCTTAGAGAACAGAAAATTCTACATGAGGTCACTTAATAAAGTAAAGGAGTATTCACATACATGTATATGTTTAGATTGGAAAAGAAATTGCAGAAACATATTTGCTTCTTTTGCTTGAAACAATATTGTTTAATGATGAAGTATATAAACAATGAAGTATTTGTGATGTACTAAAACCAGTCATTATTAGACTTTGTATGGACAAGTCTTAATCTATTAAAATCAGGTCTATTCCATTCACTGATCAGCATCGGACATGAGATTATATTTTCGTTATTTTCTTACAAACTAAAAAGTACAGTCAGGTCATATTTAAAATAACATTACACCTTGGAAATTGCCCTTTCGCACAACAGAAATGCAAAAATAATAGTTTGTGCTGGGTTCGAAAAGTGGCTCTATATGGATCTGTATTTTCTTTTTAAATTCACTTGTTTTGATGCAAGTTTGTCTTCATCCAGTCACCTGTTTAAACAATTGATTTTTTTTTTTCGAACACAGTATCAAAAGAAGCTGAATTACTTAAAATGAAAACTACATATTTAAAATTCTGTTGTACTGTAAAAGTGGAAAATTTTGCATAGTTAACAGTAACATTTTGTGCTGTTCACAGACAATCTAGTGCATTGACCCTAGTTTAGCTGCCTTACAGGCAAATATACTTGCACGTTTTTATTATTTTTGTGGTGGTATCGCATAGCGCAAAATCTCTGAAAATTTCCACTTGCAAAATATTCCACTATACAGTATTTACAGTACTTGTAGGCAAATTCCAAATTGTAACACGTTCTTGACACGCAGTGCGAGTCAAAATTTAAGTTTATTGTGTTTTCATTAGCAATACTACTTAGACTTGGTAAACCATATGCTGCAGTCTTGCTGTTGGCTTGTACAGCGTGTAGATAATGGCTGTTTTCTCAATTTCTCAATTTTTGTGCAAACTAAAACGCACTATACGATAACGTTCAAAATTTTCTACATGCTGTACGGGCCCCCCACATTGTAAATGTGACTCCAGCATTACAGTCTACCCCCAATATACGGTGCGTATTTTAAAAAAAAACGTAATCCATTTTGAAAGGAATATTCCAAGCTCCTTGATTTTGAGCATAAGCAACATACAATTGAAGACGAACTCTTTCTAATAAATGTAATGTGAATGCTGTCACCGCTGTATGATAACATTGAAAAAGGATTGCGTGCGATATGTGACACTGAGAATATCAAGTATCAAGAATACCGGCCTGATGTGTCTGGATATAATAAAATCTTCCTATACTGAACACAGTAGAGTCATGAGCACATGTTAAAATGATGACTGGGAGAACTGCCTTGTTATAACAAAATTCCACTGTATTTTACTGTCCATTATAATCGGCCCTTGGTACTACACTACACCGAAATGGTGGTGCCTGCAACTGAAGAATAACTTCTTGTGGAAAACTTCAGGGGCATCGGCAACACTAAAATCACTCCTGGAGGAAAACATCAGGTCTCGAGGTGCACGATGCAAAAATCCCTCCTTTGAGAAAATTGTACTGAGACCCGCCAAGTATATATCTTTCCACGTAGAAACAAATGCAGTGATGATGATATTTTCGGTTCTAGCAGTACTACCCCCAACAAAATTCTACCCACCAACTCTACACCTAACCCTATTCCTAGGGGGAATTGGCCTCAGGGTAAATTGTCCAGTGGTAGTTGTCCTGGTAATGATATTTTCTTTGCCGTGGTCCATAAAGAGCCTTTTGACGTTCATGTTCATGTATGCGTTTTTCACTATTCGCATGTCTGTCATAAGATGACACATCTTGATTTTCGTCTTCTCTGCACCTGTGGAAAAAAAAGTGGAGTAAAATAAGGGCCAGGCTCACTGAAACAATGGTTATAGAGTTTGCTTTAATTGATGGTTAACAGCAAGGTCATAGTCACAGCACACAATGACTTTGTTCTTCAAAGAGTTTAAAAATATTAATCAACCCGAGTTCATGAAGATAGAATCGATTGGAAGTTTACATCACTGTAAACTATGAAAGGTTCGAAACAACCACTTACTAACGTCCCTTAGTAAAACATTAACTTCATTTCCTACATGCCACCCACATTAGGTGAGTGGGTACTGATGGGAAGAATATTGAATGATACCAACGTCCTACCTAAAGAAATTTGTCCCATTAAAAGCACCTTTTTTTTCAAGTTTGTAACGTACATAATTAGGTAAATATCCTCTTGGTCTAACATACGCTGGTCTAATTCTCAGTTTGTCTAATACCATATGGGATAAACACATTTGGACTACTCACAATTTGGTCTTAGTTGCAATTGGTCTAATACATAATTGGTATAATTCTCAATTGTTCTAATTCTCACTTGATCTAACTGCCAATTCATCTAATAGCCTAACTGAATTTTCGTCTTATGCCAAAATGAATATTTTGTCTACTACGGTTTGTTACTCGAATTGACCAACTGGTGATAGACCAAGTGATTATTGGACGAAATGGGAATCAGACAAAATGGTAGAATAGGCGAAATGGGAATTAGACCAAAAGGTAATTAGTCGAACTAAAAGACGAAATAGAATTAGGCCATGTGGCATGAGACTAAACAGGTATTGGTCAAAGTGGGTTGAGACCAATTGGCAATTTACCCACAACAATGAGGAAGAGATGATCTGTCTTTGCTCTTCAATCTTGGACAGATCATAAGCTCTAGATCCTATAATGATGTTTTACTCACCAAATTTTCTTGGTCTATGCGTCTATGTTCCCAAGCTGATGACCTCCTTCTAAGTCCCTCATCTGGAGATTTTGATGGTTCTGAATGTTGCTCAGTCCTTGACAAGCCACTTGCATCACCTGACGCCCTCTCCGTTGACCTACAGTCATTCGATGTGACCTTGCCTCTCTTTGCAAATCCTAACGTTGCTTCAACACCCTGCATCGGTTTATATAGTCCAGGAAGCAAGACCGAACCATTCCCATTGGCGTCTTTCGTCTGCACAGAGCAAGTGTTAGTGACTCCATTTGCCGGTCGTATCTCTGTTCGATTATCGTCTGGCTTTTCCGTTCGACTGTTGTCTGGCTTTTCTGTTCGGCTGTGCTCTGACTTTTCCGAAGCCATAATGTCTTCTTCGTCCTGTGCATAGCACCCTGTATCTTCCCTGAAGTCGTTTACGGAAGCACTCTTGGTGAAATCCTCACCTTGGTTATTATGAAGGCATGTGCATCTTTGAGGTGTGTCAAGTACAATGCGAGGTTTTGGAGGAAATGACAAAGGCGATGGAGGTCCGAGGTTGGTAGTTTGGCATCTTATGTTGTGTTCATGGTGATCTGATGGCTGTATGGAACAAAATTACAAAGACATGGATAAGACGCAAGTTCTCAATGTCATCCCTACCCATTTTGTAAAATTAATGAAGATTGAACAGGTAACTCTGCCTAAGTCGAATCTTTTGGGACAATAGAAATCTGTTCGACTTAAGAGAAATTCGACTTATGAGAGGTAAATAACATATGCTTCCATTGCTTCGATTTGGGTGATTATCCGACTTTTGGCAGGTCGAGTCAAGCAGGAGTTGACTGTACATATATTTGGCGCTGTCATTCACACAACATGAATATTTACGCCAAAGAGAATCTATTTTCTCAGTTGCATTTAAAATGATATCAAATAAATCTCGAAGGTGTAAGCTCATGGAAAAAAAAAATTGTTCGACTAACTATAGGGACAAGCGTATTTTGTTAGTACCAAAAATACCAAAGTCATAATCGTCTGTCGTCTTGGTTACTGGTTTTAAACATTATGTCCCATGCATAAGGTTTACCCCAAATCCATTACGGCAACGGGCCGGTCTTTGGCAAATCTATACGGACAGGTTTTGGTGTGATTATACATCGTGTAATTTGTTCAATTTTAGATTGTTTAGAACCAGCAACATTGGCAACATCACCGGCATGACATCACACTTCGGCACCCTATGTTTATTTGATTTCAAGTAACAGAAGAATAGAAATAGATTTACCATCAAAGTAATGAGCAAATCAAAGGGGAAGCCTTCAGGATCACTAAGACAATCCTGGAAGAAAAGTTGTGTTTGCGCCCTCTCGTGGCTGCGTAAGCCTCCATCTAGGTAGGCTACGAAGATCAGACCATTATTCCGGCTCCCTGCAGCTGTCAAAGAAATAAGAAAAACAAGAAGACAAAATAACAACAACAAAGACCTAAGTATCGACGATACATTTATCTGGAAATGGATGAAGTGGGCCGGGGGGGGGGCAAATATGATGTATTGCAATTAATCTTGATTTTTTTTTTTTTTTTCCTCTTTATTTTTTGTGTGTCTTGTCGTTAGAAGACGGGTTGTCAGTCGCACCTGACTACTAGTATTATGTATTACAAAGAAAATTAGAACATAATGGTAAGGGGGTGGGGTGTCAAGACATATTGGTATCTCACTTTGCGGAAACTACTTTGAAACTACTTTGAGACGGATTTGGGACTACTTTGAGACGGTTTTGAAACTGCTTGCGGACGGTTTTTAAACTTGTCGCGGAGACGTCTCCGAGACATCTCCTCAGTCCCTGCGACGTTAATGAGTCGCGGAAACTACTTTGAGACGAGTCTTTGAAACTGCTTTGAGACAGTTTTTACAAATTGTCGCGGAGACGTCTAGGAGACGTCTCTGCGACGGAATAAAGTATCGGAGACGTCTCTAATACTTTTTATCCCTAGCGGAGACGATTCCATCGCGGAGACGTCTCCGCGAAGTGAGATACCACCCTTAGGAACAAAAGTATTGTCTCCTCGACGGGAAAAAAAAAGTATCCCATACTTTTTTTTCCGTTGCGGAAACGGATTTGGGACTACTTTGAGACGGTTTTGAGATTCCCGAAACTCATGAAACGTCGCGGCGGGGAACCAGGAGACGTCTCCGCGACAAGTTTCAAAACAATTTCAAAACTGTTTCAAAACCGTCTCAAAGTAGTCCCAAATCCGTCTCAAACACGATTCCGCGAAGTGAGATATACCACCATAAAATGAAATAAGGTCCTTTTATCAGAACATTTGATGTAATAGTCCTAAATTTCGTAATTCAGAAGGCCTATGCTATACAGTCTGTGTCAAATAAAATTGTACAAGTGGAAAACATTTTTTATAGTATGAAGATTAATCACAGCCTTCTATTGTTTGGTATTTTCATAAAGCAGGAAGATTACACTTTCACCTGCAATTTTTGTTCATCACATTTGGTGTTGTAATTTTTGAAATATGACTAGTTTTCTACGATCAACAAAAATCCATTTTCCACACGCCGTCCCATGCCTTTGTGTATAGCTTTCGCATAATGGCCATGAAGTGCTCAATTTCGATTTGTTCCTCGTCGCACAAAATTTAGCATAACTTTTGTTTTACATGTTTTACGAAAGCAAATTATACAGAGGACTTGTCGGACGTTTTATCCGACAAACTGTTATAAGCTACTGAAATGCTTGCATCTGATTGGCTGAGAGCAAATTTGTCGGATAAAATGTCCGACAAGTCCTTTGATGAAATGCTCCCCAGGTCTTCATCCAGTGGCGGATACAGGATTTGCGAATAAGGGGCCCCAGGTTCAAAGGTGTGGGGTCCAAACCATTTCTTAAAATTATTATTATTCTTATTTTTTATATTTCAAAAGACACAGTCAATGGACGGTTTTGAAATTGTATAGGGGTGTGCGTCCCCTGCTCCCCCGCCTGGATCCGCCACTGTCTCATGTGGCTTAACTCACCATTCTTCTGCTCTGTCCTAGACGGACCATCGGGGCGTCTGAGATCAAAGCTAATGGTCCCATTTGACATGGTCCTGCTAACGGTCAGTGCATAGACCTGGTCCACCACTAGACCTGAGTGGCCCAGATCGATGAACCAACTAATGGACCCACTTGAATGTCTTGGTTTCCTTGTCAAATACGTCTGAAGGATATGAAAATATGAATATGACGTAAATATGAAGGATATGAAAAATGGAAAGCTAGTGAACCTCATCTGTCGTGAATACCTAATTTATGATCAAATCATTACTTGATAAGAGTGATGTAATGTGTAAAATATTTGAGGGTGCCTGCTGTGCGATTTTTATTTTAACAAATGGTAGGACTACTTGCATAACATGAATTAGGGGGACCAATAAACATTGTTAATAAGTTATGATAATAGGCGATAATAATAATACAAAACATAGCTCTTTTTGAGAACTGATGTAGGCCCTTATTGGTTTTCAAAATAAACAGACACGCAATTCCCTGTTTAACATCGAGTACGAACTGATGATCATTGTTGAGCTGAAACGTTTAATTATATTTTCCCGGCCCCGCACTCAGGCGTTTTTGGAAGGGCAGCCGTGTCAAAATTACCCCCCCCCCCCACGGGCGTAGGCACGAATTAATTTCTTTTGTTAGTGGGGGGGGGGATGGAGTATTCGAAATCGGTAGAGCGGGGGGGGGGGTATGCTCCACGCCAGTGCCCCCCCCCTCCCCTCTGGCATGGCCTACATGTACAGGCTTTTGGAAGGGATGTTAGTTAAATTACCACTCTATCACAGGTTTTAGATCATATTCGGGACCCTTCTGTAGGGTTTTTTCCAGATACATTTGAAAATTACCCCTGACTAAAAATAGTTCGGGGGAAATATTCCAAAAAGACCTCATATTTCAATGACTTTTTCGAGATTTTTCCCCTGAACTGAGCCCCTAAATTACCCCTTTCCTGAGGAATCAGGAACAAGCATACGTGTATAGTTAACCGCCTGATGGGGGGGGGGGTATATTTTCTCACGACCACACGGCTTTTCCCATTCTCCTCCATCGTGCCCCTTCTTTAACATGGTATCGTTGCATATTGACCACGGTAAACGCCCTTCGTTCCACCCCTCACTGCGGGCTCCTCCTGGCGCGTAGCGATAGTATGCATCCTCCTTGGCGCTGTACCTTAGATGGAAGAGCCTTGCTTTTGTCTCCTCTTCGGAAAGAACGAAGATGTTACCCGGAGTATCGACCTGTTAAAGTTGTATTTGTTATTTATTTCGTTATCCCTGTGGTATGATTATTATCAAAACAAGAAGTAAACACTAAAACATCACGATCATTATTTTTTTGGAATTGATAGTACAAATAACAGAGAAACATACATACACCACAAATGTATTTGAAAATATAATGTTATTGAAAGAAATTCATATGCATATGCTATTGGATGATTTTTGGCAAGTTCTCAAGCATCATGTATTTTACAGAAAAAATACAGAATCTTTATCCACCATTGCGTCAACTGTTCATTTATACGGCATGTGGCAATATTTACCAGGGAAGTGATTCACCATAATATAAAAACGTTCCTTCCTATCAAAATAAATCGGAGCAGTTCAGTAGAAATGCCTAATCGATAAAAGAACGTCGGTATACGCATCCTATCTTAAATGTTAAAGGTCATTCTACCCACATAATTATACAGTATGTAGGTTATGGTATTAGCACTAGGTATATGAAGATCTCAATCCCAAAAGGCGTTTAATCCGTTTTTAATTTAAAAAAAAATAGTTATTCTTCATTAGACGGTTCAGGTGGGTACCTACTTAAAAAAAAAATAATAATAATAATTACTCTTGGGAGCAAAATTATTACAAAATGCACCTTTTAGGATCACTTTTCTAAGAACGTCTGTAGAAGAGAGGGCAAATAAATACCTCTTCGCTCCAAGTTACAAAATATGGAGTTAGCGCCGTTTGAAATGAGGATTTCCCAAATAACGACACTGATTTATAAAACCAAACTATGTAGGTTGGCATATTCGAGGGGAAAATACTAAACATAGGGATATTACTATGACTTTCTTCTAGAATTGATTATTGGGATATATTGTGAAATAATTCGTTATATGATCTACATAACATTTGCATGTTTGTGTTTGTTTATTAAACTGTGTACACTGCAATAAGCAAAATGATGACAATTTATTACCACATAAATTGGCCAAAATAACAGGCTAAAACCCCGGCTGGGGTTAGCTAAAAAGTGATTAGAAACAGGTCAATTTGGACTGTTCTCCTCTTTAGTTGCCAGGAAGCAGAAAAAGTTTGAAAAGATTGGTTTCTGACCCGTTTGCGTAACACACAACCGGACCTAGCTTACAACATAATATAACAGAATATGAAATAATTATTGATAAGTATAACATAATAATTATAACATAATGTTAACGAAAATGATTTGAATCTATTGGGGCAGCAGCATTGTTCGTCCATAACCTTTATGTTCGTGAAACTGTTTTCTTTTCCTTCTCTCTCTCTCTCTGTCTCTCTCTCTCTCTCTCTCTCACTCTGTCTCTCCCTCTCTGTCTCTGTCTCTTTCGTTCTTTCATACATTTTTTTGTTTTTGTTTGAGGGGTTAGGTATCCTTGATCATGTTGACTAACGCTAACATACAACCTATTATAATTAAATTTGCCTTAACGTCCTTTCAGTTATCAGAAAAAAAATGTTTCAACTTGGCAAACTACCAGCCCATTGAACGTAGACTCCATCAACCCACGTATTATATTGTTGACATCGGCAACAATAATGTTGTTTGGATCCGATTTTGATCTTTATTCATTATCGTGAGGCTACTCGGTGGGAGGTTAGTATTCCCTGCATAAATATGATAGATATGTATTCATACGTTTCTACATTATGAATATCTACCAATTGTCATTAAAGTCTACAATAAATATTTCCCTTGTGGATTGTCAAAAACACAAAACAAAACAAAACAAACAGCCCTGCAGAATTACCTGAGTCCCGAGCAATTCGAATTGTCCTGTTCACTTACCTATATAAAGCATAAATGAGTTATCAAAGCTACAGTTTATGTAATGCTATAATCCTACCACTTATCGCAGAAGAACCTCATGAACATGATGAAGAGCGATTGTGGCATCTTTTTTTTTTTTTTTTTTTTTTTTTTTTTTTTTTTTTTTTTTTTTAAACCAATTTCTAGCATGACTTTTCGCTGCAAATACACTAACTTCCATCCCAGACTCAACACTATACCCTTTCTAAACCTCAGCCTAAACCTAAAATAAAACTTATATTGCAATCCTAACCCTATACCTTAGTCAAAATACAGCCCGGAGCAATTGTCGCAGGAGCAAATGTCGTCTCAACGATTTTTCTTATCAAACATGAGTGCATAAAGCCAATATCCTTTAACCCCTTACATACAACATTGTACAAGCAGAGATGATTCGTATGTTGTGTCATGTATGAGTTAACTAACTTTTGGAACAAAATACTCATCCCCCTTATTATGCTTATTAAAGAATAACCACTTATTTTATAAAAGAATGTCGACTGTTTATGCTTTCATTACGCTTTTTAAAGTGTTATATTATTGTTAAAACCATGACCTATATATATTTTATGGAGCAAATATTATATGGTGCTTCTTTATCACAAGGAAAAGGCGTTATACCAAATACTCCGTGGTGATTTGATTTTGATGACAAATGACAAGTTTCAAAGACTGTTTCTGTGCCCTCACCCTCCTAGGTTTTGGAATGTATTCTATAAGGTCCATGGTTTTCGCCCACACCTAAAGGTGTTCAACACCGAAATAAAGTTCAAAAGCACACCGGGTCATCATTTATGCAAGGTGACTAAACGTGAATAACAAAACTGGGATATTATTAATAAATATTGACTGATGGCATTCATCATTATCATAACACGTAGCGAAATGTTATACGAATTATGGCTATAAATATGTATGTGACATTTATATTGTGGTGTTCTGGCAGTTATGCTAACTGTTCTTGTTGTTGATAATTATTGATATCATTATTATAAGTATTTAGCAATAGCATATCAATTCTACTCCACGTGAAATGTAAACCTAACGTATGACATTAAATCTTAACATAAAGACGCGTCCATTATTTCAGGAGGGGAAACGCAACATTACATTCATGAGTTGAGTGAATACAACTGAGCGCGCAGAAAATTATACCGGTCTATCATTAATGTCAACAAAACCCAGCGCTATAACGGGCGGGAAGCGACCGATTGAACGAAACTCATGCAATTATTACTTAGCGTACAAAAACTCGAAGAAAACTCCCTGTTAAAATGAGTTGGTCAGTCGACCGATTCAGCTAATGTCTCAATGACAATGAATAAATATCTGAACTTTTACATAGTTTTCGTAGGTAGATGCTCAGACAATTGGGGAAGGAAAAATACATTTTGGCAAAGCCATAACACCATGTGCTGAATTGTAATCAGAACTCTTTATTCACATAGATGATGTTCCAAACGATTATTGATATAATAGTCGATCTTGTCACATCTTGCGAAGACGCCGTCCACAGCGATATGCATGTTATATGCCGGAAATAATTACCCATCGAGTAAAAATTCGTTGATGACAATGTTCAACAGTGACAGACTTTTTTTTAACCAATCGAATGAATTTCATCCTGGAAAGTAGAGAATTCAAGTTTTAAAAAACGGCTACATTAAGCTTTATATAATTATGCGTTATCCAGGAAGGAAATTATTGCAGTATAGCTATTTTGAGAGCAAAATTGCCAATTGTACAGGAATTTTGATTCTGATTAGGATCTTGAATTGACTACAAGTGACATGACTTTTTTCCTTTGCAGTAAGTATTCCCTATTTTTGAAAAAAAAAGACTCTTCAACTTAATTATCAAGTTTGATCATTTTCTTTGAAAATGTAGTTGCTGCCATAATCAGAAAAACAAAGTGAAAAAACTGTGCAAAATACAAAATGTCTATGCAGCGTATTATTTGTATAGTGATAGCCCCTCTTCCTCTTAAGTTTACAACTAGAATTGAATATGTAATACGTATAATAGTATAGATAGGCTAATATAGTAGGTAGTAGTTAGTAGTTAGCTTAGTAGTGTAGAGTAGTATATAGTAGTAGTAGTAGTAGTAGAACGTAGATATAGTATAGTAGTATAGTCTGCAGTAGAATAAATAAAGTAGTACATAGAAGTAGATAGTATGGTAGTGGTAGCAAGTGAAATAGTGCAGTCAGCAGCAGCACGAGTAGTAGTATAGATATAAGTTAGTTATAGGAGAGTAGTAGTAGTAGAGTAGTAGTAGTCGTAGTAATAGTATAGTTAGTAGTAATATAGTATAAGTATGTAATTAGTAGCTATAGTCAGTCAGTATAGTTAGTAGTCAGTAGTAGTAATAGTTGAGTAATGTGTGGTGTTGTAATAGCCCCCTAGTATGTAGGAGTATTAGTAGTTCAAGTAAGTAAGTAATAGTAGATAGTATAGTACTTGTATAGTAGTATAGTATATATAGTAAGAGTAGTAGTACTAAGTAGTAACTGAGAGTAGAGTATAATATAGTAGGATATTATGTATTCATAATAGATAAGTTTAGATATAGTAGTAGTAGTAATATTAGTAGTAGTAGCTGTAGTAGTAATGGTAATTTGAAACATGATTAGCAGTACACATGTACGTGTATAGTGTACTTACAGTAATATTGTCATCACTCTCTATATATTGTACCTCTTCATCATCACCCTTATTATTATCATTCATACAATTATCTTTTTCGTTATCATTACAATGAAACAATTATCAATGAAAACTAATCTTTTTTTTATTCATGCTTACCTCATCTGCTAATTCTTTGGGAAATCCTACAATAAAAAAGAAAATAAAACATTTAGAAAATTAATCCAAAAAAAAAAAAAAAAAAAAATTTCGAAGCCAAACGAAAAACATGAAGTAACGAAAGGAAATACAAAAGAAAAAAATATATTTATCTTGATATTCATGATAGACATGTTGAATATACCATGAAATTATTTTCATTTATATAGGATTATCAATTGTACTGACTTCACTATGATATATCATTTACTCATTTATGGAAATCAATCTATCACCGGTACGTGGATAAATGGGCAGGAAATAGACCTTTGCAACCAGGCAAGTATATACAAATATTAATTCATTAAATAAAAATACTTTTGCGTTCGCCACTTAACTTCATAATTAGATAATTAAATTAACCCATATTGCTAAAAGGTTGTGAGAGAAATTGCCTAACGTCCTCTGCATACGTGGTTAACAGTATCAGCGCACAAGTTTGCTTTGACCATAAGATTCCGTGCTTTCAAGGGGAACCCACCCTGATATTGTATTTTTTTTTTTAATTGTTTGTTTGTTTTTTTTGTTCTAATAAAAACAGCACAATAAGAAAAAATTCATCACTGGACGTGTTGGAAAAAAACAAAAACAAAACAAAACTTCAGGAGATGACAAACGTTATGAATTAAGATATTTTAAAAAAAAATTGTGCCGACACTTTCGAGATGCTCTTCCATTAAAAAAAATGTATTGTAAAATTCAAAACATTTCTAAATTAGATTTCCATTTTATTTTAAAAAAAAAGAGAATTTGAATTATTTCACATTTGCATTCGATTTATATTATCAGACACATTTCCATTTTCTCAAGAGAATAAGTTTACATTAGATTTAGTTTACATATTCGAAATACGCGTGCCTCAAAATTATATCCCTGAATTAAGATCAATGTTAGATTTGAGTTGATTAAATGCAATTTTAATTGTACATTGTTGTTTTTCTGCACGTTTATGTTTAATATTTTCTTGGTCATTGAAATAGATTGCGATTGATGAATTGATAAATAATTTATTCTAATAACCATTCAACTTAGTTGATAACGATGATCAATGTAAGATTTAAGTTGATTATTAATGCAATATAATTATATAAAGATAATTAGGCAATAAAGATAATTAGCCGCATCCCAAACCTTGCCCTTCCCTACATATTCTCATTATAAGACCTTCACGACTATTGACCATAAATATTAAATTGTTCCATTCATCACCATGGACAAGTTGGAGTGAAATGCAGGGACCAAATTTTGTTAATTTGAAACACAATGGATACTGGAAATATATATGACCATGGATTTTCCATGATAAGCATTGTGTTTGCATCGTATACACTGTGGTATATGATTATTAGCATTTATATATGGCACGATACGGAGACGATTTTCAAATAAGGAAGGTCCTTATGAAACTCAACGAAAAAAAAAATGAAGTGTAAAATACTGTTTCATTCAACGCAAAATACAATTGTTGCCGATAACAAAATTTTACAAATTATGACGCATATGTTTATGTTATGTTTCACCATACTTCATTGTTTATTCAACAGGATATAATGTTTGTTTGTTGTTTTGTTTTTGTTTGTTTGTTTGGTTTTTTTTGGGGGGGGGGGTGGGGGGCTGGTTAAGAAAAGAACAATAATGAAATTCATGATGTGAAAATATGCAAAGTTGTGCATATACCTCCCCATCCACCCATATTACTGTATCCATAATCAATAGTGAACACAGGAACACTCAATCTTGTAAATGTGAAACACAATGGAATCATAAACCATGGATCCACTAAAAGCATTTTGTTTATACAGCGTCATGCTTTTATCAGTTGTTGAAATCGTGGTGGTTATGGTGATACCAAGTGATTATAGATTGATAATTATGCATGATACAAATTGGAATTGCAAGCAAAAGTGCGAAGGCAGCATTGGATAATACCGTGTAAATAGGAAATCTCGAGAGTATAGCAAGATAGTTAAGAAAGCAATTACCCTATACTGAAACAAAATTGTAAAAAAAAAGGTCTGGGATATAATATTAATAGCAAAGTCATTAATAGAAGAAAAATGGATTTAGATTTGCATTTTGATGCAACAAATAGACGCTGTAAAAAAACACAGAATATACCGGTACCGCGTGATGTTGGTAGTGGTGGTGATGGTGGTGGTGGTGATGGTGGGTAGTGATGATGGTAGTGGTGGTGATGGTGGTGGTGGTGGTGATGGTGGGTAGTGATGATGGTGGTGACTGGTGATGGTGGTGGTGATGTTAGTGTTGTTGTTGATGGTGGTGGTGGTGGTGGTGGTGGTGGTGATGGTGGGGGTGATGGTGTTGATGTTGGTGGTGATGATGATGGTGGTGTTGGTGGTGGTGGGGGTAGTGGTAGTGGTACAGGAATAAAATATACTGGTCTAGGCAGAAACAATTAGGAGTACGTCTATATGTTTTAGCAGTAGAGTGACAAACAATACTTGTTAACAAAATGAATTGGAGATAATCACCGAATTCATTATTTGGATGAGACGTCAAGTTGCCGTCATTTATTGTTATATCAACTAGTCTTCAAATAATGAAAAATCAACTCCAAAAAAAAATGATCTACCTGGCTAATCAATTATAATACTTACTCTTACGTCTTTTCCCAGCTGATGTACTAGCTTTTTCTGTCAACTCATCCATTGCGTTTAAAATCACTTAAACTCCAGTGTCCGAAAACGTCTTGTAAATCATCATGGACAACATTAGTCAACGCCGCGCCGACCCGCAATAAAGATAGATGGTCTGGTATATACTCCGTGCTGTCGCCAAGAAACCGTATGAACGCTAGTTGGTTGATACCAGTACTTCATTAATCAGTCATATCCTGCAAGGCTACTACCGGGAAGTTACCGGGGAGCATAACGAGAGCATGCATTGTTGAGAGTGATCAAAGAGAAAATCGATAAAGGATAATGCATTCGATGAGTTGATTAAAAGACAAAAAACCTCGATACACGATCATGACTTTAACTTTGTGCTTGAATGCTATTATGTTTTGATATTATACCTCGTCTTTTCGGTATAGATGGGGTTAAAAACAACGCGGTGGTCTAAACTCTAATTAATAACATGATCTATTGCCCAATCGCACAATACCCTAACATGATTTAACCACGTAATCACTGCCAATAAAAGTTATTGACCATGCTGACAGCATTGACGATTTGATATAGTGCCTCGATGGCAATTAGACTGTGATTTATAAAGGTGAAAATCCAAAGAATAGGGCGTTTACAAGAAATGCACGTTCATTCAGAAAACTGGTACGTGTTGATGCAACACGCAATAATTGTGTATTTTGTTTAATTTTCTCATGTTTTATAGTTATATGGATGGATTTTTATGTGGGAGGGGTGACAACTATTTTTCATTTTTTCATTTTTAAAGATCGTGGACGGAGTAAATACAACCCTACATCGATTGAAAGCTAAATAGGCGTATAACATAAATATACACAAAATAAATTAAATTTTCATAACAGTATTCATAAAAAGATGATCGAACATCAACCAGGCCATCCCTCCCCAAAACTCGAAAAGTTACCCCTATTTTAATGGCGCGGGTGATGACGTCAAAAGATGTTAAGGGAATTAATGCTACGGCCAGGCACGGTTGGGTTTCGCCTTTAGAAAACACGTTTGTATGGCTTTGTAAGAAATACAGACCCCATGTGTGCTAGAATTCTATTGTTATGAAATGAAAGGGTAGATTCATTCAACATGTAGCATGTAGCATTCCGTTAACATCTTTTGACGTCATCAGCCGCGCCAATAAAACAGGGGTAATTTTTCGAGTATTTGGGAGGGATGGCCTGGTTGAGTTTCGATCATCTTTTTAATGAAAAACTTTCTAGATGGACCATAAAAACGCTTAAATTGAGAATTGTTGCATTATGTAAAATTATTAGCTTTCGTTTTATATGTAATTTGGGTTTTCATTTCTCGGTCCGGTCAGGGACTTTAAAGGAATTGTGTCAGGCCTAAAGCATACGTTTCGGTTTACAACAAACTTCAGTGATTTCGATCCTCTTACTAACAAACCATGTATTTTCATCACGGATTTTTTTTTTTTTTTGTTATTAAGGAGTAAAATATACCTTGATTGCTTGTCATTCAAAACATATCGAAGAAAATGAGATTCAGAGAACGTTGTTTACGCAGAAACACTAGGGGAGACCGGGGATGGAAGTTACAAAATTCACATTTTGGGCCAGATAATTCTAATGAAAGAACTCACACACTCCATCTTGGGTCTGTAGTTAGCCTATTATGTTTGCTAAAACCTGAGGCATATAAAACTTGAAAACATGTCAACACTAATTAACTACAGCTTAATTAATGAAGACATTTTTTGTAACAACCTACCCCGTATACGGGGTACGTTGTTACACCATACGGGGTAAATTGTATTATGTAAACATACGGGGTAAGTTGACAATGTGTAAATCTCTTATACCATACTTTTGTTTCAACTTTCCAGTTTCTTGGCATCGTTAACAGTAAATCAAATAGAGCTCTAGAATAATAGAAATATAAAAATATCAGCACCTGAAAATTTAGACAAAATGTAATTTTACATAATTATGAAATGTAATTGGGGTAAGTTGTTACATCGACATGGGGTATGTTGTTGTAACAACCTATAGTACCCTATGTCGATTGAGGTTGTAACAACATGTTGTAACAAAGATCAAATAGAGCTCTAGAATAGACAAAAGTAATAATAGAAACATAAAAATAACACCTGAAAATTGAGACAAAATGTAATTTTACATAAAAATTATGAAATGTAATTGAGGTAAGTTGTTACATCGACATGGTGTAACAACCTACCCCATGGGTGAGTTTTACACACAAAATCAACTGTAGCACAGCCATTAGGCAGAATTATAGGGCATGGCTCGGGGGTATATTAGTGACATACTTACTATATATTTACAATACCAGACTATCATCATGTGCCTTAAGTTGTAAGAGCTATTACAAATTTCAATTTTTGTCAAAAATTTACTTTTAACTGTAAAAAATGATTTTTGTTGATTTACTTTAAAAAAAAAAACAACGGAGAAACCTCACGATCGGCATTTCATCACAGCTATGTGTAGGCTGTATATAAACCCCTCAAAAAATGTCTAGCAATTCAACTTTGAGCCCTCATATCTTTTTATTTGATTGTTTATGATGGTTAAATTTGATATCATTGGAAAGTTGATTTATTCTTGTCACTTGATAACCTTGCTGCCATTATTGTGAAATGGTATGTTATGCTTGAATGCACAGTACTCGCAAACTCGAATGAAAGTCAGAAAAGGAAAGTTGCCAAATGAAATGGCTGTTGCTTACATACGAGTTCTTAACTGTATAAAAGGTTTTGTGTTTCTTTGTGTTTGTTTGGTTTTGGTGCGTTAGGCGCGTCAATACAATGTTGGATACTCTTGGTTGAATGTCAAATAATGTTTCAGGTAATTTAAAGGTAGTATTTGTTGTTAATTTGTTGTAAAAAGAACTGTGTTTAATAACCAGCGAGTGGTTTGAGCATTACTTCCAAACATAAGTGAAACATTGAGAGATAATGCATGACCCATTAATGATACTCAATAGAAACTCTGCTTTCAACATAGCATTCATTTGGCAACTTTCCACTTCTGACTTTGATTTGTATTCGGAATACTGTGCATTCAAGCATTGCAACAACCTTTACAAATGGGGTATCAGTGTAAAGAGGAATAAATGAACTTCCAATGGTTATAAATAATGAATTATAGACAATTAACAAAAAAGATACGAGGACTCAAATTTGAATTGCAAGACATTTTTTGAGGGGTTTAGATGCCAGTTAGCACACCCTCTCTTTCTTCCAGCTTAGCACACTGAGAACTGTAACAACTGACCGTGTAACTTCCATCCCGGTCTCCCTAGATGACGCTAAACAGCATTTTGGAGTTTCATATTCGGAGAGAAATGATCTTCCACTGAATAGAATATAATGGATGTGGGTCCTAATTATTAACTGTGGTCAAACATCTTTTTTTTTTTTTTTGGGGGGGGGGTCACAGTTTGGCTTTCGTTGAAACTTTCCTACTTCCCTGTCGAGGGGCGTGTCCCAACTGCGTCAGAAATCTTGGTAGTTTCGTTTTCCCTTTACACAAATGTAAGTCCATGAAGTCAGAAATTTTTCTCTTTCTAATCCCTATCCATCACTCTCCACCTCTCCCTCTCTCTCTCCTCCCGTTCGTCTCCTCCTCCTCACCCTTCACTATACTCCCCCCCTTCTTCTCTCTTTCTCTGTCTCTCCTCTCTCTCTCCTCTCTCTCAATCTGGACCTAATTACATTTCCATGTCCAATCTATCAAACCCAAAGATTCAAAGTAGAATCCAGTGGCGGATATAGGATTGTGAAAATTAAGTGGGGGCGTCAACAGGCCCGATATTTGGGGGAGGGTGGGGTTGCTGAAATTTTCCAGATTTTAATACGTACAGTCAATGAGCGGTTTTTAAATTATAGGGGTGTGTCCCCTGCGTCCCGCCTGGATCTGACACTGGGAATCTACCATTTGGCCTAGTTGTTGAACAGGGTCGAACTTGTGATCTTTATAAAAGGACATCAATAATTGAATGATGTTGTGTAGTTGAAATAGTGTCAGTCTGTTGAAAGTAAAATGATATAGGCTCCGTGTTGTGTTTCCGAGTTCCGAAAGAGTTTCCATCAATATTGTCCAGCTAGCTGTAACATCGAGATGCCTCATCACGGACTTCGCCTCGACGATCAACCACTGGGTCGCTTTTCGACTTGTGTTGCTATTTTCCTGGTGGTTCTCTGCTGTGGGAAAGGTAGTTGAATTCAATTTTATGTAACTAATGTCCTGTAACATAAAATATACGATCGATCGATCTTACGATGATTAATTTCAATCGTAGGTCTATGGTAACTCGTGTAGTAAAAGTTACAATCGATCGTAAGACAAATTCTTGAAAATGAAGTAGTCAATATAGAACATAGTCTTGTCTTTCATATAGATGAAGAGTTAGTGAAGAAGTTAGAAAACAAAAAGAAAGAATTGGGTGAAACTTATGATTACATTAACGAAGGGATAAAAATTAGGTCCCGCGCTTAATGGTACGAAAGTGGAGAAAGAGACTCGAGATATTTTAATCAATTGTTACAGATAAACAAAAAGAAAAGTATTATTAAAAAGTTAGTCACTGAAAACGGAGAAATCATCGACCAGCAAAAGGAAGTGCTAAATCAGATTAAGACATTTTATACTAATCTATACTCGAGAAAAGAAGTTGAAATTACGGATTTGAATTTTTTCCGAGGCCTTCCAACTATACACAACAAAAAAAGTAAGTCCCCCCCTAATCAAAGTGATGTAACTTTTGAACGAGCTTATTTTTAGTACAATAATTTGGAGGGAATTTTTATCCACTTATTGAGTACCTTCTGTGAAAAAATGACATCGATCACTTGAGACATGCATGAGTGATCAACGTTTAAAACAAAAATGGTCATTTTCAAAAGTCACAAGGGTCATTTTGGAGGCTGTAAAAATAACAATTTTGTTAAATTTTCTTTTTAACTTGTGTTTGATTGTTTTGGTGGATTACCATCCAAAATTTAATCATCCAACACCAATCCCGATACATTTCATAATTTTTCATGGATGGGTGAACACAATTTTAAGAATTACGTTTAGGCCTCCAAAAATGGTAAAATCCAAAAATTTTATTTAAAGAATTGACATCAGATATTATCTTCAACATTATCGACACATTTTGTGAGAAAATGAGCACTATTCGTCGTGTCATGGACGAGTGAGCACACTTTAAAGGTGACTTTTGTGACTTTTGTATTGACAATTTTGCCTTTAACCTGTGTTTATTCATGCATAACTCGAAGGTTTTATCTCATTTTTGCACATAACTTAGTTGATAAGTGTATAAACATAACCGCCAAACGATATTACTCAACACCTTTTTGTTCAAAAGTTCCAGCATGTTGATTTGGGGCTTGTTTTTGCTTTGAGATTGTACACAATGTCAATGAGAGAGGAAATCAAAATTTTAACAAAATTGAAATTCGGCTCAATTTCATTGACGATTATTGTTAATTCTACTAAGAGTTTTTTCACGAAACCTGGCATACAACTTCAGGGTAGTGGTAACTAACAGGAACAAACGCTAAATTGAGAATCTGATAAGGCACGGGGTGGGGCCAAAGCTCTGAAATTCCTTCTTATTTACATATTTTTTTAATAACTTCTGCTCAGTGAAGCATAAAACACTGGAATTTTCGTGAAACTCAAATCAAAATGAACTATCCAAGAAGGTCTTTGTGACAATTATCCAAAGTAAGCGATTGAATTTAGTCCACAAAACGAAAAAACGGCTTTTCACGTACCACGTGTTCATTGAAGCGTGAATTTTACTAAAATTGCCGTAGCTCATTTGAAAGAAATTATTTGACATACACATAACAAAAAAAATGTTGATTAAATGATTTATTACACAAAAATGAAACAATATTTTACCAATGGAACTTGAAAATATCCTTTTTTGTTTTTATTACGTGTTCATTCAACCGTGAATTGATGAATATTGTTTAAAATACTCTTCCAGATTGCATGTTCGTCATAATCAATCATTTTTTTTAAGTTAAAATGTGTGGAAAATGCAGTTTTTTCAAATTTTACCTCATGTTCATCCAACCGTGAAATTTGATGCAAAAGTCGTTTGATGTGTTAGAAATTAAGGACAACAAACCTTCTGAACATATCTTTTGTTTAAAAGTTTGAATTTGTTCCAATGTTATTGAATTAAAGTTATGAAACTGACCTTGTGACTTTCGAAAAGTGACATTTTTGCCTTTTGACTGTGCTCATTGAAGCATGACTTAACGAATTTCAGTAAAATTCACCAAAATGGAAGCTGATAAAATTACCTTCAAGCACATGTAATAACATTCGTAAAGCTCCTCTTGGTTCAAAAGTTATATCATTTTGATTAGGGGGGGACTTACTTTTTTTGTTGTGTATATATCAAATGAAAATAAAGAACTCTGTGAAGGGGACATTTCTGAAGGAGAATGTTTTGCGGTTATAAAAGAAATGAAACACAATAAAGCACCTGGAAATGATGGACTTACAGCAGAATTCTATTATACTTTCTGGGCTGTAATAAAAGATGTAATGTTAGGAGCATTCAGGGAAGCTTATGTTTTGGGAGAATTATCGGCTTCACAAAAACAAGCTGTTATTATTTTGATAGCTAAAGATGGTAAAGACCCACATCTTGTGAAGAATTATAGACCTATTTCATTATTAAATATAGATTACAAAATAATTTCTAAAGTGTTGGCCAAAAAAATTAAGGAAGTTCTGGAAAATGTTATTTTAATGGATCAGATAGGTTTTATGAAGGGGCGTAATATTGGGGAAGCAATTCAAATAATAGATGACATAATTTTTCATACTTCAAATAAAAATTCTCCAGGGTATCTCGTAGAAATTGATTTTAAAAAAGCATTTGATTCAATTTCGCATATTTTTCTTTTGAGAGTCTTGAATGCCTTTGGTTTCGGCCCGAAGTTTTGTTAGTGGGTAAAAATATTATATACAAAGGCACAAAGCTGTATATTTAATGGAGGCATCTCAACAGGTTATTTTAACGTAGAAAGAGGTGTTAGACAAGGGAACCCTTTATCGTCATATCTCTTTATTTTGTGCATTGAAATATTGGCAAATTATATAAGGTATAATGATTCTATTCAAGGAATATGCTTTGGGGAACACGAAGTCAAACAAGTCATGTATGCAGATGACATGACTATTTTTGTTCGTAATGAGGATTCCATAAAAAATGTAGTGCTGTTGTTAGAAAATTTCAGGAAAATATCAGGACTTAAAGTTAACAACGAAAAGACAAAAATCATGTTATTAGGCTCCTTACAAGGGAAATGTTACAATTTAAATTTCGGGTATAAAGTAGATTTTGTAAGAATTCTTGGGGTGATTTTTTCTTTGGATGTTGAAATAAAAGAAAAATTAAATTATAAAGAAATACTAAGTAAAATTAAAAGACTATTAAACTGGTGGAAGCAAAGAGACTTAACGTTGATGGGTAAAATCCAACTATTACAACTCAGACGCGGATCGAAGAAAATCGAATTGAATGCATTTCGGGGGCCCAATTGTCAGGGAACAAAAGCGGCTCTTTGTCCCCAGACAATTGGGCCCCCGAAATGCATTCAATTCGACTTTCTTGGATCCGCGCCTGCAACTGTTCATTTATTCTAAATTTATATATGTGGCATCGCTTACACCAGTCCCGAAATGGGTATATGATGAGTTAGATCAACTGACATTTCAATTTTTGTGGAGAGGTAGAAACAAGATTAAGAAAAATATAATGTATTTAGATTATCAAGCAGGAGGTCTGAAAATTATGAATTTTGAGCTACTGATCAAGGCACAGAGGGTAATGTGGGTTAAACGTCTTTTGGAAGATAAGGATATGAAATGGAAACAATACTTCCATATGCGACGAATAACCTGGGAGGAAATTTATTTTCTCCTGCGATTTTATTCTGGGATCTTGAAGGTCATTTTGCCTCAATTCTATATTAATTTATTGGAAGTGTGGACTGATACAAAGGATTTTCAAATCAAATATGACCCTTACAAAGGAAATGAAGTGATATTCAATAATAAATTTATAAGATAAAAGGGAAATGTATATTCCATCAGAATCTGTTTATAAAAACATATATAAACTAAAACACATTATGGATAACAATGGAATCTTGAAACCCATTACATATTTCCAACAGCTGGATTAGAAGAAGATGATATCAAAGTGATAAAAGCAATTTATGGAACAATACCAATAAACTGGAAAGAAATATGAGGAGAAATGAAGATAATACTCAGGAGACTGAGGTATAGCCTTTGTTTTTGGGTAAAAATATTGTTGCGATGAATGATATTGTTTCAAAAAGAATCTATGCTTCTTTGATTAAAAACACTCGGTAACACCGGAAATTTTTGATAAAATGAAAGAAAAATTTAATTTCACTTATAAAGACACGGAAAATATTTTCAGAAGACCAGAAAATGTACACTAAATAGTAGACTAAGAGAGTTTCAATTTAAGCTGATACATGGATCATTTATAACAAATCATCATTTATTCCGTTTTTGGTTTTGTTCAAAATGCTTATGTGCTTATTGTAAAAAGGAAGAAGAACCTACCGCCACATATTTTTCGAATGCCAAAACGCTAGATTTATTTGGAATAACAGTAATGATATTTTAAACCTTATTCCCATAAATAATCTAAAATGGCAAGACATCCTTTTTGGTATTTTTAGAAAATCAAGGTAAGGAAAAAATTAGTAATCATTTTTTAATCTTGGTTAAGTATCTTATTTTTAGAGAAGAGAACGAGGTTCACCTATTACCATCAATGAAATTAAAAGTATGTTCAAAGAAGAAGAGATGGGAGGAAAAACGTTTGGCTTCTCGAGAGAAACACAATTTCTCTTCACCTTAAGAAATGGGAACACTTAAAATCTTAACATCTTTCATGAGAGGAGAGCGAGGGGCGATTGCCAAGTTTATCATCCTGTTTGCTTTTGTCTTGTTTTGTTGTGTAAACGAATCCGTATCCCTGACCAGACAAGTGGAATTCCTGAGGGGAGGAGGGGAGGGGAGGGGTGGGTTATTTTAGAGGGGAGGGTGGTTTTTTCCTTAAGATCTCTGACGGTTTTTTTTTTTCTTTCTTCTTTTCTTATTGAGAGAGAGAGAGTTTCAGAGTTCTTAAGGAAATTAAGATGGAGGAACTTTTTTTAAGTCCTCTTTTCTTTTTTACATATATTTTTCTTCCATATCAACAATTAATATTTTATGTGATTCAAAAGAGTAAAATTTTGTTTGTACATTGCTGTATTGTAAAATGGATCTATAGTGATATAATAATATTGATCTGATGATTTGTGTTATGAACAGTTATCTTTGTAGTATGAGTACAATATACGTTATTGATTGTTATGTTGTATTATTTGGAAGAAATAAAAACATACTTAAAAACAAAAATCGTATCCCTTTTATGTTACAAGGCATATAACAGATAAACCAAATTCTCTTTTCTATACCTTAGGTAACCATGGTAACACGATATTTTATTATTTTATTGTGTCTATGTCTATATCTATGACGATACCGCCTGAGGTTTTAAGTATAGTAACATGAAAATCTAAATAAGATAATAGGAGGTGTCACATTTACCGGGTAAATTGAACGGGTTTTCGCCGTTCACCGAAAAACAACAAATTCCAACACGGCAATAGAACGGCACCGGCCACATTATATTTTTCTTAATTTTCACCGGGTCGATGTCGTTCTATACCGGGTCTGTATCGTTCTATACCGGGTCTATACCAGGTCCTAGCCAGCCTGGTACCGGGCTGACCGTCCTCATATATAGTCCACGCTTTCCTTTTGTCCGTGTGATTACCGCTTGCCCGCCGGCCTCAACGCTCTCTGACAAGAAAAACAAAATTGTTTTCTTCGCCGGGTGACTCACCGTTTCCCACCGTTCGCGACCGTGCGAAACAAGTTGATACGAACGACGGGACACGGAGGATACCCGGAGATAATACACGGTGGGTCGGTGATGACCCGTCTTCTGATTTTGCCTTCGGTTCATGCCCGGCGAATAAAGTTGAGCATGACTGAGCATGCTCAATATTTTCGCCGGGCATGAACCGCAGGCCTCGGTCGATGGAGACCCGGTGTACGGGCGGTATAATGGCATTGTAAAGACGGTTTATGAATGGTGTATAGACGGAAAAGCGCTCCTCACCGTAAAAGCGGTCGTGCACTGGTGGTAGGTCTGAACTGGCAGATCTTCCCTTATGTGTCTTAAAATCACTTATATGGTGTTTTCTTCAAACCGGCCCTTTGTTTTCGAAGCTTCTCGATCTCGTCCGCTCTCTTTAAGCAGTCTAGAGAGGAATGATATTTAAGCTTTTTTCAAACATACATTATAATCTTCGAATTATTTTTATTGTCGTTGTCGGGGAGAAGAATTATAAAATTGGGTCCTTTTATGGACATTTAATCTAAAGTATATGTCAATTCTTTTTTAATGTTTGCTTTGTTTTGTTTGACATTAGTTTCTAAAGTTTATTTTATAAACTTTGGTATTAACAGTATATACTACTTTCACAATAAGCTTCAGTATAGTTTGGTCTCATACGTTTTTGCCAAAATTACATGTTTACTTTATACCGCGTTTCATTAAACAGAAATTGTGTTAGTTTTATCGAATATATTTCAATTTCTCCTCGAAAATGTCCCCGTGCTTTTGAAATGATTAAATCCTGTTATATCAAATGAAAT
The DNA here is from genome assembly GCA_940671915.1 of Paracentrotus lividus. Lineage (NCBI taxonomy): Eukaryota > Metazoa > Echinodermata > Echinoidea > Camarodonta > Echinidae > Paracentrotus > Paracentrotus lividus. The sequence continues at coordinate 20,753,625 of CALNVZ010003434.1, read as the reverse complement.
ATTGTTATCATGATAAAAGGTACTTTATCATCTTTTTTTCGATCATTATTTATGAATTGTCTAAATACTTTTTTCATAATCATTTCATTGAATATTCATTTTAGCCAAATCTTATAACCTCCATAGAATCACATCAAGAAAAATCATATTAATTCTACTCCACGTGAAATGTAAATCTAACGTATGACATTAAATCTTACACATAAGAGCCGTCCATTATTTGAGGAGGGGAACATTACATCATGAGTTTAGTGGAAATGCACGCAGCTGAAAAACAAAACCCGCGCTAACGGCGGGAAGCGACCGATGACAACTGCATGCAATTTTACTTAGCGCACAAAAACTCGCCTAAGAAAACTTCCTGTCGGTAAAATGAATTGTCAGTCGATCGTTCGAGGAAAATTAGTCCTGGACATGAAATAAATAATTGAACTTTTAATCATAGTTTCGTAGGTAGATGCTTCAGACCAGATTGGGGAAAAAGACATTTGGCAAGCCTATAACACATTGTGCTAAAGTTGTAATCAGAACTTTATTTCACATAGATTGATTTCCTAACGATTATGTGATATAAATAGTGACTTGTCACATCTTGCGAAGACGGCCGTCCAATTCGATATGCTGTGAATGCGGAAATATTGACCACATCGGAAAGATTCGTTTGTGATAATGTTCAAGTGACAGGACTTTTTTCAACCAATCGAGATGAATGTACCATATTTGGAAAGCTGAGAATTCAGCTTTTAAAAACTGCTTGATCATTAAGGTGTAATATAATTATGCGTAATCGAGGAAGATGACTATGCAGCGTATGAGCTATTTTGAGAGCAAAATTGGCCATAGTAACAGGAATTTGATCTTACTAGGAATTTCGAATTGACCAAGTGACAGGACTTTTTTCCTCTCTTTGCAATAAGTTATTCCTATTTTTGAAAAATTCGGACTCTTGCAGGTACTTATTCAGTTGATCATTTCTTTGAAAAGATAGTTGCTCGCCATAATACAGAAAACAAAGTGAAAAACTATGCAAAATACAAAAAGTCTATGGCCGCGTTCGCTTGCCTAGAGTGATAGCGCCCTCTTCCCCTTAAGTTTACAACTAGAATTGATATGACATCATTCATAATTCTGCAGTTAGGATGTTTTGTATGATCATGATTAGTTTTTTGTATTATTTTATTTTCATTGTTTTACACACGACCACTTTGAGTGATTTATGTGATTAAATAGATTAATCAGAACTATACAAGACAATCACTTAATATAATATTGTAGTAATAAAAATGGCATGCATAATGCCATTGTATTCTATATCTGAGAAACCGTCTTAGAAATGCCAAAAATACGAATTTTTTACCCATAGATTGTATATAATTCATGTATTTATTCAATATCAGTAGGGTAATGGTTATGTTTGTGAGATAGCAATATGAACCATTTTTCAAGAAAGCTACACAGAATCGGAAATACAAAAAGAAACTTACCCGGCATTTCGACGAAAAATTTAGGGAAAAGGGCCTAAAATAGGGATTAGTTGCCTTTGCGCCCCCCCCTTTATCGAACGCCCTCCCTAGAATAAATAATATGATATACATGTATATAGAATGGATGAAGTAACCCGTGTGGAACGACTCCTACCCTGCATGGTTGTTTGAATAATGATGGGATATTGGACGACCAAAGACCAAAAGCAGACCCCCTAATATAATCAATAATAATAAATCAAACATACAAATATCATTATTTCAAAATGAAGAAACTTTGTGGGGAAAAATCCTTTGAGTTTTTCCCGTCTTTCAGAACTCTAAGGATAGAAAATATATATAAGTACGACAATTCGATATTGTTATAAAAATCTATTATAAAGTGTAAATAATTAAACTAGCACTGAATTAGATATGAAACTGAAAACAGAGGAAAAAGTAAATGTAACAAATGCGACACAAATATGGGCCCCTATAAACTATAATTTCCGAGTAAAGCAGCCCCAAATAAGTTGATAATCACCTCCCTGTTTATGTATATGATTTATTCCTATGGTATATAATACTTTTTGTTTGTAAAAATATACTCTGGGTATAGTTTTTACTCAAATTCATTTTAGATATTGATTGATCTTGTTGGTAAACAAACGTATAGTTTCATGTACTAGGAGTTGGCAAGTTCAGCACAAGGGGCGTCTTGATGCGGAAAAGGGGGGGGGGTTAATCGATTCATGTTGGCCCGACCTCACCACGGTCCATCTCCGTCTGTAAACGGGCATGAAACGGCGCGCGGCGTCCTCATTCAGTCCTTTACCGCCTTTTAACGACTGGTCCGGTTTAAGACCGTTCTGAAATACCCGGTCATCACCCGGAAAAACACCGGCAAGAGTTCGGCCGTTCTTTAAAATTCCTTTCGGGAACGGGTGCCCAGCGATCTCCTATGACACGTGTTGGACGGGCTTCAACCGCTTCACCGTGTGCCTCACCGTTTGCCGCCGTGTGCATAAATTTGGCCAGAACGGTGGCGAACGGTGCGCCAACACGGCTAATGTGACACCTGCATAAAACAACATAATTGTATCATTTGCTTGTTTCAGCTTAAAATAATGTTATTGAATTCACTTAGAAATAAAGGTGCATAAAAGGTGTTACTTTTCACATTAATCGTGCAAACAAATGTAAACTAATGGGAGCACCTTTCAGGTGAGGGTGCAATTTTGTACCTTTTCAAAAAAGATGTCGGATAGGGGTGCAAATTTTAATTTCTGCAATGAGACGTTTAAGGTCCATTTTCAGGGTGTTTGGACGCGCATGGGTAGCAATTTTGTCTTTGAGTGATCCCCCCCCCCCGGGGGGGGGGGGGCTGGATAAACTATCGATTCATATTTTATTCCTCTAATTAATCTCCGTCAAATGTATTGATATCTCAATTTGTATTTCGTTTTTTTATTTTTCCTTTAGACATCGGCGTTAACGGCCAGAGGGAAAATGTGAATTCAAATGGATTATCTTGTGTATACCGCGGCAATATCCTTCTTCATGACGACACATTACGCGTAGATGCATGCACCGACTGTCACTGTAACTCTGGCACAGTATCATGTCAGATCAAGGAATGCCCAGAAACGAAGTCGTGCAAGAAGCCTGTCATACCCGAAGGAGAATGTTGCCCACGATGTCCGAATGGTATATATCAAGATCCAAGTTCGATTTCAAACAGGGTCGTAGACAACGGGGGTGCATCCCCTTCAACTAAAAAGCTGGGGGATGGCATGTACAATCATCCCCCCTCCAGGATAAGAGGTTTCACGATGATATCTCTCAGTAGCTTTTGTTTCATGGAGTTCTATTTATTTTTTCGCTCGCGCTTCGCGCTCGCATATTAGGTCGGCTATACAGAATAAGTAAACAAAAAATATATCCCAACACTGAAGTTGACTTGTTTGAAGAATCAACATTTAATTATGGGTTTCATGATATGTCTTGGTAGAGTCATTCTTAGAGTGTTTTTTGTACCCAATTAATTCGGATCTTTGCACTCATGAATGATTAACAGAAAATATTCAGAAGACGAGAGAATGTAAATTATACCAAGTTGTTGAAAGAATGTGAAAGAATGTGTGCACATACACAGGACTGCACATACATAATCCTCTCACCACACTCACCCACTCACACACACGCATCCACAAACAGAGTAACCAATAATATTCCCAATAGCGTTAAACCCTTTTCTGAGCATTGATGTGTTGTTTACCAAGACCATCAGCGAATGTTTGGGGCTTAGTAATTCCTTTAACAACTGTTTGTGAGTGTGAGTGAGGGTATGTGAGTTTGGGTGTGTGTGTGTTTGTGTGTATGTGTGTGTGTGTGAGAGTGTGTGGGTATTCGTGTAAAAGTCAAGGCAAGAAGTAGGGGAATTAAAAGCTCTTTATACCATGCTTGAAAAAACAAATCCCCATTTTTTTTTAACTGAAGCATCATTATTGTAGTATTAGCGTAATTATTGGCTTTCATTTCAAATGAAAAGAATTGTATCAATGAACGGTTGTCAATGGTAACCGATACGTTCACAATCAATCTTGAGCAATATAAATCGTCGATCAACCAATAATATGAATCGTCCGTTGACCCATGAATCCAGTACCTCATCTTTTTCGGTTCAATTCTTAACCAAATGGTAAATCAATCTGAACGACTGCTTCTAAAGTTAGGAAGATGAACCACACATAAAGTAGAGAGAAGACAGATTAGGAACAATTGGAAGAGACATTGTGGTAGACCTTTACATTGCCTTATTCGGCGGGAGATAATCGTCACATGAATATCCGCTCGAATTCCAGCAACATTTCTGATATCTTTGTTTGTCTATTTTTTTATTCATTTTGTTTTATCATTATCAGCATTTTGTGATTATTGATGATTTCTGTAGAATGTGTTTGATTGAATAAAAAAAAAAAATAAAATAAAAAAAAATATTATTTTTAATTTTTTTTTTTTGCTCTGTATAGTATTTGTTTTTGTTAATATGAATTCCTTCATACTGTTAATTGAATTTCACTTTTTACATATAGATGTATATTTAATCCCATATGAGGACAGATGAAGATCATAAGATAATCTAAAATCTAATCTAAAACATTACCAGAAGAAAATTTTGAAGTTCTAATGTAATGTATTCTGCCTTCTACGTCTACACCCCCTATACTGTTAAAACGCTGTTAAAAAGTGTTGTTTAAAAAAAGTTGTGCAAGATTCTTAAGCAACAGTTTATTAAACTTTAAACAACAGGTGTTGTGTAGGCTAATGACTTCACGCAAGAGTTGGAAGGTTCCTATAGTACACAGCTGTTGTGTAAAGTTTGAAACAAGTTGTGTAGTTTCTTTTGTTTTCACAAAATTTACGTGAGCATTCCAACTGAGTGAACACAAAATATCAGGATTATCTGAATTAGAGCCTATATTACATACAAGTACCATCAGCATACATAGAAACTGTGCTATATCTTATAGGCAGTGTCGTAGTCTAGTGGTCGTATAACTTAACTTGGGATGCAAAGCTCGTGAAATTCGATTCCCGACACCGGCACTTGTTTTGAATTTTAAACAACTTCCATATTTGTTTTAACTTATTTTAAACAACATTTGCGTGATATTCTTAAACAACGTGTTGCTATAATGACTTTACACAAGAGTTGGATGGTTCCTATAGTAAACAGCGGTTGTGTATTGTTTTAAACAAGTAATTTTTTTTTTTTTCCACAGCGTTTTAACAGTGTAAATGACGAAATTCTAACAAATTTACAAGTACATAGATCATTCTGTAGATCGAGTTTTTAGTGGGCAATACATGGTGGACGATTGTTACCTCGTAAATGCTATTCAGAACTGTGTCAAAGGTTGGCTGGGAAAACCCAGTGCCCAAAATAGATTGAATAATACGTGTGGGTGTGCACATTCGACAATGCCAATAGCAGTTATGCTTTTGTTAACATTATTATGATTGCAATATCCATAGGCACTATTGCAGATATTTTGTCTTTTGCCTAATTCTCTACACAAGGTGTACTGTGAAGACTGTTACAGTTCTAGTTGGTTTAGATTGGTTAGTAAATTGAGAACAACAGAGTGGAAAATACCATAACGAGGATGCCTTGAAAATGATAAGATATATTTGATAAACAATGGAGGAAAGTATTGCAAAGCGAAACAAAAATCAAACAAATTCCGAAACCAGACTACCGGTATATACCTAATCGTGAACCCGGAAGTTACATGCGTATCGAATTGGAAAAAAGGACAATATTTTGATTTGTTCTCAACCATCTTTATATTTTTTCTATCCCAACCGTATCTTGATATCGGTAAGTTGGTATACTTGTTATTTCAAACTTGTTTAGAATATACACGTTTTAAAAGACGTATTCCAATCATATGGTACGTACGCTATAGTTTGTATATAATTATGCAAGGACAGCTTCCATCTATGGCGTGTAATACTCTAAAGTGCGCGAATGACTTGTCCATTTTCAAGTGTAATAACGAATATTAATTCTAATATGTTTTATTTACTTTTATTTGTATATCTATAGAATTCTAACAATGGCTGAAGAATTAAAGAATGCTATAGCCCAGAGTTTGGAATGTCCAGTGTGTCTGAACATCTTCAAAGACCCAAAGATCCTGTCTTGCTCCCACACCTTCTGTAAAGCATGTCTGGACAGCCTCCTGGAATGCCATGGCAACGAAGAGATGGTACGATGTCCAGTCTGCAGAGCTGATACCCAGGTGCTGAAACAAGACACTGACCAGTTACAGACCAATCTAGCTTTGAAGTCTCTAATAGAGGATATGGGAAAGCAACATCAGGTTTGCACCAACTGTAAATCTGAAGAGAAGCCCCAAGCTATTGTCTATTGTCAGGACTGTGGGAAGTACTTTTGTCTAACTTGCCAAACCACACATTCCCAATGGCCTGACTTCAGCAATCATGAAGTCTTAGCCATGAGTGAGATCGCATCGGGGAAGGTAACAGTACGAAGGTTCCGCAAGTGCAGAAAACACCCACGAGAAGACGAGGAGTGCTTCTGTTCGGACTGCAGAAGATTCGCCTGCTTCAGGTGTGTTGTCATCGAACATAAGGACGAAGGTCATCGGATCATCGAGGCATCCGTTTACGAAAGCAACCACATGAAAGTTGTTGAGGATCTAAAATTAAAGGCTGACAAGAAATGTTCTTCCATTCAGAAATACATCGACTTCATCGATGAACAAAAGGGTCTTGTAAGCAATGTGAAGAAGCAGTGTATTTATGATATCAACGCAGCTTACGAGGAATCCATTCGGAAGTTGACAGAAAAGAAGGAGCTTCTCATCGGTGAAGTCAATAGTCAGACAACAGATGTAGACATAGAACTTAACAGGATGAAGGAAGAAGCTGAGCAGCTGATCGCCAACATGAATACTGTAACTCAGCTTGTAGCCAATGGGACGAAGATACCGTTAGAGATGGATGCCCTGGCTGCACACGACACACTTTGTCAAGAATTACTGGACACCTTGAAGATAGACGATCCTGATTACGAGGAGCCAAGAAAATTGACCAGGAAAGGGAAACGTCTTGTCTTTGAGAGGAATATGGGTGTTGATGAGCTAGGTCTTGGAAAGATCGTAAATCCAGTCACAAAGAATATCGCGTTGCCTACAGAGAGTAGCATGAACTGCATAGCTGCTACTCCAGATGGTAGGATGGCAGTGGGGTGCAGTGGAGGTGGTATTGAGATTTTCTCCGCTAATGGTCAGCTACAGCAGACTGTCCTGAAGGATGTTAAGATCCGCAGATTAGGATTCCTCTCTAATGAGTATCGTGTTGTACGGGATACTTATAACAACATCTTCCTATACACTACCGAGTGGGATAGGCTAGATGTGAAATTTGAGACTCTGAATGACAATGAAGGAGGGACTGGTGGCCTTGATGTGGACAGCGATGATCAGATTTATGCAGGCTGCAAGAAGACTAACAAGATCTATGTATTCTCATCAACAGGTGGGAAGGCAATCAGAGAGATACCATGCACTGGGTATGAACCATTGCAAATCAAAATGTTTGACGATGTACTTATTATTCAGCATGGTTATACAATGTCAGTGATTGATAAGGATGGGAATGTAAAACACAAAGTTAATAATACAAACATGTATCCTTACGCAACGGTAACTCAGGATAACAAAATTCAGATCGCTTGGGTCAATCACGATGAGGGGTTAGTCAGCATCGCTGAGTACAACAAAGAATTGCAGCACACCAAAACCCTCATCACTGACTACAAGATTGAGAAGCCTGCAAAACGTAACTGGTACTGCCTTCGGGAGTTTCGATCAGGAGAGATAGCTTTCTGTACTCCTGACAGGCTTTATATATTCAATCTCGAGATGTAGATCTGTAACAATGGACGTGCTTCGATTCCATAATATTGTATTCATATTAATAGACGACTTGGCCCTGATAAAAGTGGCAGTCTTTTACTTCTAAGTAGATTTTTAATCTACAAACCTATTGTAGTTTTATTATAGTTCTTGGCACCATAATTTAGATAATTATCTGTCTTATTTTGATTTTTAAGAGTTATAATATGCCATAATAAATCACTCGAAGCTATACGTTTATATATTTTTTTAGCATACCCTTTTAGATGTCACAATCATGTGTGTGGAGTCGTTTCTGCACTTTTTAAGCCACAATGAAGGGCGGGGAGGTGTATAGTAATAAGCACAATCTACTTTTCGCGTTTGTGTACAGCAACAAATTTGGGTTCAGAGGCTTTTGAAAATCGTATGATTTTGGTAAAACAAATCTGTATTATCTTTAAAGGAGGGTTCCTGAAATTCCGATGGTTTAGAATGTACACTAAACTGTAACAAATATAACACTGGAAATCTCATAAAGATTGGATATGATTTCTCTTTTTTTTTTTCCATTTTTGTGCATAGTCTCATGCAAATTCATTTAGCAAGGTGAGTCATTGATCCACTATAATTTATTTTGTATTTTCTAATATGAAATCCTATTTATTTATTTTTTTGTCATGCCTGTGTTTGAAAATATAGGCCTACATCCTTTATATTGGCACAAATTCCAGCAATGTTGATCTCAAACATTCCATAAGGAGATATCCTTCTTTTTGTTAATTATTATTCTTGAAGCAGAAAATTTGAAAAGTCGTTATTTCATACAGTAAAAAAAAAAAAAAAAAAAAAAAATCAGTGTATACATACTTGTGTTATTTTACTGTACATTTTAAAAGATCTGAATTTCAGCCGGGAGTCCTCCTTTATGTTAGATCCATAACAGCTGCTGTAAATGAAAGAAAAATATAATTAAAAATAATCTATATTGTTGAATTAATTATGCATTTCACAATAAATACAATAAATACTGTTCGAGTGTACATGTATATTACTTTGATATCTGATAATGCCCGCATCAAATGCCCGCATTAAATCTATTTACGGTATAATCGTGGCATTTATTATCAAGTTGGAACGTTGGTCAAGTGTTTTTCGGCGTACAACACTACATCTTGGCCTGTAACATGACTTTGGAAAGAGTAGGCCTACTGCCTTGCTTTGTAGTATCGAAATAACATTGCTATTCTATGATATATTGGCTTCTTTTGGACTAGGTCTTGTATATAACTGCTTTGATTATACGGTAATTATGGCGATGAAATTATACATGTAGGCCTGTATTGGAAAATATAACTAAACATAAATCAAATCATTATTCAAAAAATTTTCAAAAAAGAATTTAAGAGATCTTTTTATCATATTTGCTTTTCTTTTTCATGTTTTGTCAAGATTCTGTCGATTTAGAATTTTTGTATTTACCTGAGTTGACTGAGTTAACATTTATTTTGTCTTATCTGATTATGAGACACTATCGACATGTCTATGTGATTATTGTAGAGTCTTGATTTTATGACACCACCTTCACCTTCTAGCTTTTTGGAGTATTTTCTAGCTCGGTGCGAGCAAATCGCTACGATCAAAATTTACCTTGAACTATAATTATGCCATCCCTGTTGGGATAACATAATGAAACAGCACAGTTTGAACAAAGTATGACATTAAAACTTTTGAATTGTTCAAAGATTTAATGATTTCAAAGTGAAGATGATTGCACACTGTGAAGAAGTAAATCCACAGTGTGAATTAATTAAATTTCCCCTTTCGGATACTATTTAAAAAAATTAAAAAAACACTTTAAAGTGTCGCACTGTCAAATTTCACCATCTTTATCATATTAAGATTAACGATGTTTTAAAATGTTAATGATTTTTCCGATATATATGTACACTGTAATGTAAAATTAACATGTGGACCCACTTCATCATCTAATGTGAATTCTAAGGTTCAAAAGATTTTTTAATCTATTAAATTCGAACTATACGCAAGTGAACTTGGGAAGTTTAGATATTTTTAAGGATCTGGAGGATGTGTTGTGGTTGGTCTGTTTTAGATAAAGAGAGAGATATGGTGATTCTGCATAGAGAGAGATATATATATATATAGAGAGAGAGGGGGGGGGAGGGGAGGGTGAACATAGAGAGAGAGAGAGAGAGAGAGGAGAGGAATAAGCATGGAAATGAATCAAGGTACTATCAGATAATTCGTTTTTCTGTTTTGAAAACGAAAAAGCAAAAACAGAATATTGAGCAAAAATTGTTTCTGATTTGGTGAAAAATAACAGAAAAACAGAAAAATGAAATATGTAAAATCAGAAAATTGAAAAAACGAACCGTTTTTTTCGTTTTACAGTCTTTTAAAATTTCGTTTTTCTATTTTGTTGTTGAAAATGAGAAAATCAAACACTCTGAACTCGTTTAATATTTCGTTTTTCGTTTTTCCGTTTTCGTTCTGATGAAACGAAATATTGAACTCGTTTAATAATTCGTTTTTCGTTTTTCCGTTTTCGTTCTGATGAAACGAAATATTGAACTCGTTTAATATTTCGTTTTTCGTTTTATCCTCTTGCGATCACGAAACGCAATATTGAAGCCTGCCCTCTACGTTAGTTTGTGCACAATGGGAGGAGCCAGAACAAAGACATTCCAAAGGGAAGAGAGGATACTCGTATACCGAGCAATGTAACGCTCTAAATTCATTATGTATTTAACATAATTTATGCAGCTAATGAGCGGCTTTTCAAAGTACAGCAATGTGCGTCCCTTGCGCCCCTGCCTTTATCCGCTACTGCAGACCTGTCAAAACTCCTCCTTTTTTTGGTGGGGGGGGGCAGTGGCAAATTAGAAGGGACCAAAATTATTTCAGATCATTGGCAGACCCGATATTTTTTCCCTACGTCACGCCAGACCGTGCGAGCAAAAAGCTACATCATTTTTTTAACACGTCACGTTTACTCCAGCGATTAAAGGGGGGGGGGTCGAGCGGGAGCGGCCCCTGTCAAAAATTTAGAAAAAAAAATCCTTGATGTGGGGCCTTTGGGCCGCTCTCCCTTGGTATTTATTTCTGTTTTGCTTTTAAACAGGCGCGTATCCATGATGTCGCACTCCGGGGGCCAGACGTGATTTTGGTGCCGCTGGTTACTTTTTTAAAAATGCCCCCCCTCCCCCCCCCCCCCCCGCCAGGCAAACATAGGCCTACGCCGTAAATTTTGAAGGATTTCAGAGAAGCATTTTATCTGAAACCCCTTTGAAAGTTGAATACTTTTGGGGGCATGAAAACAAAGCATTTAAAGCCCTTTTTAATTTTAATTTTTTTTTAATGGTGAGTTCATGGAAAAAGTATCTATGAATATGAGCCTCGTTATACTACTATTAACAAAAAATATAATAAATGCGAGCGCGGAGCGCGAGCGATTTTTTCCCCCTGTATATATTTGACGACTAGAAAGCAAGAATTTTAAGTACTTAACTTAGGGGTTTTAATTTGTTTAGCCCCTTATCAGAATATCAAATAAACGCAGCTGTAATTTTTCCATCAAAAAATATTTCAAACAAGCCATATGTAAAATGTATTTTTTTTTTTTTAATTAACAAACTTAGGCCTAAAAGGATAACCCTAAATAAATAGGCGGGAACTAGAACTAGAACACAATGTAGGCCTAATAACTCCTGGGAAAATGATTTTGCTCTGTTTATTCTCTTCTCATATCTCTTCTTTAATTCTCCTCGATTTCGTGTATTCAAAATCATGTGAAATTTGTCCATAAATTAACGTGAAATCTAACCAATGTATTAAAAATTAATGTTTTAAAGACCATTACGTTGCCCTGTTAGTTTCAGGTCATTTCTGCGCCCCCTTAGTGTAAGGTCTATTTGGCGCCCCCTAAATTTTAGATAAAATTGGCTCCATGCGTTTATGTTTTAGGTCAATTTGGTGCCCCTTGGTTTAAGATCAGTTCGGCGCCCCTATATTCTGGATCAATTAGATGCCCCTTAAATTCAGGTCAACTTGAAATGAAAAAAAATGTAGTGTTAAATAAAATTAATTTAAATTGAAGTTTTGGTGGTTAGAATCCCCATAATGTATATTTTTAGTAATTTTTTTAAATTTCAGATCGAATCGGCGCCCAAATGGCGCCCCAAAGTTTAAGTTAAATTTTGCGCTCCCTTTTCCCCTCTTTCTTTTCTCTTTTTTCCCTCCTTTTTTCTTCTTTCCTTTTTTTCCTCCCTTTTCCCCTCTTTCGGCGACCCTGAGCACCCGGGCCCCGAAAGCCCCCCCCCCCGAATAAGCGCGTGTTTAAGATGCATGATCGATGACCAACCCAAGTAATGCCTTACCCCTACCTCAGCTCTATGGGTGATGATCTTTTGGATTGCCGAGGGCCCCACAAAACATGTTTACCCCCCCCCTTATCGCTCGACCAACGTGAATTTAAAAGGCTTTAAATGTTTTTTTCATGTAGGCTTAATTAAATCCCAATAGTATTAAACTTTCAAAGGGTTTCAGATAAATACTTCATATGAAAAACTGAATAAAGAAAATGGGGCACATCGGGATTCGAACCGAGACCTCCTGGTTACTAGTCAGGCGCTCTACCATCTGAGCTATAGTAAGCCCGGATGGGGTCGTCCCTAATACCTGTTAACTCTTCAATTAAAAAAGCTGCATCACTTCACTGTGATCCCTCGCATTTACCCTAAGTTGATTTCTATCCTTCGGGTTTATGCCAGGTTTCAATAGCTTCTGACCACTCGAGCATTGAAGAGTTAACAGGTATTAGGGACGACCCCATCCGGGGCTTACTATAGCTCAGATGGTAGAGCGCCTGACTAGTAACCAGGAGGTCTCTGGTTCGAATCCCGATGGTACCCCATTTTCTTTGCTCACTTTTTCATATTATATATTTCTGGTCAGTTTCCTTCATTATTCAAAAGATAAAATACTTTTTGAAATCCTTCAAAATACATTTAAGGCGTAGGCCTATGTTTGCCTGGAGGGGGGGGGGGCGCCATTTTTAAAAAGTAACCAGGGGCACCAAATCACGTCTGGCCCAGGGATGCGACATCATGGATACGCGCCTGTTTATAAAGCAAAACAGAAATAAATACCAAGGAGAGGGGCCCAATGGCCCCTAACCAAGGAACTTTTTTTTGGGGGGGGACGGGGGTCGTTCCCACTCGACCCCCCCCCCCCCATCGCTTGGTAAACGTAACGTGCAGGGGCGCAAGGGACGCACATTCCTATACTTTGAAAAGCCGCTCATTAGCTGCATATGTTAAATACATAATGAATTTAGAGCGTTACATTGCTCGGTATACGAGTATCCTCTCTTCCCTTTGGAATGTCTTTGTTCTGGCTCCTCCATTGTGCACAAACTAACGTAGAGGGCAGGCCTTCACATATTGCGTTTCGTGATCGCAAAAGGATAAAACGAAAAACGAAATATTAAACGAGTTCAATATTTCGTTTCATCAGAACGAAAACGGACAAACGAAAAACGAAATATTAAACGAGTTCAATTTTTCGTTTCATCAGAACAAAAACGGAAAAACGAAAAACGAAATATTAAACGAGTTCAGAGTGTTTGATTTTCTTATTTTCAACAGCAAAATAGACAAACGAAATTTTAAAAGACTGTAAAACGAAAAAACGGTTCGTTTTTTCAATTGTCTGATTTTACATATTTCATTTTTCTGTTTTTCTGTTATTTTTCACCAAATGAGAAACAGTTTTTGCTGAATATTCCGTTTTTGCTTTTTCGTTTTCGAAACAGAAAAACGAATTATCTGATAGTACCTTGATTGAAATGGGGTAAGATTGTGATGAGTTTAATTTGTGAATGTTCCACAGAGTGATACAAAGAGGAATCAGGACGGGTTGATGAATCCAATATAAATTTATTCGTGTACACGGGTGTTGCACAACAAATTGTCACCCCACCACAAATTGTCACCCCCGACAATTGGGCGACAATTTGTGCAAAAACTGACACCACAAATTGTCACCTAATTTAGAACACAAATTGTGGAGGAGGTGACACCACAAATTGTCACCCCATTTCGATTCAAATTATTTCTTGCTCAAGGCCATAAGGGAATTTTTCTAATTTGGGTAATGTGATCATTCAATACATTATAAACACCAACACTAACTTACTTGTCTCCATGAATTAAAAAAAAAAAAACAACTGTATGTTTCTCAGGGTGTTAGGGTGTGTGTGTATGTGTGTGTGTGTGTGTGTGTGTTAATTAATAACACTTTACCTATATAATTGAGTGACTTAATAAACCGATGGTGGTATCTCAGGTCGCGGAGACGGGTTTGAGGCGGATTTGGGACTACTTTGAAACGGTTTTAAGACGATTTTGAAACTTGTCGCGGGGACGTCTTCTGACTTAGATGTTAACATTTTTGTCTATAACCAGTCCATCGAAATACCTTTTGGTCTAAGTTGCAATCGCCTACTTACCATTTCGTATAATGCCCATTTCATTACTGTCACTGAATCTATCACCACTTGGTCACTCCTAGTAACTAACTGGTAATAGACTAAATCCATTTTGGCGTTAGACGAAAATGCAATTAGGGCATTCGGCTATTAGAAGAATTAGTCGTTAGGCCAAATGCGAATTAGACCAAGTATAATTTTTAGACCAAATTATTAGTAGATCAAATGGTATTAGACAACAGAGAATTAAAACAACTGTTGTTAGACAAAGTGGATTGAACCGAATTTTCCACGGGCTCTGCTGCTATTATATAGCATCCCCAAAGGTAAATTGCCAGTTGGTCTAAACCCGCTTTGACTATATCTGTTTGGCTTCATCCTACATTGTCTTATTCCATTTCGTCTACAACCAGTTTGTCTACTTACCTTTTGGACTAATTGTCAATTCGCCTTTGAACCATTCCGTCTAATTTCCATTTGGTTTAAAACCACTTGGTCGATTCTTGTAACAATCTGGAAATATGCCAAATATTTATTTGGGAATTAGACGAAAGAGCGATAAGACCATTTGGCTATTCGACGATTCGGCAATGAGACCAATTGGTCATCATGAAACCAAGCAAGAATCAGAGCAAGGGGAAGTTAGACCAAACTGTTACTAGACCAAATGGGTTTAGGGCATATGGTATTAGACGATCAGAGAGTTTGACCAACTGCTGTTAGACCAAGTGGATATACCCCCTCCCCCAAAAATAATGATAACAAAACACACATATATATACAACCACACCCACACCCACACATACCAACACAATCCTCTAACGACGACACACACCAGGTCGCACACTACACACCAGACAGGAGGTTGGAGACAATTTGTGTAATCGGCGACAATGTGGTTCTAGGTTTCATTTTGCCGACACAAATTGGCACAATTTGGTTAACAATTGAGACCGGTACAATTTGTGGTGTCAGTTTTTGCACAAATTGTCGCCCAATTTATCGGGTGTGACAATTTGTGGTGCAACACACGGGTTATTCGATGAATTAAAGAACATGATATCCCGAAAAGAAGTCTGTCTCCTTAATTGAATATTTGATTTGTCACTAATCTAATTCCAAGGCTGTTCATAAGATCCAAGGTCTTTTAGATTCAATTAGAAAAAAAAAAGGGGGGGGGGGAATCACTTTCGTGGACTTGCTTGAGATTTCAAACAATCATTAATATTGTATAATGTTGAAATGAGAGCAACACTGAGATTTGTCTGTCTATTAGGTATTGGCACTATTCTAATTAGAAATAATGATAATACAAAAATGTATCCACCCTCATTTAAAAAAAAATGACCATAAAGTGTAACGAATCATGGAATTTCCCACAGATATTATGTAATCGTGGCGGTTTATCCACAGCAAAATAAATATTAGGATGCTCATTCTACCTTCATCATTAAAAAAAGGGGGAAAAAGTAATATCGAAAACAATGTAAAAGACAGAAGACAAAAACAAAAACCAATTCATTAATGTAATTTTATTCGATCGTATGGATCTCGGAAAAAAAGGATTGAAAAAGAGATATGTTTATCTGGAAGCAAGAGGATGCGCGAAGGCAGTGAATTTGTGTGTTTATGAGAGGTTTGGTGTGTGTGTGTGTGTGTGTGTGTGTTGAGGGTGTGTGTGTGTGTGTGTTGAGGGTACGTGTTGTATATTTGTGTGTGTACTGGTATGGCTGACATAGGGTATATGTGTGTGTGTGTGTGTGACAGTTTGCGTGTGTATGGGGTTTGTCTATGTGTAAATAAGGGTAAGGGTGGGTGTGTGTCTTTGTGTGCGTGCACATGAATAATAAATTCTCAATTTAGTCTTCACCCAGCGACTTGGCGGCGCACATGGGATTTTTCTTTCTTTTGAAAAGTATCCGTTATTCATTCATGCATACAAAGATCCAAATGATAAGGGTACCAATAGATGCTGGGAAGATGACTATACCAAACCCATTATTAAATGTTCATACTTTCCACAAGACAACTTCACACTGATGGGACATTTTTTTTTCCTGACCCACTCTGTATTATCCATGGCACACTTTATTCACATATCTCAGGCGCGGATCCAAGAAAATCGAATTGAATGCATTTCGGGGGCCCGATTGTCTGGGGACAAAAGCGGCTCTATTATGTTTACGCATGGGCCCGGTAAGTTCATTGTGTGACTCCGGTCTGCGTCCGCTACTGTATCTTTAAAGACATGTTGGTCCCGCTTTGCACGGAAAAGTCTTTCCCAGATCAGGTACTAGTAATGAGTTCTTTAAACCCATGGTCAAGGTTGACAATCATAGTTGAGGATTCTTAAAACTCCCTGTGACTCTTCTCATCTCTCTCTCTCTTCTTTCCTGTTTTCTCTATATTAGCTTCTCTCGAACCCATTGTCGCGTCATTTTGCACCTGCGTACGAAGTTCTGGCACTGTTCACCTTTCTAATTTGATTCTCCTTTATGTCTTTCACAGATCTCGTAGTAAATTCGGTAACACCCAAGGTGAGAAATAAAAACGCTTACCACCTCTATGCGAACCGGAACAACTCCCTGGAGGTCAAAGTAAAGGTCAAGTTCAGTGACACTGCGGGTGCCACGGAGGTGACGGGAAAGGCATTATGGGGCCTGGGAGTCTGGCTCTCTCCCAACCGAGATACTGGGCTGCCCAGGTAAGCTACATATGACTGCATTTACTGATTTATTATCTAAAGTGCTTAAAATACCAAACAAACAGACAAAAATTTAAAAATTTAAATAAAATAACAAAAAAACAACAACAACAACAACAAAACAAAAAGAAACGAAAAGACAAACAATGAAAATAAATAAATAAATGCACTTTTAAATAAATAAATAAAAAATATCAGGTCTTGGGGAAAATGTTTATAGGCCTATGCTTGAGTGAGCACTTCGTACTTTTGTTAGGGACACAAAAATGGAGCTGTGCAGGAATTTGATATAATTGCAGTTATGGACGGCCATAGGTAAAAACTAATATAAAAAATAAATCAGCTAACATGAACCAAAAGTCAAAATAAAAATCAATTGTAAAAAAGTAACCTTTTTTGTTTTTTGGATAATATGATGAGGAAAATCACATTTTACAAGTAGTTATTTTAGGGACGCTCTGTATTTAGGGGGATCTGGGATAAAAAGCATATAAGATGTCAAAACTAGAAATCATATACTAGTAGTTGACTCGATCTTCCTTAAAGATTTTATATAGGGGAATCATGCAACTGATGTGTTTGCTCAGTGGATAGAGCGTCTCCTTCATAATCGGGAGGTCGTGGGTTCGATCCCCGGCCGCGTCATACCAAAAGATTTTTTTTTTAAATGGTAGTTGCTGCTTCCCTGTTTGGCGTTCAACAAGAGGAGGATAGAGTAACGTCCTTTTGGCGTTGCTCAGCGGCTGCCGGGCCCACGAGAAAAGGGGCAACACAAATAACCGGTCACCTTTGTTTCGGACAATAAAATTTGGAGCATTATTCGAATTAATGTACAGTCTATAAAAAAAGAGGGTAAAATGACCCCATTTGGGTCTATAATGATATTGTCATATGGATCTGGTATGGATCAATTTTTTTCCGGAATCAGATTGCGTATATCCCCATTTTTCCAATAACGGCGGGTCATTACTAATTTTGTACAGCTACCAACTATTCGGATGGTAAAAATAATTAAAGAAAATATGACTGTGTGACGTCGCATTCCGTGTTGTGATTATTCTTAAAAGAACATCTGAAAACTTTTTGTTTTTTTTTAAATTAATTATTATTATTTTTTTTTTTATTCAACTATCAGGTACGGCTACGTGGACCAGATTCTGAGTTATCGCCAGAGCTCCCAGAATTACTTGCGAGATCGCAAGTTCTCCTTCCGGAATCTCATCTACGAGTTCGATGACCCGGAAGCAACCTGTCGTGATATGAAGTATATTTGTGTTGAATTGAGACAAGGGGCGAACGTAAGACCAGGTCATTTTACCCTGGATGGGTTCCCTGACGAATCATCTTTGTCTGGATGCAATCCTGCCCCTAAATGCAAAACCTAACTTTTTAATAGATTTGATGAGTGTTTTCTCAAAATCTGTGAATAGACCTTATGCACTGACGTCATGGCGCCGCCATCTTAGAGGCTGAGGCCATTGCTTCGCACGCGTTTGTGATCTGCAGCTGGCGCATCTCTGACAACTCCGTTATGCGTATTCCTATATCCTCTGAGGGAGGGCGCTATATGAGATCATGACGTCATATGCATAAGGTCTATCGTAGGCCTTATGAGTTACAAGCGGCATAGATTTGTTGATTTTGTTGTTGTTCGGGAGGGGTGAGTAGGTGTGTAGTAAATTTGAGGGTTTTTTCAGTTATTCTTATATAAGGGTGTAATTTTATATAAGGTGTTCCTAATATACCATGCTATCATGAAATTCAGTAGTTTTCTTTGATGAATTATTTTATTGAGGAGACAGCTGTATTTTGGCTGTTTTTGTTGTATACTTTCCGCACTCCGACCCAACTCCCCCAAAAAGCAATTTCCCATCACAATTTGAACATGAACTTGACCTCAGACTCACTTAGGGTGGTATCTCACTTCGCGGAGATGTCTCCGCGACAGAATAGAAAATTTCGTCTCCGCGACGGATAAACAGTATTAGAGACGTCTCCGAGACGTCTCCGCGACAATTTATGAAAAAAAGTAAGAAGTGGTCCCAAATCCGTCTCCGAGACGTCTCCGCGATATCGGAGACGTCTCTAATACTTTTTATCAGCCGCGGAGACGAAATTTTCTATTCTGTCGCGGAGTCGTTTCCGCGAAGTGAGATACCACCCTAACACGAACGTTTTTATTCCTTTTTTCATGGGGTGAGACATTTTTCTTTTTTCCTAAAAATTTTGGGGTAGAGTAGAGCATTTAGGCTCTTCACGCTGAACACATCTATTTCTTGTCGGACGACACGGGTTATGTTGAATTATACCTCAAACAAGAATATTATAACTATCTCCTGTTTTTTCTCTGCAGTTCTGGAATCCACTTTTTTTGTGATATCATGTGACGGACACGGCTATAAACATCGTAAGATCTAAATACGAATGATACATTTTTTTAAAAGGGGAAATTATATATTGCTGATCTCAATTACAAAAAGAAATATCAGAATGATTATCGTAAACGACGTAAACGACTAAGTAAACAAATAGCAAATAGTCATTTTCTTCAGGGAAGAAAAGGATATTTTCAAACATTAATCTAGTTTGATCAGGCATGACCATAAATGCAATGTTCTAGGTTAACATAAGTTGCATAATATTATGTTGTATATACATTAACAATTTACATTTGATGAATAAAAATAAAACAAAAGAAAACTGTTTATTATGATAAGATACAAGAAATGAAGAGAGAGAGAGAGAGAGAGAGAGAGAGAGAGAGAGAGAGAGAGAGAGAGAGAGAGAGAGAGAGAGACAGAGAGAAGGGAAAAGACAAGAAAGTAGGGGTTATGAGAAAGCTAAAAAAGAAAGAGTGGAAGAGAGAGAAAGAGGAGAGATGTGAGAAAGAGAGGGAGGATGAGAGATTGTGTGTGCTTGGTTAAAAAAAAATGCAACGAAAGCTTAATCCTTGGTAAATAAAATGTTTGACTATGAAATAAGAGTGAATAAGAGTGAAGCCTTTAAAGACCGTTGACGGAGTAAATACAACCCTACATCGATTGAAAGCTAAGTAGGCGTATAACATAAATACCCCCAAAATAAATAAATTTCATAACAGTATTCATAAAAAGCAGAGCTTGTTGTGGATAGGCCCCAATAAAGGAATAATACAAAAATATTGCTCAAATGAAAGGAAATAATCGTTACGAGGAAAAAGGAATTAAACAAAAGGAAAGAAGAGTTGAAAGGAGATAGGAAAGGGATAGAAAGAGAATTTACTGGAACGGGACACACGGATACACTTACAGGAGGGGTAACATTAACTGAAAAGACATATTGTTAAGGGAATCTGCAGCTGGTATACGAAAGCAAAATGTTACGTAAGCAAAATGTTACGTCACACCTTGCTAAAGGTATATAAAAGATACAAACAAGTTTAAAACATCCAGTCCTATTCACAAAGGTGAGGGAGTACAATATATACAAAAGAGTTCATGCCTGGTCATACATTATTCGAGATAAACTACGTGTATAACTCAAGAGAAAGGTCTTTAGCTTCCTCTTAAATACATATAAACTTAAGGACCTTTTCAATTCGGGATCTAAAGAATTCCAGTATTTGGGACCTGAAAAGGTCAGGGTGTTATACGCAAACTGTGTTCTGGTTTTGGGGAGATGGTATGCAAAAGCTTGACGAGTAGGGTAGTTATGTAGGGAGACCTGGGCAATTGTAACAGTTTTTCCAAATTTGACCTATCAGCTTTATTGAAGCTAAATACTTGCTTAAAACTAAATAAAATGAAAAATGCATATCTTAGCTTGACATATGAATAGGTTTGGGTTAAGTAAAACAAGTCATTTTGAAGCCATTACCATTTCAAAACAAGAGGTCGAGTGTTACAATTGCCCCGTGACGAGGGGCAATTGTAACAGACGTGCGGGGCAATTGTAACACATGAACTTGTAACATTTTGTTTTTCTTTATCAAAGCTATGCACATGACAAATTAAACATCTTTAACCACATAAACTAATTATAATGAACATGACAATGCTTGACCCATTTATATTACATTTCCACTTGTTATATGCATGAAATGGGACAAAAGTATGATAGTTTTTTTTTTTTTTTTTTTTTTTTTTTTTTTTTTTTTTTAGGTTGTTGTGGCTTCCATCTTTAACTGTAGAATTATAGAACCTTCATTAATTCATATTTTGGTTCTTTATCTACTTTGTACCTACACAATATATCTTTTAAACTGACAACTGTTGTATAACACTTTATGTTAGGCTTACGCCTTTTGACTATAACGCATTCTTGCAAAATAAAGTGATACATTTCTGAGAAGAAGTAAAAATTGCAGCTTTTTTTTTCTTTCTTTCTTTTTTTTTGTGTAAAATCAATCTTCAAAATTTACGCCATTTTTTTCTTCTGGCAAAATCAATATGTCTTTGCCCTTTTAACAAAACGTATTGACAATATATTTTCAGGTATCATATTGAAAATATATTTTTATTTTTTTATGGGGCTGCCATCCCTCCTCTCTCTCTCCTCTTTCTTTCTTTCTTTCTATCTTTCTTTTTTTCTTCATTCACTCCCTCTTTACTTTTTTACTTTCCTATCTGCCCTCCCCCTCTCTCTCTCTCTCTCTCTCTCTCTCCGCCTCTCCCTTCTCTCCCTTCCTCTTTCTTCTTCTCTCTTTTAATATGTGCGTTTTTTAAAGAAAAAACAAGTCGGGGGGGGGGTCCCTATTCTCTTTCCCATTTTATATGACCCCATTGTAAATAGGCATTTTGGTTTTCATGGGCTATCCTGTCAGTGTTTCTTTTATGTGTTATACCATGAACACTCGACGAATAAAATGAAATAAAATCATTTGTTCACAGTTATTTATTCCTCATGTTTGAGCTCATAGATAAGCCTTTGGTCCTTGTAAAAAAAGAAACTATAATTGATTATACATTCAAAGTTATGAAGTTCTCTAGTAAGTGATATAAATTATTTAAAAAAAACAAGAATAACAAACTTGAGGCTCTGATTACAGTGAAACAAATGATAAACA
>CALNVZ010003434.1:20689638-20730010 GCA_940671915.1 Paracentrotus lividus | reverse complement strand
TCCGCTGTAGAAAGTTCCACGAACCGTTAAATCTGCTAACACTCATACAGCATGTGGAGTGATTAAATGCACATGTTCTCTACAAATTTTGAGTTTCTAGCGTGTTTCTGCTAGGAATGGGAGCCTCTGTTACAATTGCCCCGTGTTACATTTGTCCCCGGTCTCCCCTACTTCATTATTTTTTGTAAACATTGAGCTGAGTGCCTCGGGCAATTCGTTTTTATTCATTTGAAACATAAGAAAACCCAATTGAAAATTAAATATATCATGAATTTTTAAAATACGTCTTTCAAAAAAGAGAGGGCTTGTATGAGCTCGTATCTCGGAGTTGGAGATATAGTTCGCCCTTTTTTGTATAATTAATATTTTGTTCAATTGGAGTTTTTAAAGAGTTGCCCCAGGCAAGAACGGCATAATTCAATATGGTTGTAATAGAGTGCAGTATAACATATGCATTACATAAGATGGAAACATTAATTTCAATTTGTACATCACACCAGTATTTCTAGATAATATAGAAGCAATATAATTTGTATGTGTCTTCAATTCATTTTTTCGTCAATAAAAATCCTAGAAATTTGATAGAGGGCACTTGTTTTATTTGAACATTATTTAATATTATATTGCCAGGTAGATTTGAAAAGAGTTACTAAAGAGCATAAAATTTGTTTTGTTTACATTCAGTGAAAGTCGTTTGCAAATATCCATTCACATACACATAGTAATTCATTATTACATATATCAAGAAGTGTTTTAGGATTACGGTGTGAAAAATAAACACTTGAATCATCAGCATATAATATGAATGATAACAAACGAGAACGAGTATTGGAAATCATTTATATATATTATAAAAATTAATGAGCCTAAAATGCTACCTTGTGGAATTCCACATGTAACAGGTTTTGTATTAGACTCTACTCCATTTAAAGATACAAACTATGTTCTATTGGTAAGATAGCTTTTGAACCACTCCAAGGCCTTCCTCTGACACCATAATGATAAAGTTTTTAAAAAGTATATTGTGATCAATTGTGTCGAAGGCCTTGGAGAAGTCCAAAAATAAACCAACTGTATGACAACGATTGTCTAAAGCAGATGCAATCTTATTTGATAAAATGAAGAATAGCATGAGAAGTAGTGTGGTTTTCGCGAAATCCAAATTGACTATCAGATAAAATTTTATGACGTGTAAAAAAATCTATAGTTCGATTATACATAAGCCGTTCGAGGTTTTTGGAAAAGGTCGTTAACAGAGAAATTGGTCTATAATTACTACATTCTTGTGCGTCTCCCTTTTTGAAAATTGGAATTACTTTTGCTATCTTCATTGTATCTGGAAGTACACCATTCGACATTGACAAGTTGAAAATATACGTTAGGGGCTTAATTATTTCATTAATAATGTTCTTTAATAAACCATTTGTTTATATTGTCAAAACCAGGGCTTTTGTTATTTTTAAGGCTATTCACAATACCTAATACTTCTTTCTCATTGGTAGGTAACAGAAATATAGAGAATTGATTAGAAGTTGGAAGATAATCATTAAAGGATTTTGTGGTAGTAGGTATAGTTTGCGCTAAATTTTGACTATAGTAGAAAAATAATCATTAAAATATTCGGCTATATTTTGCTGTCTTCTTCAATGGTTTCATGATGCTTGATTTTAGAGATTTCTTTTGATTTAGAGGAAGTATTTAGTACATTCTTTATAATTTTCCATGTTCCTTTTATATCCGAATGACATGAATTGAATTTTTCACAATAATACTCCTTCTTAACATATCGGAGTAGTGTTGTTAGAGTATTTTTATAAGTGGTAATACTTAATACGATTTTTTTCACTATGATCCGATTTGTATTTATAAAACAATTTATTTTTTCTGTTAATTGACTTCAATAAAGTTGCGTTTATCCATGGCATGCGGGGGGTTCTTTTATAACTACAATTTCTAAGGTTTTTAACGGGGATATTTTTATTGTACAGTAACATAAATATATTTATAAATTTTTCATACGATCTATTTAAATTATCTTCATTTAAAACTTCTGTCCAGTCGACAGTTGATAGATTTGTTTTAAATCGGTTGATGTTTTCTGGGTGAGTTTACGGGGTTTCAAGCCATGGTGGGATATAGATGAATTCACATTTTTTATGGAAAATTGAGCAAAGATAGAAAAATGGTCTGAAATGTCTGTCAGAATAATTCCAGTTTCTGGCAGGGGGTAAATGTTGCAGAAAATGTTATCTATCAATGTTTTAGATTGTTCAGTTACCCTTGTTGGTTTTGTTATGAGGGGTACAAGAGAAAAGGAATTCATGGATTGAGAAAATCCATGGCGAATGTGCAGGAATTACTTTGCAAGAGATCACATTAAAGTCGCCCATTAAAATACATGACTTGGTTATAAATAAAGGATTAGATAATAACGTTTGCATTTCCACAAGGAATTAAAAGAACTCGACTGTGGTGGTCTATAAATGACACCAATAATTACATTTTTTCTTATTAGGGATGGACATTTCTACAAATAAAGTTTCTAGCACGTCATTCATGATATTAAGTTCATGTCTAACTTCATATTCAAAATTATTAGAAATATATAATGCAAGTCCACCTCCTCTTTTTTTTTTTCTACTATTTGTGACAATATCAAATCCAGGTAACGAATACATTGAGTGTGGAAGATCAGAAAACCAAGTTTCCGTAATACCTACAGTCTGTGTCAAAAAAATGGTACAGTCGGGGAAAAAATAATTTAGGTGTGAAATCTTTTCAAATAATGTGTGCATGTGGTACCAAATTAAAGACAAAAGATTTTCCTTGTTGATGCACTTTGTTCTGTATAATTTGCTTTCGTTAAACAAAAGTTATGCTAAATTTTGTGCGACGAGGAACAAATCCAAATTACGCACGTCTATTGTTCCATTATGCGAAACCTACACAAAAGCATGGACGTCGTGCGAAAATGGATTTTTCTTGACTGTAAAAAAACTGGTCATATCTCAAAAATTACAGCACCAAAATGTGATGAAAAAAATTGCAGAAGAAAGTCCGATTATCCCGCTTTATGAAAATGCCAAACAATACAAGTTCTAATTAATATTCATAATATAAAATTATATAAGTATAAAAATGTTTTCTGACTGTACCATTTTTTTTTACACAGACTGTATAATAGAACATTTGTATTGAAATTGTTGAAGAAATATATCCAGCCTTTCGAAGTTTTTATTCATACTGCGAATGTTTAAATGGAATATGCATAATTTATGCATTAGGTTGTGACGAACAGTCTCAAAAACATATATTTAGTATAATATTTGGATTCATCCGGAAATGGAAAGTGTTGTGTCTTGATCAGTAATATGTTCAAGATTATTCGAATTTGCATTTAATGAGATTGCAACATATTCATCAAATTTGGTTTGATTAGTACTATGGTTGGAAATCTCGAATGTGTTATATGTTCGAAAGGTAGAATAAAAATCATCATCATTCATTGAAGAAAAAGGGAAAATGTCACTTAAACTCATAGCAAGGGGGTTGGTCTAAGTAACACGCATGTAACACGCATGTAAGAAAAAACATTCTATATATATAATCATTGAACTATGTTCAATTTTTATGTTATATTTTAAGCAAATCAAGCTACAAGTAATAATTATTTGTATTGACATATAGCTGCAGATACCCAAACAAGAACAAGAAAGGAAAAGCACATATAACAGGAACATATATTTAGAATTCAGATTAAGAAGATAACTGAGTAATGAAAAGGCGTCAACGGGATTCTCTCCGACATCTATTTAAATAAAAAATATTCTCATACCAACATATCGATGTATACATCGATGTATAAAAGTATTGAATTTGGAAAGAATATTAAATGATTTTGAAGTCAAAGGGGTAAATATAAATTGCATTTTACCTTTAATAATATTTATTAATCGTTTTGTATGAAGGAAATACATACAAAAACATATACATGTACATATTATGTATTTACACACATATGCATACATAAACGTTATATACACACATAGATAATTATGCCTGGCAGTAGCATTCCCTTAAATTCTTTAACGTCATCAGCCCCGCCACGATAATAGGGGTACTTTTTCGAGTACTTGGGAGGGATGGCCTGGTTGAGGTTCGATCACCTTTTTTAATGAAATACTTTCTAGATAGAATATAAAAATGCTTAAATTGGGAATTGTTGTATTATGAAGAAATATTAGCTTTCGTTTTATATGTAATTTTGGTTTTCATTTCTCGGTCCGGTCTGGGACTTTAAGGCCCAATATTGGAGTGCAGGTTTATATCTTTTTCTAGAATACAATTTCAAAAAAGAAGAAGAAAAAAAAAAGAGTCACCAAAGTGTTCTGAGAAGGCAACTTTGAAACTTTTTGAATAGCATTCGCAAAAAAAAAAAAAAAAAAAAAAAAATCTCATAAAAGCAATCCATGTGGAAAATTCCTGATCAGTTAAATGTGTACGGCTTTGCAGAATTTCTCCAAATTTTTTTTGTCACGAGCATGCTTGGTAACGGGGAAATCTTTCTCAAATTTGGTGAAGCATTGTAATTGTTTATCATTGATGTGCATCTTTTAAAGCGAGACCGAACTGACCAACACTGTCGTTGACTCTATGTAATGAATACCTAGTCTTAAAATTTATCTTTTTAAATAACTAATAATACATTGAAAACATTACCTTATAATTTTATAAGTACAGGAAAACTAAAATGGTTTGAGGGGAAATGTACTTGTTTCGCTACTTGGTAGCATAATTATTGCAGTATCAATATATTGAATATATTGCGTTATCTTTCAATTGGGTATTTATGAAAAGACTACACTGCTCAGAATGTTGCATTGTGGGTTCGGAATCGGGGCAGATTTGAGTAGTTGAGGACTTGAGTTGGTGCTATATAAGGCTGCTGGTTCTTATTGGCTTTAAAATGGCGTCTTTTAAAAAAATTCTTTACTTTAGTCTTTGAATTGTGAAATATGAAACAAATCTTAAACACAAGACCTCCATGTACACACACAGTCAGTCAAATACATTAGAAGTCAAATATCCATCATGATTTTATTAAACACACAACTTCAGAGATCCCATCAAGATATGAACATAAATGGGAATAATATTTTCCCAAAGTTTAAATAATGGGCCTATGCTATTTGAAATGTACGTTTGTATATCACTATAGTATCAATGGCAATATAACCCAACATGAAACAGAGCGTTTAACTTAAAACCTACATATATGAAGTACGTTACCCTTAGCATAAGTGAAAACCACCGAATTCAAAGCTCTGACTTAAGCAATTTCTTTACTTATGCAGTCTACTCCTGATATAATGAGCATTTGGTATATAGAGTACATATATTTCGCTTTGTCCGAAGGGTTTATATCCACTTGGTCTAACAAAAGTTGGTCTACATGTAATTCTCCGTTTGTCTATACCACATGGGCTACACCCATTTGGTCTAGTAAAAATCTGGTCTAACTTACCCTCGGTCTAATGCATACTTGGTCTAATCGCCAATTCGTCTAATAGAGAATTGGTTTGATTGCATTTTGGTCTAATGAATATTTGGTATATCACCAGTTGGTTACTGGAAGTGACCAAATGGTGATGGACAAAGTGCACATTAGACAAAAAGGTAAATAGGTGAAGTGTTAATTGGACCAAAACAAAATTAGACTAACTGGATGTAGACAAAATGGGATTAGACATGTGTGATGACACTTAATGGACATTAGTTAAAGTGGGTTTAGACCAAGTGCCAATTTACCTTCCAAAGCACCTCAATGCAACAGGAGTAGACTGTATAACAATTTATATGAAATTGGGAAGGGAGTATACCTTCATTTATGCAGATGGAAAATATAGAGACCAAATATGCATCTTAAAAGTGCACATAAATTACAAGTGAACAGACAAAATTTGAGAAACTTTGAACAAATAGGTTTTTTACGTTCCACTAGTTAATACCTTTAAAAGTAGTAACAATGTATTTGTAAAGTGTCACTTTTGAAAAGAACATTTAGGTACATTTTTTGTGTTTATACTTCAGGACAATATGATTTTATCACTTTATTTTTGATACACAGAAAAGAAAAATAAGACATAGAACATTATTTGATCAATAATAAACAATTTTTTTTTCAAACCGTCCACTCCCATTACAATGGACAATGATACAATATTACACTATCACCATGCTTGCAGTCCCATTATCATAAATGTGCAAAGTGATTTTTTTTTGTTATAATGAGGTATCTGGCCTTGTCCCAGGCATCTCATTATAATGAGACTAGACTGTACATGTATCTCAGAATGGCATTGAACATGAAAAATTGTTATCAAATATTCCAAGCTTCATTATTCATGTTCACAAAAATCCCTCAAATATGAGATCATGATGATAAACTATATGCTCTGTATTTCAACAGAATCAAAGAAATGAAAACATATCTCTATGTTCTTGATAACAATTGCACAAAATTGCTCTCAAAGTATCGATAATAGAATTTAAGAAAGTGTACAATACTCAATGAGAGATTTTGCTGAGAGAGAAGGAGAAAAAAAAAAGCAATGTCTTAAAAAAAATCTCTCAAATTAGATTGTCCTCTCATTGATAGAAAAACAATTATTCTAAATCGTTTAGAATGTATTAGGAGATCACCATCCATGCATTTATCGCAAGTTAAAAAATTAGGAATCTTTTCCTCACAAATAGGACTAGTTGGGAGTAAAATTACATGAAGTGCATTTGAAGAAAAAAAAATCCACGGATAATTTTTCCATTAAAATATTATGGAGTTCATCATGTACAGATACATTGCCAAGTACAACTTTGCATTTAGATTTGATTTCCCCCTTCAACCTTTAAATATATATGTAAAATGTTGGCCCCATATTCAAGCAGATTCAACTCTAATGTAATTGACATAAAGAATCTTGATCTTTGCCAAAAAATATTTCCATTTCATGATATCTTCAAATAGCTTTTGCTAGACCTTGTATAATCAATGGCAATTGCAAGTTTAAAGTATTAAGAACTCTCTTATTCTTGATCCAATAGTTATATATGTAGTTTGTTGATTTACCTCTAAAGTAAGCAAACTTCCAAAAAAGGATTTAATCCTCTTTATTCCATTGATTAGATTTTATTCTATACGCTGGTGCTATAAGCACAACCCTGGTAACAGATTGAAGTCATATATGATATATTTGTGAGAACTTGACACTTCTTATACATGGTCATTATGATGGCTGAACTGATATAACTATAATTCAAAAGAAGATTTTACATATTACCTACATTATCCAATGATAAATTCTCATTAATAATACATATACCAATCACAAACACAAAATAATAAATAAATTGTTTACAAAAAAAAAATACCCAGATATGTCCTGTGAATGTTAGTTAGCTTCACAACAGGATCGGATAGGCCTGCAGTAAGAATGATTTCTTACTCTTTTCTACTTGATTTCTTTAATTTTGTAAACCATATATTTATCATTGTGTTTAATATTGGATAATAAAGTTCACGGTGAAGCATTATAAAGCATGGAAAGGCAGAGAGAAACCTGAAACTTTGATTGTTAAAATAAAGCGATGATTTTCATTGAGGGTTTCAGTGCAGAAACATCTTGTTTTTTGTTTCTTGTATCCTTAAACCTTTATGTATTTTGATTGGTAAACAATTCAGTCATT
Source organism: Paracentrotus lividus (assembly GCA_940671915.1). Classification (NCBI taxonomy): domain Eukaryota; kingdom Metazoa; phylum Echinodermata; class Echinoidea; order Camarodonta; family Echinidae; genus Paracentrotus; species Paracentrotus lividus. The sequence continues at coordinate 20,722,267 of CALNVZ010003434.1, read as the reverse complement.
ATGTGTTTACAATTGGATAATAAAGCTAACATTTAAGCTTCATACAGCATAGAAATGGAGAGAGAAAGATGAAACTCCCACTGATAAAATATAAAGATGACTGTCAAGGAAGGTTTCACTTCAGAACCGTCTCATCAATATCAAAGTTTGGTAGATTCTGTGAGCTGACCTTTCGTAGTCTCTTGAGACAATCATTGAGGTTGGAAGCTGGGACCGAGTCTAGAGATTTCAGCACAGTCTGCGAGAATGAACAGAAGCATTTGAAAGATATTATATGTATTAGAACTGCCATTTCAGTACAAGTAGCATTCAAAAATCCAGTAATAGGGATACACTCTTGAAAAAGCCCATAAATTTTTATGAAAAAACTAAAGTAGAGTAAAAGTACTAAAAACATGGAAATTTTATGGAAAGTGGCATCCCTGATGTATTGAGAGGATCCAGATTTTTGATTGGATTGGTAAATTGCACATCAACGAAAGCTCTGCAATTGATCTGAATCAACGGCAAGGACAATGTCCTAATTATATTGGATGGCTTTACTTCATGGGATACGATTCGTGCAATATTTGACCTAACACATAGAATATTTCTAATATCCCATGGTGAGCCATCCAATATATTACACTTATTGCAATCTACTATATTATAATGAGCAGATAAAATGAGATTACATTATACAAATACATTTCTCCCTGTTCAAATTTGAAATATGAGTACATGGGTCTTTGTGTTCAGTATAACAAAATTTTTGTTATAACAGACTACTTGGCAAGGTCCTTAGAACCTTGGTGTAACGAGAGTGGACTGTACAATATTTTTATGGAATTAAATCCTATGAACAGGGTAACAATATTCTGTAAAGCGCTTTGAGCAGTTTAACTCTTTGCCCGCTTCCTTCAACTTAAGTCACAATCCGTTCTCAATAAAAATGTAGCGCAGTGTAATCCGCTGTTCGGACACACAAACAATAGTAATAAATAAACTGTGTAGTGTTCGGTTCTACCTTTCATTGCATTGTATTCATCAACATTGTTTACATTGAAAATTTCATATAAAATGGGAAATTAAATGATCAATGGACAGTTCTATCTCCTCCTTACCTGTAAAAATTCATCGCCATGCTTTAGTCTGAGTAGCGACACCAGCGCCCACTCGCTATCTGCCTGCACCGCCGTGTTCTTATCTTTGGTGTTACTAACTAAGACCACTAACATTCCTCGGACTATGGACATGTCAAGGGGAGAATCAATCGTCATGGCAATGTGGTTGATCATCTGAGCGGCGGCCATCTTGATGTCGTTGGACGAGTGGTTGAAGCACTGGAAGGGAGGGGTAAGAAAGAGATGATGAAGGAAGCGGATTGGACAGCACATTTTAGAGAGAATTTGGGTTGCTCAACAAATCTTAAAACAGAATTGACAGTTCTACAACACATATTATATAGTTTCTCAGGAAAATGTTTCACTCAACAGTTGAAGGGGGCAAAAACTCCCTACATTTTGTGAGTGCAATGGACATGACATCATGGTTGGAGGCTTGGAGGGGAGGAATAGTAACAAAATGGTTGCAGTCAACTGCAGCAAAATGGACAACATTTAGAGATATTTTTGGTTGTTCAATATATATTGAAACAAAAATTACTACAAATAAGTCCAAAGACTATGTGGGCTGATCTTTTGCACAATATAACCTGATATTCTCTGTTTGAGCCAATTCATGGCAGCACACTATTTCTAAACATTAGGCTGAAAAATCAGCCCCCACAGAGCACTCAAAGCATTTATAATTATTCGTAATGGTATAATTGAAGATGCTAGTACTAGATGTTCCTATGTTATAGTGCAGTCAGACCGGCCAGACCGACCTCAAACCAACTAACAAACAAACCATCTTGAAATTTTCATTTAATTGTAGTTGGTTTGAGGTCGGTCTGGCCGGTCTGACTGCACTATAACATAGGAACATCTAGTACTAGCATCTTCAATTTTAATTGACCTATTCAGTTTTTTCCTCCCTCCCCAGCCCCGAACTCCCTGACAGAGCATTGTTCCTAAGAACTTACCTTGACCATGGCTGAGATGAGAGATTGTGGTACTTGTTCTCCGGTTGCTATGCAATGTTTCATACAGTAACCCATACCTCTGATGCCTGCCACACAGACTGGTATCTGGATATTGAATAAACATTGTCAAATGACTAATCAGATAACAGAATTCATGATCATGATGAGACAAAGAGAGGTCAACTTGGTGGAATACAATAATAAATATGCATCTAATTAGCATAAATTAGAATACATTCTATTTGATTATTAATGTTTGCTTTTGTTGTCGTACTTGCATTTACATGATTAATGAGTAATTATGTCCAAATATGTTTTAATCAATAATATGTAATCAATTCACCCTATTAGTTCAGAAGTTATTTTGTTATCAATGTTTTTATATATGTTTATGATGTTAAGCGCTAGTTATGCGATGTTAGTTGTTTTGTTATAATGTTCTGATATATATGTTTATGATGTTAAGCGCTGTGATACTCCAGTAATGAGCGCTATATAAATGCAAATATTGTATTGTAATGTATTGTACAGTAAGACATTGAGAATTTTTTCTGTAAAAAACAAATCAACGGTGTAGCGATGTTTTTGAAAAACTTGCGGCGATCGGACCATCCACGAGCGAGATACCAAGGGGGATCAAATTGCCCCCCCCCCAGTCAAATTCTCCTCTCGAAAAGCCCAGTCAGAATAGGGTTAATGGAAAATGACTCAATAACATCTTATCATATCGTTTAATGAGACATTTTGAATTACTGCACGTCACCCTCTTTGGGGCATTAAATTTCTAATACATTTATGATACTTTTACTACAAATTTCAAATTGTTTTAAATTTACACAATTGTTTCAGACACCTCCTTTTCCCAACTTAGTATGATGCACGATGGCACTTCACTTACCCTATCGTTTAATGAGTTCTTGATAGTGACATCCATAACCTTTGCCGATCGCCCGTCAACCATGACTCTCTCTGATGCATCCCTGAGGGCGACAGATAGAACGAGGGCGTTACTGTGATGCACCATCCAGTTCTGATTTGGCTCGTTGACTATGCAACAGAGAAGAAAATAAAAAGTACAAAGATTAATTTCATTTTTTGAATTCAAATTCTGATAAATATACAGAATTGCTCAAAGGATATCTCCAGATTATAATTTGTAAAACTAGATGAATCTTCGACCGCGCACGGTCGGAAGGCATGCCTCCATATTGCCACATCGGAAAAAAAAGGCATGCGCATGTTGAGTGTTTTACATCCATTTATACCATGACATCTTTGAGATATTGACCCCAATAACCTCAAAATCTACTCATTTCATTTTCCCTCCCATATGCACACATGACCAAAGTTTGAAGTTGATCTGTCAAACGGTTCATAAGTTATGGCAGGAACAAGCCATTTTCATGCATACAATGGCCTCTGTGACCTTTGACCTCATGATCCCCACCAGGAACAAGCCATTTTCATGCATACAATGGCCTCTGTGACCTTTGACCTCATGATCCCCACATTTAATCAGTTCATTGCTCCTCCCATATGCACATATTACCCAAGTTTGAAGATGATCCGTTACACAGTTCTTAAGTTATCACGAGAACAAACTATTTTTATGTATACAATGACCTCTGTGACCTTTGACCTTTGACCCCAAAATCTAATCAGTTCATTGCCCCTCCCATATGCACACATTACTCAAGTTTGAAGTTGACCCGTCACACAGTTCTTAAGTTATTGCGAGAACGAACCATTTTCATGTATACAATGACATCTGTGACCTTTGACCTTTGACCTCATGACCCTAAAATCTAATCAGTTCATTGCCCCTCCCATAGGCACACATTACCCAAGTTTGAAGTTGACCCGTCAAACGGTTTTTAAGTTATGGCGAGAACGAGCCATTTTCATGCATACAATGACCTCTGTGACCTTTGACCTTTGACCTAATGACCCCAAAGTCTAATCAGATCATTGTCCCTACCATATGCATACATGATCCAAGTTTGAAAGTGATCCGTCAAACGGTTCTTAAGTTATCGCGAGAACGAAAACGGGACGGACGTACGGACAACCCGAAAACATAATGCCTCCGGCACCACCTTCGGTGGCGGAGGCATAAAAATATTTAGGTGTAATGATTTCATGTTCTCCTACTCCAAATACAAAAAAGAAAGAGAGCAGAAGCAATATAACACACGGAACAGCTTATCAAACTTACTGTAAAGACTTTTTTTTTTACATCCTCAAGATCACTGGGATAGTCGTAAATATTGTCATGATCATCATCATCATCAACAACATCATCACCATCAACTTCTTCATCATGCCATCATCATCATCATGTTCATAATCAGTTCATGACAATCATCATCTTAATCCTCATATAATAAATTACTACATAACTTACCGAGAAGTCTATTGTTGATGATTTCCTCCAGATCCTCATCGCTCAAAAACTTGCACAGTGCCCCCAAACATCCACATGATGATATCCGTATATTACCCTTCAAACAGATTAAAACACATAATAAAATGTCAAAAACATAGCCAAATGCTTGTTGTTCAACCAACATAAAACATATTTTCCAAAGATCTGCACAAGTTCAGTTCTTTTCTCAACAAATTGGGGACAACTCTATTGCAATTTCTTTTTCACAGAATCCGAAAAAAGAATTTCCATTCATTTTTAGCATTGCCAACATTAGAATTTTTAATAATTGTTTTCTTTAAAACATTTCTTCGTTTGAATCATATGATGAACTGCAACAAAAGCAGGCCTAAAATTTGTCAATGACTTAGCTTTTTCTGTCTTATTTATAGATTTTTAGATTAAAAAGTGATGCAAAAATGTCACTCCAGTAAATGGCTATGCCTGCAAGGACGAAGTTGATTTTGAGCTATGGTAATCAAATCAAAAGTTAAGGAAACTTAGGATTCCCACACATTTATCATGCAGTAAATTTGCTGTTAGAACCAAAAAACAACAAGCTCATGAAAAATGGCTGAATTCATGTTTAGTCAAAATGACAACAATAATTTGCACTTTGGTTATGGGTTTCATTTAATTGGCTCACGACGTAATTATTTCAGTGTATTTTTACTTAATGAATGGTTATCCTTGTATCTAATAAATAAAGATTGTAAATTGGTATTGCCAAGGAACACCATTAGAATATACTTCATTTGGAGATACAAATACTCCATATGTCATAAATAAAAAAGCAATTCTCCTCGTCCCAACTGTAAAAAATGTCCAACTATCTGTACAACTACTTGTTCAGTATAAAAAATTTTTGCTTGATCCCAAGCACCTCATTTTAGCGGGAGTGTACTGTATATTTGTTTCCTCCATTGATTAAAATAAATTGTAGGTGTTGGTACCTCTGATGATGATAGGTTGTTGATGAGTGTTGCTTGGAGAGCCTTTTTGTTAGCATCACCGATCTTTGTTCCGGCTCCAGCTATAGCACCTCTCAGAGCCTGCAACATGGTCTCCCTGATAAATGATACAACATGAATAACAATGAATGGGACTACACATCAAAGATCAACTTCTCAATAATTAGTTTACATTCTGTAGATATACTTCATAATGAATAGATCTTTGATTGTAAAGCAATGGAAGTAATATCTATCACCAGCTGTGGCTCCCTCAATTCCTGCAACATGTTCCCTGTAACATAAAGATTTACATTCAATTCCAAATTTGAAACAACCATTCTGATTGATCCACAGTGAAAATTTTCCGCAAGAAGTCTATGCAACAGTGGTCCTGATTGGTTGCTATTGATTTGCAATTGATCGTAAATCTTTATGATACAGTGCAATGGTCTCTCTGACAAGTGATAAAACACATGGAATACATGGAGTACACTACACTGTGATAACGAATAATAAACACGTTACAGATCAATCTCATATAAACAAATCGGACGATAATGATTTACAGTCATGGAAAACATTACACTCAATATGCCACACTCAATCAAGGCTAGCTACATGTGGAAGTCTTTGAAGACATTATTTGAATCCTGAGCACCTTATCAGCACTGCTCATATAATAATGTATCCTATGGCAAAAAAAAAAAAAAAAAGACAGAAAGGAAAAAAAAAGGCTAATAAATCAAGTTTTTGTTATCATTACCTGACTCCTGTGTCATTGTCCATGTTCTTGATACCGTTGTGAAGCTCAGTGAAGAGTGGATCAACCTTGGCGTGTATGACGACCAGTTTACCCAGGGCTGCTGCAGCTTCTAACCTGACCGCCCTGTTAGCGTCGGTCAAACCACGGATGAATGTGGTCTGGAGCTGAGGAAGGAAGGCCTTCAAGAGAACACCAACCTGTAAGAGAGGAAAAAGAGAGAGATGTTATTTTGAATGATGAGAGAAGGTATCTTCAGTATTTTATTTTGTTGCTTTGAAGTGAGTTTAAGTTAGGTTTGAACAATCAAATTGATACCCCAAGCCAAGCAATCATCTTTAGCACATATCATCGCCATCAACATATCATTATAATCACCATCACCAAGATCACCATCACCATTCTCATCGTCATCACATCATCGTCCTAATCACCAACATAAACAGAATCACCCTCTATTCACTCTCACAATGACCAACCCGAAGGTCTGCAGGTCAGGGGAGTAGCTCTCATATCCTCATCACCATCAACCATGACAACCATCATCCTCATACATAATTAACATTGCCACCATTATCATCACCTTCACTGTGATATATAGAAAGATTCTTCTTACATGTTCTTACACCTTGGCAATAAACAAACCTAAGGTCTGCAGGAAAGCTACATTGACATTCAAAGCCAAGTGGTTACCCAGGACACATATCATCATGACAGACCTCCCAACATTTCAACAAAGAAAATCCTAAAAAGATTGCAACTGTACGACTACGAGGGAGCGTACCGTCCGAGCGGGGTCATTTGACCCCTATATAACCTTTGACCTCATCATCCTCAGCAACACTTACCCAAGGATCATATGTACCAAGTGTGAACACAATTGATGCAGAAATAAAGAACGGTAAAAAAAAAAAAAAAAAAAAAAAAAAAAAAAAAAAAAAAAAAAAAAAAAAAAAAATCATTTTTCTTCCCCCAAATCAATGATGCTACAAGTAGATCTACAGTATATTTGCTAGTCTATTTAGTTCTATAGCAATCCCAAGGCATAATAATATCCAAATAGAGACTAAAAATAATCCATGATCCAGATAATACCGCCGCCAAGCCTTCCATTAATGGCAATGGGACACTTACCTTGCCTTGGCTGAGAGAAAGCTAGAAATGACCCTAACAATAACATGTCTGCAGTTTCAAATCGACAATGACAATGACAATCTTTTTTCCTCACCAGAATCAATGATGCTACAATGCATTTGCTGTTCTTTTTAGTTGTAAAGCAATTCCAAGGCATGATAATATCCAAATAATCCAGAAAGAAATAGCTCAAAAATAATCCATGATCTTGATTCCCGCCGGTCGTACTGCCATGGAAAACTGAGCTCTCAATCATGGGGGACTAGCGGGCTGAGAGACAGCTAGAATTGCCCTAGGCCTATATCCTGCAGTCTTGAAATCATCGCACGCAGGGCTAGGGATTTTAAGATTTCCATTCATGCTAGACTTGTATCAAGTCTTTTTAAACTAATTTCAAGCACCGATAAACACAAACTTAATTGCACAAGCGATCATTTTTTCATAAAAAGCCTGGGAAAAGGTCAAAATCGGCAATTTCACATTGTATGGAATGCCAATTGAATCTGAATGATTTTTTCCCGGAAAATTAATAGACGAAAGCGGAAAATCGTAAACACTTAAAAAAAGCGTAATCTTTCCGCCAAAAGCGGAAAGGTTGGGAGGTCTGTCATGACCATCAGTATTATCGTAATTACTATCACCACCAGCAACATCATTCACATCGTCGTTGTCATCATCATCATCATCATTGTCATCATTATCATCATCTTCATCACCATCATCGCCTCTTAATCACCATCATCATCAACATCATCATCCATTCACATCACCAGCATAAACAGAACTGTCCTCTATCCACCTTTGCAAAGAGCAACCCAAAGGTCTGAAAGAGGGCCATCGTAGTCAAGAATCATCGTCATCATGACAAAAATCACTATCATGTACCATCATGATCACCATTATCATCATCATCTTCATCCTCATTATCATCTTCATTATCACCACAACTATAATCACGTTCATCACCATCTAATCACCATCATGCATCAATTTCATCCTCCTTCTACTCCTTCTACCAACCTTTGCGATGAGCAAACCTAAAGTCTGTAGGATAGCCACTTTGACGTTCCAAGCGAAGCGGTCACCTAGGACACGGATCAAAGGTCCAGTGATAGCGACCACCTGGGGTTTGAGGGCAGCAATACTGGTCAGGTGAATGACCTCACCTAACCCCAGGGCGGCCTGCTCTTTGACCTCCGGTGGCCCCGAGAGAATGCCCTCTCTGAAGTAGGGAAGGATCGGTGTGATACCCTGTGGAAGACAGACAGATCCAAGTGTTAAATAACAGTGAAAAATTAATGAATTCATGAAATATTGATATGAATATTTGAACCACTAAATGAAGGGAGCCTCCATTACTTTGCTTAAAATGCACATTACAATATTTTTGTAGTTTATTGTTGTGATAGCTCCATTCTGACTTAGATAAATTTTTTTAGGAAAAGATTTTAAGTTTGTCCCACTTGGACATTAATTATCTTCAAAAGCACAGTGATAAGACAGCAAGAATGTTGCAATAAAAAACATTAGAAATCAATCAAATATATTTTTGCATTACAGAAGTTTAAACATTTAATTAGAAATTAGCAAAATACATCACTAGCTGGTATTTACTATCGAATGATTGCTTGTTACAATTTTTCCATTCATATCTAAACATTGTTTAGTTTATTTCATCCTATTCTCTACCTTCTTGGGGAGACAGAAGCCCGGAAGATCGTTTTGTTTGCAGTCCTCTGCAGCATATCGGACAGCTTTGCGTACTTCTCCAATAAGACCCATCTGCTCAGCAGCACTCAAGCTCTAACAAGTGAAAAGAAAAAACGAATTTTAATCTGCCTAAAAAATAAAAAAAAAAGCCAATGAGTAGCAAAGAAAATTTTGTTGGAGTTTTACACATTTTCTAGAGATTCAAAAATTTCCAATGATAGCAAACACTAAAGTTCAATGTAAAACCAAAGTAAATATCATGTGAAAATAAAAAATGTTTTGCAGAGAAAAACTGCTTCGTCAGGCCACTTATAGGGACAACGAAAGAAAAACTAGAGCCAGATAACTTACAAATTGCATTCCATTAAAAAATTTTGATGTCCAATTGGTCACCATTTAATCACATGATGCAATTTTGCCCATCAATTACCCAAGAAGAAAAGTTTGGTGACTGTGGTGATGGTACTTTGCTGATCTCCAACAAAAACTAACCTTCGTAACAGCATTGAGAGCCTCCCAGCTCATCTCCAACACCCTGGTCTCGGTATCATTGAACGACTGAATGAGCGCCCTCTGTAGTTGAGGTACATAGTCTGTGTAGCTACAGCTAGTCTTGCTGCAGTAGACTTGAAGCAGGGTTGAAGCGGCCAGACGGAGCCCAGCATTCTCTCCTTTGAGCTTTAGAAGGAGTTCATCAATGATGGTCTGTTGGCCCTGGAGGTCTTGTACGGACATGACCACAGTCTGGCAGTGCTGGAGGGCCTGTAAGTCAGTCATAAAAAATAAACCATTAGCATTTAAATATGTATTGTGTAGAGTTAATGTGGTCTTGTGGATAAGTTGCAGTAGACCTGAAGCAGGGTGGACGCGACCAGGCGGAGCCCTGCGTTGTCTCCCTACAGCTTAAGTAGGAGTTTGTCTATGATGGTCTGTTGGCCCTGGAGATCCTTTACAGACATGACTACAGTCTGGCAGTGCTGAAGTGCCTGTGAATAAATATAATTAAACAAAATGTATACGTTTGTTGAAAAAGAAAGACTTTAAGATAATCTGTGGCTTCATCAGGAGCTCATCAATAATGGTCTGTTGGCCCTGGAGACTCTGTACGGGAAAGACTACAGTCTGACAGAGTTGGAGGGTCTGTGAATTAATATAAATAAACAAAATGTGTATGTTTGTTGAAAAAGAAAGACTTTAAGATAATCTGTTGTTTAAAGAGGAGTTTGTCAATGATGGTCTGTTGGCCCTGGAGGTCCTGAACAGACATGGCTACAGTCTGCCAGTGCTCGAGGACCTGTTAACCAGTTAAGTAATAATATTTAAAAATATTTCTATAAAATGTTATTATGTAGAGGTGCTGTGGTCTTGTTCATGAAGACTAGTCGATTACTGTTGAATACACGGTTCCAATCCCGGCCATTCAGTAATAACCTTTTCTAATAATGTCTAAAATCACTTTTCCGGTTGGTTGGAGGTTGTATTTCAGATGGCGCCTTTCATTCTGTGATACAGAATGGACACCCTTTGACTACATGTCATTGCATCAAGATGAATGCACAGGGACCTTATGTTACAATGTAAACTTTACAAGAGTGGATTGTTATGATTATCATAATTATAAGCAGAATTGTGTATGAAGTGCTATGTACATGTTCATACATTTCATACATTATGTTTTCTCAGCAAATATTGTTTTGTGAGTCCATTACATATAAGAAGCATTTATTTTCATTTGATACATTGTACAGTCATGCATCAATATGTCATTCAAAATTGTCCTTAGTCATTCAAATTAATGATTGGGGAAATCAACTTCATATTTGAGCATTCTAATCAATGAACAAGCACACCTTCTCGACAGTGGTTATTTGATTTGTCTTTACATGTTGCCATCATATTCTGTACATTCAGTTGTTTATAGCCAACTAAATTCATAATAGTAGCCTTCAAGTTAAAAATGTAAGGTGTCCATTAGTATTACACTACTCATACACATTTTATTACATATTTTAAATTGAATTTCATTACTGAGGAGAAGAGTCTACTCAGTCTAGAATTCATATGGACAACATCAAAGAAGAATTAGCACTGATGGTGTGCATCTGACAGGTCACCCCTCTGAGCTCTCTTCATTTTCTTGAATTCTGTGATGTTTATTTGGAGTTATCTGTCTTTATTTGTTTACTAGTGGATTGTTTTGTGTGTTGTGGAAGCTGGTAGGCTGATTTCAGTGGATGATATTTCTTGGACATGTAACACTAATGGAGGTAAGATTTTAAAGGTAAACTGTATCTTATCCATATCAAATCTCATGGACACAACTAACAGAATAAACTTTAAAGGGACAGACCAAAAAATCCAAGCACGTAAGCAAAAATAAATAAAATAATACATTATGATAATAATAAGTATGCATTTGTACATGCATGTGTACAATGTATATATGTGTGTACTTTTATTATGTATCATGGATGTCTTGCAGGCCTGTTGTCATGATGAATATTGCTGTTTTTTTTCCCTTTGTTCAACTGTTCATTTGTAATCATTGTTGTAATGGTCATATGTATGTAGCTTCCTTTGCAGGGCCCCCAAGTCAAAACAGTGATTAATCCACTGATGGGGTTACCCTGGGTAAACAAAACAAAATAAATAAAACAAATAAATAAATAAATAAATAAAATAAATAAACGTAACACTAGAGCATATCAACCATGGAAAGGCATAAGATGGCATAACTTTCAAGTTGGTAGAGGATATCCCTGAGGAACGTAACGCCCCCATGTTCTGGACAAATGAGCTGAGTATTCCGAATGGTTCCTCCAGAAAGGTTTTCTTGCCCACTGCATCTTTGTACATGAGTGAGGGTATAACATGTGGACTCGGCGATCACAAGGGAGAGCACCACATAGAAAACCAGCAAGGAGAGTAGTTCATGGGCAACAAGGATAAAATTGGAACTTTACATTATTTTGTAGCCTCAGATGCGATGGGCTTGGTGCACTGTACCATTGCATGTGATTCAGTCACAAAGGAGAGTTTTCGGGCATTTCTTCTGGGAACTCGTTAGCAATGTAACCAGTATTTCTCTCCCAACTAAAAGGATAATTTTTTCAAGGGAGCAGTGCAATGGAATACTATGCATAATGACCTTAAACCATCCCCAACTTTAAGTTTATTTAAATCAAAATTAAAGTCATTTTTAATCAATTAACATGTTCAGCAGTGTAATGATAACCTTATCTAAATTGTGTATGGATAAACCAGTGGATATTTTATGTTTTTGATGTTCTTATTTGTATGATTAATCATAAATGTTTTGTAAATATAGTATTGTAATATCAATATACTTGTGGGGTCAGCCTTGTTTAAGGGCCAAATTCCGTTTTGGCTGCTGCCCACTCTCGCACGATTTTTATTGCATACTATTTCATGTTCTTTTATCTAGTTACTTATCTAATTTCATGTTGTTTTTTTTTATGCTTGATTCAAATAATTTGAAATTGAATTGAATTGAAAGCTGGTAGGTTCATTACCTATAGATGACAACGCCAACCCACATGTGAGAGCACAACTACACATACCAGAAGATGAGTAAGGAGCACACCCAAGGATTTACCCAAGGATTTACCAGGATGACCTGGTGGCTGCAAATGAAAGGGCTTTGCAATGTGTCAAGTCGTGACTGAATATACAATGAGAGTGCAAATCATGGACACAAAAAAAAGAGAACCTCAAGAAAATCCCGCCATACTTGCCATTTCTAAATCCGACTGATATGGCACACACTGCTTTCAAAGGAGCTGTCAAATAATATTTCGCGATAGCAGAGGTTTAGTTACCATAAAACAAATTAAATATACCACAGTCAAGATGCAACTTCATCCAGCAAGTTATATCCACCACCCAAGAGAAATGCAACTAATGGTTCCATCATTCCCAGGGCTAAATGGCAAGGTGCTTGGTGTCAAAATAAAATGTATTCAATTAGTATTAGCAGTCACTGTGTCTGATTTTACTACTTTATACAATGAATCTCTCTCTCTCTCTCTCTCTTCCAAAGCGCATTCTTCTAAAAATGTTTGCATACAGAAGCCATTTTTCTGACATGAGTAAAGGACAATCAGTGTGTTCAGCCATGAGAAGGAGTCCCACTGATTGTGAAGTTGTTGGACTTGCTGTATATTTGCAAGAGCAAGTATGTTTTCTGGCTTATATTCCAACTTAGTAAACAATCTGCTTCCTGATCAACGGGGGAAAATGTAAAGCAATGGACAGGATCCTTCTGAGAGGCATAGAAAACGGGTTTCCCATTTGGGAAGTAACTCTAAATAAGGCTGCTTTTAATTCACATATCGTCAGACCATTCAACGTTACAACGACGAGCAACTACAGGCAATTGCATGAGACATTAGATTTTCAGCCGTTTCAGGGACCTTCAGTGACGGTGCAAAGCATTAAGTGACCATTATGGACTTATACACTGTTTCCAGCCATACATGTAATCTTAATGTTTCCCAAACCTTCACGATGAGCTCAAACGTTTATTTTGTTTTGTACTTTCAATGGTCTGTAGAATAGTTATACATATATTTTTTACACATCCTATCAATGCTTTTGACTTTATATTGCTTATTCTACTTCCTTGTCATATCACTCAAGAGAAATGCAACCAATGGTACCATCATACCAAGGCCTTCATGGTGAGGTGCTTGAGACGCCAACAAATCAATGGCTGATTTTTAACTTCAGAGCTACATGTATGTAGTTCATACATGATGATGAAAATAATGATGTTCAAGGAAGATCATTAAAAAAATATGAGTATGCTGAAAATAAAGATATAAAAGGAGTAGACTCACAGACATAATAAAATCCTTACTTCTGGTAATGATGACAGATGGAACATTTTTAGAAACTAGATGAATCTTCGACCGCGCACGGTTGGAAGGCATGCCTCCGTATTGCCACATCGGAAAAAAAAGGCATGCGCATGTTGAGATATTTTACATCCATTTACCATGACATCTTTGAGATATTGACCCCAAATCTATTAAAGTTGTATCAATCAGAATTATTTCCAACTCAGGAAGGATGGCTACTGATGTAATAAAAAGGAATAACATGTTTAGTTGATCTGTCAAAGGTCCTTCAGAAATGCACAAACGAGTCATTTACATAAATAACCAGTGACTTTGATGTCCTGACCTCAAAAATCTAATCAGTTCATCTCTTCCTCCCACATGACCAAGTTTGAAGTTGATCCATAAAACGGTTCAGAAGTTACAGCAAGAACGTGTCATTTTCATGTATACAATGACGTCTGCTGACCCTTGACCTTTGACTTCATGACCTCAAAATATGATAAATTCATTGTCCCTACCATATGCACACATGACCCAAGTTTGATGTTCATCCATCAAACTGTTCTTAAGTTATCGCAAGAACAAGCCATTTTCACGTACCAAGTCCTCTGTGGCCTTTGAACTTTGACCTCATGACTCTAAATTCTAATCGTTTATTGTCCGTCCCATATGCACATATGACCCAAGTTTGAAATTGATCCGTCAAACGGTTTTTAAGTTTATTGCGAGAACAAGCCATTTTCATGTACACAATGACCTCTGTGACCTTTGACTCATGACCCCAAATCTGATAAGTTCATTGTCCCTCCCATATGTAAATATGATCCAAGTTTGAAGTTGATCCCTCAAACGGTTCGTTATCGCAAGAACGAGAGCCATTTTCACGTACACAATGACCTGTGACTTTGACCTCATGACCCAAAATCTAATAAGTTTTATTGACCCTCATATATGCACATATGACCAAGTTTCAAGTTTATCCTCAAACGGTTCTAAGTTATCGCAAGAACGAGCCATTTTCATGTACACAATGACCTCTGTGACTTTGACTCATGACTCCAAATTCTAATCAGTTCATATGTTCCTACATATGCATACATGATCCAAGTTTGAAGTTGACCCGTCAAACCGTTCTTAAGTTATGCGAGAACGAACCATTTTCATGTATACAATGACATCTGTGACCTTTGACCTTTGACCTCATGACCCTAAAATCTAATCAGTTCATTGCCCCTCCCATAGGCACACATTACTCAAGTTTGAAGTTGACCGTCAAACGGTATTTAAGTTATTGGCGAGAACGAGCCATTTTCATGCATACAATGACCTCTGTGACCTTTGACCTTTGACCTAATGACCCCAAAGTCTAATCAGATCATTGTCCCTACCATATGCATACATGCTCTAAGTTTGAAAGTGATCCGTCAAACGGTTCTTAAGTTATCGCGAGAACGAAAACGGGACGGACGTACGAACGGACGGACAACCCGAAAACATAATGCCTCCGGCACCACCTTCGGTGGCGGAGGCATAAAAATTTGAGTCAAGAAGAGCCTGAGCATTCGATCCTAGCGTAATCTTTGTTGGAGACAAAATGACGTATTTTTAGAATATTCAAAATTTGAAGTATACGATTACCTCTTGTTCTCTCTCTGTTCCTACACACTCCTCTACCGCAGACATCAAGGCATTGAGGATCTTGGCCAAGTGTTTGGTCAGAGAATCTCCTGCAACCTCCGATAAGATGGCAAGGACACCGGTGTTAACAGGTGGCTGGATAAGCTATGAAGGAAGAAATTAAGAAGAATGAAGGAAAATATTAAAAAGATGAAGAATAATGAAGCTTCTTATATCATTTGTATTGAAAATGGCACTTTAATGACACTCCTCTACCGCAGACATCAAGGCATTGAGGATCTTGGCTAAGTGTTTGGTCAGAGAATCTCCTGCAACCTCCGATAAGATGGCAAGGACACCAGTGTTAACAGGTGGTTGGATAAGCTATGAGGCAAGTGATAAAAAAAAGATGAAGAATGAGTATTAAAAAACATCAACAATCATCTAGGTTTAGTGCTTGGTCAAGGAATCTGCCGTAACCTCCCATAAAATTGCAAGGACACCGGTGTTAACAGGGGGCTGGATGAGCTAAAAGGCAAGAGATTAAAAAAAAAAGATGAAGAATATTAGACATCATCATTTTGGCATTATGATTGATTGAGTTTTTCATATTAAATCAGTGTGTCACAGAGCTCCACAATGTCTTTTTCCATTTACATATGAACTGATGTAAAATATAGAAATTGATAAATAACATAAGGTGCGTTGAAGATGTTTATTTTATTTTGGGACACAATGTAAAATGAAATTCTCACTTACTTTTGGTATGAGGAATGGTAGTACAACTCTGTTCTTGACAGTCATGACCTGTTTGAGACCATCGAGGGCGTACTCTCCTTTCACCTCGTCAGTCAGGTGTGATAGAAGCTCTGGTAGTATCTCCTCAAGGGCCTTATGACCTATGACCCAAAGTCAAAGGTCAAGAGAAGAAATTAATATGTTGGTCAAACCATATCTGAGAGTCATATTGGAGTTACTTACATGTATATTGAAAACGGAGTAATGGCCAAGTTTCTAAAAAAATATATATTTAAATGTAATAAGCATCTCAGGAAGAAGAATCTTGTTTCCCTAATAATACACGTTTATCCTGATCCCATAGTCCTTTGCATTTCCAATGCAAACTCTTCTTTTCACATTTTCCTCTACAATGTACCTCGCCATATTTACTGCACCATGTAATACTGTCAAATGCATTATATTACTTTATCAGAATGGGATGAAAGAAGTATCAAATTTCTAACAACAGAAATGTCTTTTACCGAATGAACCATGGAGGCTATCAAAAGTACTTGCTGCAGTTCCTCTGACCTTGCACCAGTAGATAGCACAAGGTTGTCTTTACAGTCAATACTTAACTCTCAATATGCCCAACCCTAAACCTACTTTAAATCAGAGTGCAGTAGAATAACAAAAGCAAAATCTCTTACCGATCGAGCTATGGAGACTATCAAAAGTCCTTGCAGCAGCTTCTCTGACCTGCGCCAGAGGGTCGCACAAGGCTCTCTTTACAGTCGTTACTAGACTCTCAACATATGTAAGGACCTGAAGGAACATGAGGAAGAAGAAATCCCTTAGATGTGTAATAATACTTTAGACATTCTCAACTATTTATCTTAATTATTAGTAGTTACATTTTGAAGAGAGAACTTCATATAAATTCCAAAATTATGGGCTATGCCTTTGAAGAAAGAATTGTCTTCAGAAAGTTCTCAGAAGAAATCAATGTTGGTAAGACAGACATGCAATGATTCTAAAAACAAAACTCAGCTGCTGTACAAAACAAAACAAAGTAAAACAAGCAACAACAAAAAAAGATCTTGGGTCTCATAGAACATTGACAGAATCTTATATTTTGTATTTTCTCACTAAGTGCTGTCACTGCATCCATGATATGTCTCTTTTCATTATTCAGCAATAATTTCATCTGCTGAGAGTAGGAAGTTGGTTGTTTCATGGATTGGCTTTTAGACAGATGTGTATCAATCCAGATTTGATTATTCACATCTCGGCCGACCAGCAGGGCATTATCAGTGAGACATCAATGGGATTCCGTTGTAGGTCAAAGTAGATGTTCAGGCACGGATCCAAGATTTCCTTTCTATAGATTGTGCAAGCCCAATTGTCTGCGGACATTAGCAGCTCTATTATGTTTGTGCATGGTCTGATACTGTTAATTGTGTGATGAATGGCTTGGTCCGCTACTGAAGTTTTAGCAGATGTTATGATACAAACAAATATAATAATGAATTATTTGAAGTAGCATACCTGTTCTCTGCTTGTTGAGCTGATGATTTCACTCAGACCAATACAGACCCCCTGTCTTTGATCACTTTGCTTTGAGTCTAGACCCTTCTCTAGGACAGGGATCATCTCTGGAAGGACACGGTCTCCTAGCTTACGGACTAGGTCACCCAACGTTCTTGCTGCAACCTGATAAAAGAATGATAACAATCATAAAGATGATTATCTTTGCTTTCTCTGTCTGATCACTATTCTTTCAGTCTAGACCATTCTCTAGGACCGGGATCATCTGTGGCAATGAAGGTCTCCTTGCTTATGGACTAGGTCACCCAACGTTCTTGCTGCAACCTGACACCATACTTCAAGTATAGAACTTCTATACGGCTGGCATTATCTCCTGAAGGACACGGTCACTTAGATAACAGACTAGGTCACGCAATGTTCTAACCACAACCTGTCGGGAATATCATGAGAATCATAAACATATTACTAAATATATCTTATTCATTTGATTCCTCTGCTTCAGATCATCCTGTAGGACTGGTGTCACCTCATTTGTTCATGTTATGTACTACTGATACTTTACATACATAATTAACTGTTGAGTTTGTCTTTTAATGTTTCTATTATTTTAATAATCTAGTGCGAAAATGTCTGACCTGTCTCTTATCATAGCTTGTGCTTGCCAGACACCCTAGGAGTAGGGTGAACAAGGTTGATAGAATGTCTTTGAGGGTCCGTGGAGTGTTGACAACGACCACCTTCCAGACATGAAGAGCAGCCTGCCTGACCATGAGGGCAGTGTCCGATCGTCCCATGTAGAGACCAGCAAGCACACGGTTCCTTCTCTCTGCTCCCAGGATGGTAATGATAGCCTGGAGGGAAGACAATGCCATTTATATTTAAATTGCATGAGGAAGACAGTTTCTACACAAATGGATCAGAAGCATTGGAATTGAAAAAATAAAAAAAGGATTGGCCAATGACTTTACAGCTTCATGAACAATTGCCCATTTCTTTCTTTAGGTCATAAATGCATTCCTAATTTTCTTAATCTGTTTCTTAATTTTCGACTTCTGTTAAAAACAACTTTTAGGAGTTGGTATTTGCCCTTTCAAGGTACAGTATACAGGTATGATTGTGGGGTTTGTAACATGAAGAACAATATGCTGGATTTATATTGTATGCGTGCGTTTGCTGACTTCAAGGCTTGAAAAATTTGATGACCCTGATAATCAGGACTGTACATGTACATGTATGTGATTGTACATACATGTGAAAGTGTAGAGTATGTGAACAGATAATGAATGGTGATCTCTGTGTTAAAAAAAAATCAAAAAGTAAAAGTTTATGGATGATGGTCTATGAGGGAAAAAAAAAAAAAAAAAATTAATTTCATTCACAACATGAATAGGACCTATGAAAGCTGGGTCATAGTTTTGGTAACAAAAAAGGAATCGGCATAAAACCAATCAAATATTGTCTCATGTTGTCCACATTGCACTAAAAGATAAGTGTGAGAGATCTTGTGATATTCCTTTAATGATTTCCAGTGAATTTCAGTGAAATTGTTTGAAAGAAACATAATGTAACAGTTGTTTTAGACCTTTGCTGCGATGCAGGCTCGCTGAAGCTTACTGCATGAACAGTGCATAAAGATCTGTGTGTATCACTCACACAAGAGAATCCCCATTGGTTTTCCACATGAACGCTGAGTTGACTCTCGCAAAAATTTAAATAAGGTGTCAGGTCCCCAACTTTCCACATTTTTGATATTCCAAGTAATTTAATTTTCTTTATCATAGTTATAGGATTCAATCTTTGATATTATCCAACTGTGAATCCAAATTAAATTTTTCCCTCTTCCAAAACTATACACCAGCTTTAAACCTTCAATGCCTACCTTGGTTGAATGTTCAGTTCCAAAGTTATCATCCTCATCCCCGACAGTGGTCATCTTGCCCGTCACACCTGAGATCCGGTAGAGGAGATCACCCAGGAGCTGAACAGAACTGTATCTTATTCTCCAGTTCTCATCAAACAGACCCTTCTCCAGTTCTGGTAGAAAGACGTTGACGGCTGTCTCGGCGTACAGGTTGATGATACGCTGACCGGCGCGAAGAGCAGTGTCTCGTACATACTCGCTTTCATCAGCTAAGGCCTGGGTGGTGTAAAAGGATGGAAACGGTGTTAATGGATAAAGTAGAAGAGGAGAGGTAAGCAAAAATAAATTACTTGTTGGTGCACTGAATGGTGCCCAGAGCTTTCTCAAGCTTCTCCAGTCTTGAAGGAAACAGGAATTTTTTTTTTTTTTTTTTTTCAACAACAGTATTAGACAATGACGAAGTGAATGTGAATCATCATGGAGAATTGAGAATATGGGTCAATGATTGATCAAACCTTGTTCTCCTTGATTTCCTAAAATATTTCATTTCCTTTATGCCAGTGAGCAGAGTTAATATGGCATACATGAACACTGCAGCACTGTACAGAATCATTTCTAATGAAAATTGTCCTAACTGTTAATTTTCATTTAACACATAATATAATACTAGTAGAGTTCCAGGCAAGCTCCACCGGAGGTCAACTCCTGTGGGGACTACTTCAACCGCCAAGTTCCCCAGAGGACAAGTCCACCGGAGGAAAAGTGCCCTAGAGGACAACTCACTTATACCCTTTTCAGACTGTTATTTCTTAACCCCGTACTATCCTTAACCCCATACTATCCTTAACCCCGTACTATCTTTTTTTGCTTTCAGACTGTGTTTCTTAACCCCATACTATTTGCTTAGCCGGGGTTAAGAAATTCAATGCTTTTCACACTGGGTATTCCTTAACCCCATACTATTTGCTGGATCATGAATATCAATGATTTCACTCTCTTTCTTTATATTCTTTATTGTTGTTATCTCTTTCCTTATGTTTTCTATCTTTCCTTTTGTTATTTATTGTTTTTTTTCTTTTTCCTTATGTTATTCCTTGTTTTTTTCTTTTTTTCCTTATGTTATTCATTGTTTTTCTCTTTTTCCTTATGTTATTTCTTCTTTTTTTCCCTTTTTTTTTCTCATGTTATTCCTTGTTTTTTGTTCTCTTTTTCCTTATGTTATTCCATTTTTTTCTCTCTTTTTCCTTATGTTATTCATTGTTTTTCTATATTTCCTTATGTAATTCATTATTTTTATCTCTCTTTCATTATGTTATTCATTGTTTTCTCTTTTTCCTTATGTTATTCATTGTTTTTCTCTCTTTCCTTATGTTTTACATTGTTTTTCTCTTTTTCTTATGTTATTCATTGTTTTAATTCATTGCTTTCCTCTTTTCCCTTGTTATTCTTTGTTTTTCTTTCTTTCCTTATGTTATTCATTGCTTTTATCTTTTTCTTATGTTATTCATTGTTTTTCTCTTTTTTTTATGTTATTCATTGTTTTTCTCTTTTTCCTTATGTTATTCATTGTTTTCTCTTTTTCCTTATTAAGTTATTCATTATTTTATTCCTTTTCTTTATGTTATTCATTGTTTTTCTCTTTTTCCTTATGTTATTCATTGTTTTTTCATTTTTCCTTATGTTATTCATTGTTTCTCTTTTTCCTTATGTTATTCATTGTTTTTCTCTATATTTGTGTTATCAAGTTTACGAATAATTTTTCATTTTCATTGATTGGCTAATGCTTAGCCCCGCTTTTCCTTAACACGGTTTGGTTTCAGACTGCAACTCTTAGCACCGCAATTGCCCGGCTAACTCCGCAATTACCCGGCTAACCCTGCTTTTTAGCAGGGCCAGATAGTACCGTACTATTTACCGTGCTAGCCTACTTTGGTAAAACGCAGTCTGAAACCGAAGCGTGCTAAGCTTAACCCCAGGAAATAGGTGGTACTAAGGCCCCCCCTTAGCCCTACCTATTTCCTGGGGTTAAGGATTTTAACTGCAGTCTGAAAAGCATAATAGAAAACAACTACCCCACAGGAAGATTTATCCTCCAAGGGGACTTCTCAGTTATGACTTGTCCCTACGGCAGTTGACCTCTAGGGGAGCTGTCCTGATGCATACTAGTATGCATTGTAAACATGTATAGAGTACACTTACAATAAGAAGAGGTGAAATGACAGGTCCAACGAAGGGTGCAAACTTCTCTCCAAATGTTCCAGGAAGATAGATAAACATCATGATGTATCCATCTCTGATATGTGATGCTATGTCAGGAGCCTCAGCAGTCTTGACAAGGTCTGGCATGAACTTCTCCAACTTCTGGACACCCATTCCAGCTATCACCTCACTCAGACCTAACAAAAGATTTTTTTAAACAGTTTTAAAAAAGAGCAAAGATACATGTGTACTATAAGATGAAAAAACAATTCAATTCTCGCGGTTCCAATATCTTAAATGTGCAAATAAATATAATGTTACTACATTTTAACCCATCAATTCCTGGAATATCAAGACCTTGTTTATTCAGTCATTTTATCCATAGCTTTGACTATCACCTTTTTTTCATAATTTCTTATCATGAAATGAACTATTTGATCCTTGAAGATATAAATTTGTTCCTTTATAGCTCTCTCTCAAAACTCTCATTAACAGACTTTTGATCCGATGGTGCACAAACCTGCAAGCAGGTCATCAAAACTGCTCTTTCTCTTTCCTATTTTCCTGCTCCACACTCCCCCCCCCCCCCTCCAATCCTCCTCCTGACATCTAGATGCATCTAAGCAAAACTACAATATTTTTCTAAGATTGTGTTTCTCAATAACTATGGCTTTGGTCTAAATCTCTCACCTTCCTTATCTCTTCCGCTTCCCACATCAGTTTCTCCGCCAACCAAGGCAGATGGTCATAAAAGCTGCTCTCTCTCTCTCATCCCTTTGACACTCCCGCCCATATCTTCACCCCCTCTACAAATCCTGTCCTTACCCTGTGCAGCTCCGGACCGATCTACAGAGTTCTGCTCCGATGTGAGTTTCTCCATCAACCAAGGCAACAGATCATCAAAGCTGCTCTCTCCCATCCCTTTGACCATGGCCCCCAGAGCTCTGGCAGATACCTTCCTTACATCAGGTACAGGATCCAGCAGTGATGACTTTAGCCCTGGCATGACTGATGGAAGGTATGGTGCAAGGTCCTAAAAAATACAATAAACATATGTCTTCAAATGTTAGGTCATGGTATATTTGTATGGGGGCTATGTACATGTATGTAGTTTAAAATTAAGACACTTTATATAGTTTTAGTAGAGTTCTTTTCTGTGGGGTGTAACACAAAGACTTACGATTGATTAAAAGTTAAGATTTTTTTTTTTTTTTTTTTTTGTAGCAATTTGGAAACCAAGTACATTCATGGATTAGGATTTGGATATGATTAAGAGTAGGGTTAGAGCTAGGGTTAGGATTAAGATCAGCAACTTTGGAGCATCCTGTCCATGATGAGGATACAGAGAAAAAAATCAATCATAAATTTTTATCAATCGTAAGTCTTTGTGTTACACCCCACTGGAGTGCTTTACATGCAAATGTACCTGCCAACCTTCAATGACAAAATTCAAGTGAAATATTAAGATACACAGTACATTTTTTACTTTAAATCTATATTTTTTAATAAGCTGTCTTCATTAGGTTACATTTAAATGTAGTTTCATTCATGTCACCAGAATTGACAAGTTGTCAGAAGTGCTTTACACACAAGCGCTACACGTGAATAACATTAGTCAATTTTGAATATCATTAGTTTGAAAATCTAGAAAGTATAAATTATACCTCTCAAATAGTAATAGTGGCTGGTTCTTTGCAAAACTTGACATGTTGTCAACTAAATTCTCTCATACCCATAGGTTTTATACAGAAAGCGATCAGTTCCACTTGTTAATCTGTCCAATTACTCACCTTCTGGTCTGTCAGGGAGTACATGTTCCCGATGATCTGACAAGCCATTTTCTTGGTTTCCGTCGACCTATCCTGGAATGACCTTTGAACTACTGGCATGATGAGAGCGAGCGAGGGCGCATCAATGAAATGAACAAACTTGGTATCGAGGAGGATCTTGAGGCAACTGGCCGTCTGACGGGAGGGGTCGGATAGTGCCTCCAGAAGGGTCGGGACAATGGCTGCAATGGAAAGAGGATAGACAACATATCACTGTTAAACTCCTTGAAGACTTTTCATTGTGCATATCAACTTTGCCTTTAATTTGACTGGAATGAATGTATTCACAAAATAAGCTACATGTTTCAAAGAAGGGTGAATGATACTCCAAATAAGGCATCCCTGAAGAAGACAAGATAAATGCAACAATGATTTCTGGAGAGTGTTCCACAAATTCATTTCTAAGCTACGAACAACTTTACGGACAACTGGTGATCAGTTCTTGCGCTAAATTATAAAGCATGTGATTAGTATAGCACCCTAGAACATGTTCCAGTCATTCGTAAAGTCGATCGTAACTTACAAACGAACGACTTGGTGAAACACAGCCCTGTGGGGTGTAACACAAAGACTTACGATTGATTAAAAGTTACGATTGATTTTTTCTTGGTAACCTCATTTGAAAACCAGGTACAGTCATGGATTAGGATTTGGATGTGATTAAGAGAAGAGTTAGGGCTAGGGTTAGGATTAAGATCAACAACTGTGGAGCATTCTGTCCATGATGAGGCTACCGAGAAAAAATCAATTGTAACTTTTAATCAATCGTAAGTCTTTGTGTTACACCCCCCAGGATGTAAATGTATACTGACCCAGAGGCCAAAACTAACTAAGGTACACTTTTTTCAAACTACCTGCCTTCTACGCTTTCCACCTCTGCAGTGAAAGCTCAGTCCTACGGACTTCTGTTTGAATCCTAATTATTAAGTTTATTTCCACTTAAAATCAGTCCAGCAAGTGGAGATAATCAATCACTTCGAACAAAGGACATCAGTGGGAGGAGGTGGGGGATAAAAAAAATAGATTTCAGCAAATTGTCATTGAATAGGCAAGCATGGTAATATATAGGAGTATGTGATCAAATTTGTTGCATATGTACATTTTTTACAAATCATAATTTCTATCTTTTTTTTATACATAATACAGAATCAAGTCAGGGTAACATTCTTCTTCCTTTTTGGTACAGACTGAAGGATAAAGGCATACATTATTCCAATCTCCTCAAGATAAATGAGTGGCTATTTTCGGGAAATTAAACCAATAGATTCAACTACTGACCCTGGATTTCTGGGTTGCGGATGACGTTGCCAATTTGCTTGAGTGCCTGTGCACCAGCTTTCTGGACCTTAGCGTGGGAGTCCGTCAAGACCTCGGTCAGCTTGGGTACGATGCTGGGTAGACATGACGAGAGCTGCTTCGGAGCACAGTATGCCATGTTACCAAGAAGCTCCACAGATCCTGGGGAAACAAGAAAATATGACAAATGCATCTGCATTTTCTATGATAATATGCCTCAATTTCATATACTGCCCTCTGTGACCTTTGAACCAGGTTGCTCCAAAAATTATCCAGATTGCCTTACTATTTTAAGATTGTACATCATATGCATTGTTGTTACATGTTGATGTTGATAAATAAATTCAATTCAATTTAATGATATTGGATACATATTTACTTTGAAGTTCAATATCCCCATTTGTCATTTGTATGTTGAAGATCACTATCTAGAATTACAAAAAGTTGACTACTGTGACCCGAGCTGCCAACCTAACTGGACAAAAAATCCTATTATTTCTCTAAAAAATCCTATTTTCAACAACAAAAATCCTATTTTTGTTTGCGGCAGAAGCGAACCTACATGTACGATGCCGCCGCATTGGGGAGGGTATTGGATAGGGTCCCCATCTTATGGTAGGCTTGTGTATTTTAGATATGAAGGCACTCAACCTTTACTTCAAAAACAGTTGAATTAATCATGTGTATAAATATCATTCCACAATGTTCTACATCTAACGTTAGAGAAATCTATATGAACAAAATAAGAAATTCATAATCATCATAGCAAAATTCAAAATAATCTAAAGAAATGTAATATGATAACATGATGCCATAATGATACAACTGGAATAGCTGAAAAGCAATGCTTGTATATGCAGATACTTTCCAGAAATAATACATACTTTTCAAGTTGCTTTGGAGTCCAATTCCGTTTTTTGTTGGAAAAAAAACGCCTATTGCTATATATGGGACTGATGTAAAAACATGACAAATTCCAGGCAATTTTCTGGAGTAAATATCGCTGAAATGGAATAGGCAAACATCTGACTATGAGGAGAGACTATCAATGGACGGAATTTGACCATTGGCATTATTGCTGAAAGTACTTAAAAGTAGAATTCTAAGGCGGTTTTGTTCCAAAGAGTACACAATCTCCACCAAGATCTTGTCACTAGCTAGGCCCGCTAGGCTGGGGGAGATGCTGGCCTAGTTCCGCTTGTGGTGCATGGTGAAGTTAGATTTTTATTTTTCGCAGCATGGTTTTGTGTAGTGCGTAGACATGCATGGAAATGAGATTTAATTTATCGTCTGTACACGAGTCTAGTACATATGGCATAGATATACTACGAAAAACAAGTTGGCGATGAATGCCTTCTCAGCATGGGTGTGTAGCCTTTGATTCAGCTGTTTTAGCATTATAATATGTCGGAATTTTGAAAAATCGTATTTTATCGGGATAAATCGTACTGTCGATTCTCATGCAAAAATCGTACGAAATACGATAAAATCGTACTGTTGGCAGCTCTGTGTGACCCATGACTTTGAAATACTTTACTCCAAAATGTAATTGTAACATCTCCCTTTTTTAATAGAAATGATCATCAAGTATCTCAAAGTGGATATATCAGGAAACAGGAAGGACAGACAGACAGACAACTCAAAATCATAATGTATAAAGAGAACAGTAAGCCATATGACATTACATTTTGAATGATAACTAGAATATTAGTTATTAGCTAAGATTGGAGTATAGTATTTTTTCCAAATCAAAATGACACATAAATCTAAGAAAGTCATCATAGCAGACAAGTTTCACCGTAATTTCATTTTGTATCACCCACTGACCTGCTTTGTTCCTCCAGGAGTCTTTCTTCAATGCCCGAGAAGGATGTAGGACTAGCTTCACACCATGACCACTCAGCTTACTCATCACTGCTTTAGATGTATCATCAGTAGCCTACACAAAGATAGAATCCCATCCTTATTCTAATAATCATCTAGGTTTTGCAGGCTAGTGAGTAGGGTTTCACTAAAAATTGGGGTAAATTTAAAAGACCCGCAGCCATGATTCCACACCAAGACATCAGTAGAAATATTGCCAGACACTCTCACTCACCACATTGTAAGTCATACAATAGCCAAAAAAAAATCACATAGAAATCCCTAATTTCGCAGAAAAAAGGTGTAAAGACTGCAGCATATTTCCAAGCACCTGGGGCTTAGGTCGAAGCTAAGAAAGAGACTTAACAAAAAGGCATTACAAATCACAGAAACAAAAGTAAAAAAATCAGCAAATTTGGGGAAAGTTTTTTCGCTTATCACAAGCTTGGGGTGTGAGAGTGTCAGCAAAAAAAAAAAAAAAATTAGAAACCAAAGCTGCAGTATCTGCTGATGCATTAACTTTGTAATTATCGGTTAGACGATTAAACTGCTTAAGAACTTTAACACTTATAGAACTAAGCTACAATGGGATGTACTTGTAAATCTCCATGGTATATAACTCTAAGCAGATGACAACATACAAGAGCTCAAGCTTACCTCCCTGACGTACTGGTTACCATCTCCAAAGCAGAGTAGAAGATGAGGAATGACATGTACGACATATGGCTCAAACAGACGTCCTAGCATGCTACATAGCATCTCAAAGGCAAACAATGCTCCTGTTGAACAAAGAAAGAAGGAAATCAATTACGTACAAAATAATTCATATCATTTTGTGGACTAACAAAAGTCATTGAAAAGAGGAAGCCTTATTTATAGCTTTGAACCTCTTATCGCGTGGAAGTAGCTTACTAATCCCCCGAAAAATATTGTATTCAGTTTTTTAATAAATGCAGAACAACCCCAGTGTCATCACCCAACCCGGGAAAATTCAATATCGACAAAACATAAATAAAAGTAGATGCCTCAATTCAACCTGCCAATTTGCTTTTGTCATCCCTCTTACACAAAGTGAGCATTCCAATTGGTCAAGAATAAACAGAGATCCAAGCTGAGAAGCTTGTTGTTGCGAAGAGTGAACAATTAAAATTTAATTTTGGGGGTGCAATAAGGAGAGGGCAAAGGGCACTGGCTAAAAGAAATAAATCTAAACCCAACACCTACATTGAACATGTACCTTCTCTCTTCCTAAAGTTCTTCTTGTGCTGTATGGCACTCTGCAGTGTGGACATGATATTGAGCTGTTTGAGATTCAAGATCAGCAGTTCCTTCACAATGCCAGTCAGACCATAGTCTGCTGCATTCATCTCCTCCTCCTTCTCCTCTAGACTACCTACCTTCTCTCTTCCTAAAGTTCTTCTTGTCCTGTATGGTACTCTGCAGTGTGGACATGATCTCAAGCTGCTTGAGGGAAAGTATCCCAAGTCTCTTGACCATTCCAGTCAAGCTATACGGTGCCCCTTTCATCACTCCTTCCTCTCATCCTTCTCCTAAACTACCTACCTTCTCTCTTCCTGAAGTTCTTCTTGTCCTGTATGGCACTCTGCAAGGTGGACATGATCTCAAGCTGTTTCAGAGACAAGATCCCCAGTCCCTTGACCATACCAGCCAGGCCGTACGCTGCCCCCTTCCTCTCTCCATAGTTCTCAGACTCCAGCAGAAGACGAAGGAGTTCTTTGACGATTCCGGGTGCATCATTCTTTATAGCTGGGACTAAGGGCGGTAGACAATTGGCAACCGCCTCTTGGACCTGTTTAGATATTTTGTACAGGAACATGATGTCAAATCAATACTACATGTATAGTCTCAAGCAAGATCAACCTCACAGATGACTGCAATAGATTGAGCTCACTTGTATTCTATTTGAATGGAGGTGAGCTCATTTTTTTACTGCGAACAACTACATGTACGACGGTGATCTCAGTCCGAACTGTACTCTTTCTATTACTTAATCATATCCTAAACCTTTCAAAAATTCTTATTTTGTCTAAAATGAAATATCTATTCAATCACAAAATGAGATGCAACATTTACATCTTCAAAAAGTTATTTGAGCACTAATCAATACTCCCACTATACATGTACTAGAAATCTATAAACTGATCATTAAATGATCTTTTCAATTCGGTTACTCACAGACCTTGACCTTTGGGTCCCATTTTTCAAGATGGCGGTGCTAGGGAGCCAACGAGGAATAATGAATTACTCAATACAACCAACCAGCCAATAATGAAGTTCTTTACTTACAGTTAGTGATAGTGTTCTAAGGGCTTCACAAAGTTTACTAATGATAGATTTTGTGTCTTGCTTTTCAAGATGGTGGGCTTGGAGCCAATGAGGATCAATGAATCAATCAATATAACCAACCACCCAATAGATAAGTAAACATATCTATTACTTACCGGTTGTGAAGGAGTGCTGAGGGCTTCAATCAGCTTGCCGACGATGGGCTTGACCTTTGGATCTTGTTTTTCAAGATGGCGAGCCAGGGAACCCATGAGGATAATTACGCTCTGACGGACGGTATCGTAAGATGACGAGTCGGGCGCCTCGTCCATGAACTTCTCAAAGACTGGAAGCAACGTCCCAACATTTGGCTGCAAAAATGAAAAATAAATCCATAATAATATTATTTTTAGATAGAGAAAAAGATGAAGACCCCCCCCCCCCAAAAAAAAAAAAAAAAACACCTGACGGTGGCTCGTGGAGGCAGAGCTGGTGAACCTGCGACACACCTGGTGCTCTATAACCCAATTAGCCCAAAACAGAACAGACTAGACAATCTTCACTGCTGCCCTATTTGCCAGAAGGCATGACGGGCAGTACATGTACATGTAAGTAAGTTTATTTACCCAGGGTAGCCACTTCAGTTCTTAGCAACTGTTCTCCAAGTAGGCCCTGCACAACATGATACAGTATTATTACCCAAAGTGCCTTGCTAGAAAGCAGCTTTAGGTACCCTTTTTGTAATGGTTTTGTATGACTGGGATTTGAACCCACGACATCCTGTCCATAAGGCAAGGTGAGCTACATATGGGCACTCTAAACCAATTCAGCCATCATGTTCAGTTCGATCATATTTAAATTTACATACATGCAGGTGGCAGGGGGTACTATGAATAATCAACTTCATTTCTGTTTTCAACATTTGGCTGCAGGAATTAAAGAAAAACTAAGATGGCTGCCAGTGGATTTCAAAGCAATATATTCTGCGTTCGATACTGTTGATCATTGAATCTCACTTGATAAACTTCTAGATTTTGAATTACTGATATAATTCTAAAGTGGATGAAATCTTATCTCTCTGGATGGTCATCCCAAGTTATTATTGATAATCATGTATCCAAATCTCGGCCACTACAATTTGGTGTACCTCAATGCTCTGAGCTTTGGGCCCATACTGTTAACCAATTTCAGACATTTTAATGCTGTATGTATATCTATAAGTATGTTCCCATGTATTATGCACTATAATTATGTAAAGCGCTATGGTACAACTGTGAATAGCATTTCTTAAATACTAATATTATCATTACATTCTTCTACTAAGACAAGCACCACTGACCTTTCCTTGTTGATTAATGGCAGCCATACCAGCATTCAGCATCTCCTTTTGAACCTCAGCATTCCTGTCCCCAAGGCCCTTGGGCACCAGGAACCTGAAGAGCTCTGGGACATGCCTCATCAGTAGGTGGGGAGCTATCTCAGCTAGAGCTATAGCAATGCCGCATCGAGCCTCGTACTGGTCAGGTGGAGACTCCTTGATGACACGGCCAAGGTTGTCCAAGATTGGGGGAGGGATCTAAGGAAGAGGAAAACAGAATCCCTCATAATCAAATTATGTTGAACACTGAATAGGTGGAACTGAAAATAAATGATAACTGCTAAATAATTTTAATAGAAAAATCTATAATAGATCAATAATGAGCAAATAAAGGAAAATATGTCGGGCCGTCACCACGTGGTCGCCTCACTCAGCCGAGCGGCGACCACATGCAAAGCGCATTGAACAGTTGCATGTCCACAGTTTGCACTGTGTGATATTGTGGTAGTGAGTTCTGTCAAGATAGCGGAGTTAAGAGCTGCCTGATTTGACCATCCTGTTCGCTATTTACTCTTAATTTCACCTCAAATTGTGCATGGAAGATAAACATATCTCATGTAGGTGTATCTACTAGGTTAATGGAACAATGTTGGAACATACTTCCTCTCAATTCAATTTTGGTTGCAACAACTCAATTTGAGCTTGAGATAATATTCTGAATATAGAGAGCTCAAAAGATTAGGAGCATCTCAGAGAGAGAGAGAGCCATGGAGATACCACAACTAGCTTCCCCAGTAAAGAAACAAGGTTTACAAATAAAATAAGAATAGGATACAGTCTCCCTTTTTCTCTTTAGACCATACCCCTAAATTATCCAACTTTTGGATATTTGATTGTGGTCACTTACCAGCATTTTGGATTGGTACTTCTTGAAGAGGATGCTCATCACGTTATCCAACTCCTCAGGGTTCTCAGCCAAGATGGCAGACAAAGCAGCAGCTCCACTCTGTCTGATGGCAGCAACATCATGGATGACATCATCCAGAAGCATCGTGCAGAGTTCAGGCGAGCCAACAAAGTTACCGTCTGTCCAAACTCTGAAGAAACATGATTTAAAGAGGAGGGCAATACAGAGAGACTTGAGAAATAATCTTAAGTCCAAGACAATATAGAAAGTCTGAGAAGCCTAAATGGGTCTTAGAGCAGCAGCTCCACTCTGCAATAGCAGCTATATCATGGACAACATCATCCAGAAGCATGGTGCGCAGTTCCAGTGAGCCAACAAAGTTATCATTCATCCAAACTATATTTGCAAAAGTGGAGAATGAAAAAGAGCCTTAAGGAATTATCAAATGAGATCATTTAGAAGCATGGAGCACACTTTCGGTGAGATGATTCTTAGAGCAGCGGCTCCAAGAGGGGATTAAAACTTTACAAGTAAAATTTAATGGCATATCAAAAAAACTTGAGGTTTGAGAGGTTGCAACTTGTTCAAAAGGAACTAAAAATAATAGCTGACCACACTTTTTTTTTTAATGCACTATAGAAATACTTAGTCATCAATGGTCATGCGTTGGTTGAGTAACTTTTTGCATCTCTGGGTCGGATTTTGTTTTAGGTTGTGCTTGCTTACATTGTGCTCTTTTTTCAGGTATGCAGGAGAAATGTGGCTGTGGTCTTGTTATACCCTTATCAAAAAGGAATGGTAGGAGTTGGCAGCACCTAATGCAGGTCACAGATGACCCAAAGACTGCACGTTGCAAAAACATGCTATACTACAGAGCTGCCAACCTCTGAAACCAAAATCAGTAATCTGAAAGCTAAAAATCAGTAATTTTGGATGGAAATCAGTAATTTCAAGCGCGGCGCTTTCAACATAAAGAAGACTGCATTTTAATATTCTTCCTAAATAGCATGCCATGATATTAATCTGGAAGCTCACAATAACTTTTGTCACTTTTCCCACGACAGTAGATTCCCTTTAAATCTAAAATGCAATTTTCAATATTTATTTACCTTTTGTTTCCTGTCCCAAAGTTCTTGCGATTGCTGTAGCCACTCATGATACGATGTCAATACTTTAGTATTGACCGCGTGGACCAAACTGCCATATTTTTGGGAAAATTTTGCAACCTTGTCAATGTTGTTTTATCCAAGGTTTTTCTCCTTTTTGCAATCACTTT
>CALNVZ010003434.1:20649112-20688444 GCA_940671915.1 Paracentrotus lividus | reverse complement strand
CTGCTCCAAAATTAGTAGTAGTATATGTCTATGTCAATATAAGACACAGTGAAAAGTTTTTCAAATACAAAATCATGAAAAAAAAAAATTAAAACATCACTGAATTTTTTTCCCTCTCCCGCCCAAAAACGTGCGGGGAAATTTTCAGAAAGTGGACTTTAAAAAATAATTTTTCATCCAAGAAGAAAAACAGAAAACTTAAAAACATCAGGGATGGTAAAAGGAACATCCAAACACTCAGTTATTTGAAAAAAGATCAGTGAAAATGTGATTTCAAAAAGTGAAAAATTAAGTTTGTTTTTCTGAAAGTTGTTTCATCTCTCTCAGACCTGCTATAAACTACACATGGACATGGTACCGTACGGGTTGGTTTGCAAGGTGGCTAAATGGACTTGGGACGAGTTTGCCGTCTCCCTGATATTATTGCATGCTGAAAGCTAGCACACGCAGCCCATATAGGCAGGGCGGTGTGCATGTCTTTCGATGGTAGCTACATGTGTGTGCAGTGGTCGTGGCTGAGGCGCGGATGATATTTCCGTGCGCTCAAAAGTTAACCACCGGGCCGAGGCCCGGGAAGTATCGCGATCATTACCGCTAAAACACTCGCATATGCATAATGCATGTGTTAATACATAGGCATGTCCAGAAATCGGGGAATCCGTAATTTTTGAAGGGGTTTCCGTGCTCCCGTAATTGCCGTTGATTTCCGTACCAATTACGGAAAATCCGTACTAGTTGGCAGCTCTGTATACTAGTAATGAAAATGACATAAGGTGGACAAGACTAATGGATTACAATTTTCTTGTAAAATGATATATATCTTACTCGTCTGCTAGTGTCTGTACTTCAAGCTCCATGTCTTTCCTAGCTCCCCATATCCTCTGAGCAATCCTCATTCCCTGTGGGTCATCTGAGTCCTGGGTCGGGAGGACAAGCAGAAGCTCTCGCAGACCCTGTCAATGAACACACAAGTAACCATGGTAACGATGCTTTTCATTTCAAGTTGATCATAAGCAAAACGCTACGAGTGGTCATACTTGTAAACCGTATAACAACGGCATTGTCACGAGTGACATATTTGTGAATCATATATCCCTCACCCTAACCCTAGAATATTGAGTATATTAGATTTTGATTTAGGCTTTAAATGTTTTCTTGCAACTCACAGCAATAAATGTCCTCTTAAAGAGACCAATTTTTTTTCTTCAACCTTTTAAAAATAAATGTTATGCAATCGACTAAACATGTACACAATACATAAAATAAGTATCGCTCAATGCCTGCACTCAAGATTATATTAAAAGTATCATCATCATCACTATCTAGTGCTGTCCCTTCAAGAGAGTGGCAGCTATGCATCTCTACAGCTGGGGCTATGACCTCTTGTTCTGATCCCTTCATAGCTCAGTCTTGTCCATTCCTTTATTCATCTAACCAAGTGATTTGCTTGTCAGCTCTTCTCCCGTTTGTCATATACTTATTCCTATGTGTAATATCTTCGGAAATCTGTTCCTATATTATGTCCAACATATACAGGCTTTCTGTTTTCTAGTCTTCATCATCAGTTCCCTCTGTTGTTTTTACTCTATTCAGGACTTCTGTATTGCTAAATTGCATCACCTCGCTAATTTTCAGCATTTTCCGGAAGCACCACATTTAACCAATTCAACTCTACTTATTCATACACTTCATCCACAAATGATTAAAAAAGACCCACCTTGAGAGCAGCTACTCTGACTTCCAGCACAGGGCTAGTCATGGCCGTCAGAAGTACATCTATCTCATCCGTCTCTGCCACGGTGCATCCCATGTCCCCGCTGGCACTACGACACAGCTCCACCACTGCCTCAGATGCAACCCTCTGCTGCTGCACCCCTCCGATACCAATCAGGCGGAAGAGGAGGGCAAGCATCTCATGACGTGGTAGAAGGTCTGGTCCACTCTGGTTTTAGGATACAGAGAGGGAGAGAAATCAAAGGAAATAAAATTAAAAGGCATAATTTGTTGCTGAGATCATGATTATCATTTCGTCGGTTGAGGATGAGAAGGACTTTAACCCGTTTTTTGCATTTGCGAGATAATCGCGTTTAAAGTTTTTGAGGGGGGTTTGAAACACGTTTTTAGTACCTTTTCGGGAGCTAACAAGAAGTAAAAGTTTGGTTGATGAATGAATAATACATCTTTTACAAACAAAAATTAGAAATAATGACCAATTCCAATTTTAGAGCCTTTCTCACTCTGAGGAAATAAAAAATGGCAAAAAATTACGATCATAACGACCTTCTCTTTCTCAACCAACAAATTTTAAAAATCAAGCCTTTCACAACTTTTGTTATTAGGGGAAGGTGGGGCATAACGGACCACGTAACTTCAAGTGGCTTCTGTGACGTCACAGATAGGAGCAAGACTATAAAAATGATATTTCCTTGACGAGTTCTTATTGAAGTTTGATAAACAATCGATCAATAATTCTCATCTCTTTCATACTTCCGGCAAAATGAAGCTGAAAAAATATCGGAAAAGGTCCGTTTTGCCCCACTAGTGGGGCAAAATTGACTCCGTGCATATTTTGTTGGGGCAAAATGGTACCCTATTATGGGGTACCGTTTTGCCCCGTAAGAAATAATCAACTCCTGGGGACTGATTTGTCAAAATTTGTTCAAGTTGGCAAAATAAATGTACTTTTGGAAGTCTCCAGAAGGGATGCGAGCACACCAAATTCTCCCCAGGGTCAGCCAAATTATGGTGCTTTTTGCCCCACACCATTGGGTTCCATTTTGCCCCAAGCAGAAATACCCTACATCAGAGGGGTACAAATTTTTGAATGGCACCCCCCTCTGTAGGTATTGATTTTTTTCGATGCAACTTCAGTGGTAAATTGGTGCAGCAATGCCTCATTTACTGCAATACATTTTATAGAAAGAAATACTTTTGATGTCAAGCTATGAGAAAGTTCCGTTTTGCCCCTAGGGTCCGTTATGCCCCACCTTCCCCTATTTGGGGGATGAATCAGGCAAAGGAGGGTGAGCGTGGTAGAAGCTCAGGTTTACTCTGCTTTAAGGATGTAGATAGGGAGAGAGAGATAGAGAAAACAGGGGAGAAAATTAAATTATCTTACATAACTTGTCTCTATTAATGAGCAAAGGCAAGTAACAATTCTTTTTTTCGGAAATCATCCATGATATAGAATAATTATTGTTGGTGGAATGATTAGAGCTTTCAGATTTTTGGAAGAAGAGTATGGTAAAAGTATCCAGTGCAAAAGATTGCTCTGCAAAAAGCAGCTCAAATGTTCTTACATAACATTTGTTTGTAGTAGTGACCCTTGGCCAAACTGGGTCACTTTCTATATTTTGGTGATTCCAAAACCTTACAGCATACACCAATTGTATTGTAATCAATCTTTCACAATTATTTTGTTACAGTTCTTCCACATTTCTATCTCACAACCTAGTCTATACGGTCTTTCTTTTTTTCCAATTCATTTCTATCATGATTACCTCATCGATAGCATCCCCTTCCTCCTCCTCTAGGCTACTCCTGAGATTGCAGTGCGAGGACAGAATGGATAGCGCCCTCTCGGTAATCTTCGGATCCTTCTTCACGACCGTTCCCCCATCGTACAGCACCTGGTGCAGAAGGCGGAAGAAATAGGCGAACGATGGGGCTGGGAACACCGTCGCAGAGTTAGACGATAGACCGTAGTCATCGTCATCTTCGACTTCTGCTTCATCTCTGCCTCCATGTAGCCTTTGAATGGTGATGGTAGCCATGGTGGGGAGTTTCATCAAGCACCAGTTTTCATCGATCTTGCATGCGGGGTTGCTTAGACGCAACGTGCAGTATGATACAATGTCCGCTGAAACATTCAATCCAAAACGATATTCAGGATATTTAGAGACTCTGCTTTATTGAAATTCATGATACATGATTGAATTCCATTTATGAATGGAATAATGTATGTGATGCTATGGCTTAAAAGCATCAGCAAAAATAACAACAGAGCAAATGGCAGGCTCGTTGATTTTTTTTTTTTTTTTTTTTAATAATTTTGAAGTAGCTATTATTCATAATATATTTATTCCAAATCTATAGCATTTTTATTTGATATCTAACTTCCTTAGACTTAAGTACGATGCATATTAATGTCATTCTTTGTATGGTTAATATGCTATACAAATCTCTTGGTGCAGTGTAACACCCATTAAACCAGTATTTAAACTTTTAAACTAATAGGAGGCATTTGTAAAGAGAAAAATCTCCTTGTACGGGAACGTCCTTTTACACATTTTATCTATTTAGATATCAATCACTAATAATTTCCTTTCATCTATGGATTAAAAAAATAAATCCTGTCTCCCATAACATCTGAAGAAAATGACTACATTGTACTTGTTTTTTATGTATTTGACTATTCGGTTCAAAAACTGATAAACAACACATGTAAATGTACTTTGATTTGTGGTTATAATTATAATTGTTGAAAAGGAATTTACTCCAAGCTCTATTTCTTCTAAGATGCAGGGTTAAGGTTAGGGTTGTAGTTGTGTAGAGACTATGTCAAGTCTAGTGTGTTGAACTTGTCATTAAAATAGTGTATGAAAATTTAAAGTGGCGCAATGGTCGTCACAGCAAATGTTATGTTACAGACTCACCGAGGGTTCTCTGCTCCTCGTCGAAGGCACATCCCGCTAGAGCCAGGAACACATGGGCAAGGTGTGGGGCAGCGATGGGAGAGGAGGAGAGGGTGAAGAGGTTGTTGATCAGGATTGGGATATGCTTCCTCAGACCATAGGGGTTACCCTTCACAGCTGCTACCAGGAGATTGGCTATCGGCTCGATCTCATCGTTCAGCTGCAAAAGATAATGTGAAGTCATTTATATTTCCATGTTAAAAGCACACCATAAGTTATATATTCATGTGATAATAGATCAGGGCAATTCCATGCTTTTTTATATTTGGTTTCCTAATTTTTCTGTTATTTCAGTGTACTGTATGACATATTACTATCTTTAATTTCTATTGTACAGAATGTGTAATCCAGTCAAGTTAAGTCCTGGTTTTTGTACACCTTCTGGTACTACCTGAGGATCACCATCAATCACACAATTGTTCTTTTGTTTTCATGTCGAAAAGAGTTGAAATTTTATCAAGGGTTTAGTGCAGGCTTGTTCATTTGGGAGGGGGACAAATGGTGTCTTGTCAACTGAATCATTTTTCTAGTTATTCATTAAGGGGGCACATTACCCTTTGTTATCGTACATAATTGTAATATATTATAGTGGGACTAATGCAATAGGCTATAAATCATTACCGTAACTTTAGCTCTATAAACGGTTAAGTGTGGATTCCAGAAAACAAAGTCTATGATGCTTCAAAAGGACTTAACCAAATAAAATAATCATCTCGTCCTTTATAGGCTCACCATATATATCGAAATATGTAAAATCATTCTGATTTTTTTCTTTAATGTTCATTAATTCTTAAATTTGCAATATAAATTTATTGTTATATATAGTTCTATTGTTATTTATTTTGTATCAAACTTTATAGTATTCTCAATGTATGTCATTATTTTATATGTCAAGGGTTGCTTATTTTCAAGTTTTTAACATTTTTTTTGCAATCTTGGTATTTTATGCACTACATTGTTATATCAATTAGTGTATCTTGATTTTTATCTTTTTACAAAATGAAAAAATTGTTAATCTAATGTGTAATTATTTATAACATAGTGCATTCAAGGAATTCATTGTACATGGTACATACAATTTGCATACTCATTGAATGCAAAAACATCCTGCATGCATGGGTGCAAGTGTGGCTATGTCAATGCACGTTAGCTTATCTCTAAAAAGTCGTTGTCAAGTGATTATAGCGCCAGAGTTATACAAATTGCAAATAGCGTTATGAAACATAACTTTTTTCTTTCCATCATTCAAATATTCCATATTCTTTACCTCTTGGAGTTTCTTCCTGGTTTCAGCCTCTTTGGCCAGCTGTACTTTCTTAGCATCCTCTTGCTTCTTGGTCAGTTTAACCTCCACCTTTATTCCCTTCCTTGCTCGATCTCTCTCTATCTCCTAAAATTTGAAGCAAAGAATAGGGATGGCATTGTCAGAGAAATAGATTATTTGTTTGTTTGGTCAGTTTAACCTTCATCAAGTTCTCTCTACCATCTGAAAATTAGAAGCAAAGGATACTGCAGAAATGGTTATGGAAATGTAAATCCAGTCAATCCTGACATAGTGACCACCTCTCTATAGACCAACTGACCCTTGGGTTGTTTTAAAAGAAAGATATACTTTTTTTCTTAATCAGGTTGACCTATATCTACTTAATGTGGAAGGCTATCACTAGTTACATATCACAAATTCATATTGTCTAAGACTGAAGTTCATTTAGTATTTTGTATTAATCCCTGTTTTATTAATAAGAAAATTATGAAAAGCAAATTCTATACTTTGGAACACAAATTAACTAAACCCATTCATAGTTTTCTTTTTCCTAATCTTAAGAAATTTCAACACGAAGAGGTCACATTGAAAGTATCTTTCAATGTGGGCGTTCTTAAAGATTCACAATATTTTGCTTTCACACTTTTAACTTATTTTCTTCCAGAGTTATACAAAAATGTTACAATTACTATATAAATTTGGAACTTCTTATACCTCTCTGAGTTCCAGTTCTAGTAGTTGATCCTTGAATGAGTAAGCTTTATTCTCTCGTCTCATTGATCCTTTATCAAGCTTTTCAGCATTCCTAACATGGAAAAGATAGAAAAACAAGAATGTAAATGAAAAATTTCTTTAAAGACAGTATAACCTAGGTGGTCAGAGAGGTACACTGTTCATACTATGATCATGCTAAAACTATTTATTTGAAATTTTATTCATCAGATATATTCTACATAATATTCAATATTGTATATTTCTTTTAACTGGGCTGAAAGTGACTTTTTTAAAATCTTAAGGTACCTTCCCAAAAGTTAAAGCCGCGGCCAGCTGCGTGAACGCCGCACAGCGGGCTTTTAGGCAGGATATAGCGTTCCCCTATTATTCTTCCATTGACTTAATAGGAGGGGATTAGTACATCCTGTATAAAGTGCCGCAGTGCGGCGTTAACGCAGCGGGCCGCGGCTGTATCTTTTGGGATGGTACCTAATAATAAGCCATTACTACCACCAGTACCAGGACTCCTGATAATGATGCTGAATTCTAAACAAGCTTCATTCCTAATTTTTTGTTTCTGTTTTTTATCAAGTAAAGACCCGCTGGAAAGTTAATGTTACCTGTTTACACACTCCTTCCTACCTTACATAGTTGTAAATTTAGTTGTAAATGTACCTATATGTAATTATATAAAAGTGTTTGAAAATTACATCTGTATAGTTTTTCACTAATACAAATGATAGCAACATTATCAAAATAACCACTTACTTTCCAATGATTAACTTCTTCTATTTTTATTAATGAAGTCTACATAATTATGGAGAAGTGTTCAAGAACGTTAAACCTTTACATTCCAAAGTAAATCAACATCATCACTTACTTTTCGATGACGGACTCATCATGTAAGACGCCCTCTGGTGTCCTATAAATGGCATACTCCTCCAATGTGATACCCACAAATCCCGGGTTACCAAGGCAACTGATGAATTGATTGATGAATGGAGGTAGAATGTGTTGAGGAGCAATGAAAGCAAGGCTCTTCATGGCATTTTCAGCGGCCTGTTGGTCGAAAAAGTGAGAGATATAATAATAAATATACAGTGTGTATCAACAAAAAAAGTAAATCAATATGTTGAGGGCTTATCTTCCAAGCTACTTTACTATTGCAATTAATTATTTAATGTAGGAGGTTTATATCCACTTGGTCTACTACTAGAAGATGGTCTAATACTCAAAATTGTCTAATTGTCTACACTCATTTGGCATACTATCGATTTGGTCTACGCGTTTTTTGTCCAATTATCACTTGGTCTGCTACTCACTAGGGCTACTTGTCATTGAGTTTAATATCCAGGGGGGAGGGTTTCACAAAGAGTTAAGTAGACTTAAAAATTGCACTTAAATCATTAGTTTTGTGCATCATATTAAGCATCACCTCATTGGACTGACCATGCTCAGGTTAGGGGGTGTGCACCATTGTGAAATCTATCAATTAAATTGCGCATTATAAAACAAGATGCGCGTAGAAGTTAAGTGGGACTTTAAGTCTACTTAATTCTTTGTGAAACACCCCCCTGGAGGTCTAATTGCCCCTTTGTCAATTTACTTTTTCCTATTGTGTCAAATTAAAATTTAAGTGATTACCTCCTTCAAACTATGCTAAGTGGGGGGAATATTATTATAAGTACTTGTATATGGTGTGGGGATTGGCTGTTAATAACATGAGAGGTCTGTGACCAATCAAGGCTGCACTTAAAACTTACCTTAGATGTCTTTTGTTTCTGGATTAACAAACTCAAGATATGTGCCTGATTATCTGATATGAACTCTGGTAGATCAGGGACCAATCCTGAGACTAGATCACCCCAGAGAGATGGCTTGGCTGCAGCTGGAGATACAAACAATAATGATAATATATCTTTATTGTGGAATATACCAAAACAAGGCTCCATGTGCAAACCATTAAAATTTGTCGCATTTCCGCAAAAAGGCCATGCGATTTTAATTTGATGTTCCCATAGAAAGGCCATTAATACAAATATTCCTCTGATCAAATCGATGGTTTTAGAAATTCCTGCTTCACATGGGATTAGCAACAAAGGATTTGTTACATGTTCTATTTCAAAAGAATTAACATGACACCGATAGATCTGTGAATAAACTTTTAAACCCTACTATCGCAGCATTATATTTTCTCCGGGAAGACAATTCACATAACAGACCATTTCACATAAGTGTACAATGAGAGAAATCCAAGAGAAATACACAACCCCATAGACCTTCAAAAATTATGTATACACCATGCTATTTAGAATGTTCTTTTTTTATCCAAATAAACCTGATCAATACACTTCCAATGACTGATCTTACGAAAGACGTACCGATGAGCGGATGGTGAGCATCAATGAGAAGATAGTCAATTGCCAGCTCTAGCATCTCAGACGATGGAATATCATCTTCCTCTCTGGTATCTGGTACAAGAGACTGTAAGCCAGAGACTAGCACCTCAGGTCTCACTCTCCCCGTCTCTTCAGCTGTGGCACTTTCAGTATAGCTATCTAACGGCTGAAATGGAACAATATTATATGGGATTGAGTTAGAATTGGAATTAGAATTGAAATTGGAATTAGAATTGACTTTGAAAATGAAATTGAATTGAATATATCAGAATATTGGTCTGAATTTGAAATTCAAATTTGGAATTGAAATTGGAAATGGAAATGGATTTGGAAATGAAATTTGAAGTGGAGTTACATTGAATTGAATGTATTTGAACATTGTTCCAAATTTCGTCGTCTTTCCTGGTATCTGGGACAAGAGACTGTAAGCCAGAGACTAGCACCTCAGGTCTCACCCTCCCTTATCTTCAGCTGTGGCACTTTCAGTATAGCTATCTAGTGGCTGAAATGGAACAACATTAATTGGGATTGAGTTAGAATTGGGATTGGAATTGGAATCAGAATTGAAATTGGAATTAAAATTGAAATTGAAATTAAAGTTGACTTTGAAAATGAAATTTAAATTTAAAATTAACTACATAGAAGTGGATATATCGGGATATTGGTCTGAATTTGAAATTTGAAATTTGGAGTGGAGATAATTGAATTGAATGTATTTCAACATTGGTCTGAATTTCACCCTCTTTCCTGGTCTCTGTTAAAACAGACTGTAAACCAGAGATCAGTATCTTAGGTCTCACCCTCCCCATATTCTTCTGGTGTGGCACTTTATACATAGCTATCTAGTGACTGATAATAAAATTCATAATAATGATAAATATAATCTATACAGTACAGCGCCAAATAGGAAACAGTTTCATTTCTAACTCTTTACAATTATCATTATCCTGGTAATAGGATGCTTGTCTTTCTGACACCTTTCCAATCCCAAAGGGATCATTTTTGCATCATGGAAGCTATCTACTGTATAAGTGGTTATTTTGTGAATTTCGCGAGTCGGTCATCGCAAAAATTTCCACTTCAGTACAAGGCTATTTATAGTAATGAAGTCATCACCAAAATTGCGAAATTTTGCTCTCACAAATTTCTCCAACTAGTCCAAAATCGCGAAAATATCTGGATGCGAGAACATTGGCTTATACAGTATTACAGTGCACTTATTCCATTCCTACATGTACCAGGTACCTATTTAACGCTTTGCTTTAAGTGTCGGGCTGGGGATCGATCAAACAACCACATTAGAAGGGGGTTGAATTGGAAGTGGAATTAAAATAAGAATTGGGAAAAGGTTCAGAATTGGAGTTAGAATTAGAATTGGACTTGGAATCAAATTGTGTCACACACTTTCTGAACAGAGCCTTACACATCTTTTGACATCAAATTTCGTTGGATCACTGGATCACTGAATAAGAACTCGCCCAAACAGCCTAGTATTTTGGAGGTTAAGTAGTCATAACTATCTTATCAGTGCATTCATTACTTGATAGGCTACATCGTAGAGTTTGTAGAGACATCTTACTTTCTGAGCAGCCAGCATTGCACAAAATTTGTGAAATTTCCACCCCTCCGAAATATTCCACTTTCACAGTATGCGATTCAGGCTTTATCATAACAGTGTTCTTACTGCCAGATATGCTGTAACATAGAGACTTTAGATCGTAAAGAAGTCTTACTTTCTGAGAAGCGAGTAGTGGCCTGTATTCCTGTAGGAGTTTGAGGGATAGTTTGATAGCTAAGGGTGAAGAGAAGAGTTTCCTGATGGTCTGTTTAGCAGCTTTTCTCACTTTCCAGTTGGAATGGATGAGACACGTCATCAAAGCTTTGTGGTACGCCCTGAAAGCAGAAAAAAATATCATGTGAAAAGTCAGCTGAAAACTACCAATCACTTGCCATAATTTTTTTTTTTTTTATAGATTTGAGTCTCTCTTTTTTTTTTTTTTTTAATTAGCTTTCCAATGATATTAAACACTTGTCATTAACTAGAAAATACAACCAAGTTGAATATTTTGTTAAGAGTAAGAGAAATCTATGATATATGCAGAAAAAAAACTTTGTCTCTCGACATTTTCCGTATTGTTCTTCTGCGACTTGCTAGTCATTTTGAGTTGTAGGGTTGCATGGAAAGATATATTATTCCTACATACTTAATACTTTGCATAAGATAATTAGCAATTTTACATTTGTTAGAAAGTTATTTTAGAAGGAATAAAAAAAAAAGAGGCATAAAAAAAACCATTGTATATCAAACCTACAATAATATACAGATCTCTAAATCAATACTGCAATAAAATTGAAGATTGTACATATCATGCATTATCTTAACCCTAAAAAGACTGGGGGGGGGGCTCATTCAGCCCCCCCCTCGACATTTTTCGCGATAACTTTGCAACGCGGAAAAAAAATTCGGCGAGACTTCATGACTATTTTCTTTCAAGTCTCGCGCAACTTTTGAGACCAAATTTGCGATGCCCGGGTACGCGGTTCCGAAATTACGTAACATTTTGTAACCGTGCGTCAGACCCAAAGTAGCTCAAATACGTGATTTTGTGTACAAATCCAATACAAATTGTGTTTTCAGCCAAAATTCATAAATGTATCATTATTTTATCTTTAACTCATTAAAATCAATTAATTTAAGTTTGTTTATGATTAAAATAGTGTCACCAATGATTTCCATCGAAAAAACAATAAAAAACAAAAAGTCGAAAAACAAAGAAATACATAAGAAATTTTAAAAACAATAGAATACATAAGAAAAAAATCTTGATACAGATTTTTTTTTTAAACCCATTTCACCAGAAGCCTACAAAGAGCCTGTCAACCAAAAATTAGCACTTTTAGAGCTTTATTTAATTAATTAGAGCAAATCTTAGATTTTATGCATAAATTAGCATAATTAATTAGTGAAGAGATTTTTCGGAGAATATGACTCTTCGGTTTTGGAGAAGATGCCGTGGGTAACGCGCATGCCAATTTTCGGCGTGATCGCGCGCTCAACGGCCGAGATCTTAGGGGGGGGGGGCTGAATGAGCCCCCCCCCAGTCTTTATGTGTGTCAAAATAGCCCAGTCTTTTTAGGGTTAAACATGAATCCCTTTTGGGTTTTCACAGGGTAATGTTAAAAGACCATGAAGTCAACGCTTAATATATTGACATACCTCTCTGTTCCTG
Source organism: Paracentrotus lividus (assembly GCA_940671915.1). Lineage (NCBI taxonomy): Eukaryota > Metazoa > Echinodermata > Echinoidea > Camarodonta > Echinidae > Paracentrotus > Paracentrotus lividus. Next base: position 20,676,143 of record CALNVZ010003434.1, on the reverse strand, counting down.
CCTTTAATAGCTGTGCATGATCAGTCAACAGGCGTTCAATCATCTCAACCAAGGTAAGAAGTGCTACAACAAATAACATGAATTCACAAAAAATTCATTAATTGATTAGTTCCTAAGAAATACAAAGGCAGTCATAAAACAATTTATGCGTGAATCTTTTAACCCGTTGGGGACTGAGCCCGAATATATTCGGGCTGAGGTCTATGGGAAATGTGTGTTATAGCCAAATCAGCTCGTCTCCAACAGGTTAAGTAATTCTGTCTTACTTTGACAAAAGGTTCCAAGTGACATACCAATCAATTTTGATTTTTTTTTTTTACGTTTTTGTTTATCATTTAGTGCCATCTTTCTCCTGGCCAAATTTCAGATTAAAATATATTTATTCAGCTTACAGTTAAATAAAGACATCATGAGATTACATTGACATCAATGTAAACGAATTAAAATTTTTGTTCTTTTACAGGAAATGTCACTTTTGTATACTTGCTTCCTCTTGTCATAGTAGGGCAGAAGTGAGGTACCCTGAAAACATGGACATTTATAAAATCTCTACATCCATTAGAGGTAGTACAGTTATGCACTGTGGCAATGAATTACCCAGTAGTGTATCTTGGTAAATTGCCAATTGGTCTAAACCAACTTTGACTAATGTCCATCTGGTCTCATCCCACTTTGTCTAATTCCATTTTGTCTATAACCAGTTCATCTAATTACCTTCTGGTCTAAGTAGCAATTCGCCTACTTATCATTTCGTCTAATTCCCATTTCGTCTAATGCCCAGTTTGTCTTAGGTCCACTTGGTATATCACCACTTGACACAGACCAAATATTCATTTGGGCATCATACGAAAATGCAATTAGACCATTTGGCTATCAGATGAATTGGCAATTAGACCAAGTATATCTTAGACCAATTGCAAATTAGACCAAATAGGTAGTATACCAAATGGGTTTAGCCCATGTGGTATTAGACAAACAGAGAATTGAACCAACTGCTATTAGACCAAGTGGATATAAACCGTGTATCCTTACCATCTTCCGATGCGACCGAAAGGAATTTCTCTGAAGTGAACAGCTGTTTCTTCTCATCCAGGATGATAGGCCAAATAAAGTTGACTTTGCTTTCTGTAACATAAGCAGAACAAAATCAGTTCGTAAGTTCATCTTCATTGTCCACAATAAAATGGAAATTTGATTCAGTTACATGGTTATAACAGAATAGAAAAGCACATATCCATACAAACAGTACATAAAAAATCTAAAGACAATAGTTGTATCATAACGAAACTATTCTAAACTAAAAATCATTTTATATATAGCTTTAGAGATATTGAATGTCAATAAATCCTCAAATTGGCAACAGATATATATTCATTTCTCTCTTAGAAAATTTCTGTAACACCCACACAAAAAACATGTTCCATAAATAAACTACATTTTGTATACAAATTGAATTACATTTCCCTCCATAAATTGGAAAGAAATATTTTTATTTCTCTCTGAAAACATTTCAAGAACAATAAAGTACAAATTCATTTCATAGAGGGATCTGGGTGTGATAGGACTATATATTCCTCATGACTAAAGGAACATTTGAAAATTCACTCTAAAATTTGCAAATGTCTACATGGAATCACATTTTTTTTTAAATGTCTCATCACATGCTCATATATTGGGAGGATAAACCTGTGGGTTACAGTGAGTCAGTTCGCTTTCCAGGTAAAGGTGACGCCAAAACAAATAATTATAATAATGCTGAATGTAAGAGTAACCATTTTTCATTGAAACTGTTCTCAAGTGTCACGATGTACTACAACAGAGGTAAAGAATTGTCAAGTTCGAAAGATAATGCACCAACAAATACATTAGCATACATAGCCATGTATGCCCAATTTTCTAAGAATTAGGGGGTGTATATTTGTGTAGTCCGGTTCAGTAAGTGTTAAAGTATGAGATATGAAATAAACATTACCTGCTTGCACATCGGACGTTGCCAGTCGGACCAGGAGGCAAGCTGCCGATAGACCTTCAGTTACCATGGCAACTTGATTTGGTTGTTGCTGAGCTTTCTCCAGGGATGATTTCAAGAGAGGAATGATTTCTAGTCCATGGATCAGAGTGTCTCCTGGAACAAAAAATGTGAAGGGTGTGGAGTAATTTGGGGTAAAGTTCATAGATTTCAATCATCCAGTTTGTAATTTCAGTTTGTTATAAATTCCTTCTAAATCTATTAAAAAAAAATTTAAAAAAAATCCAATTTTTCAATGTTAAAAAAAATACTGGTTCTTGAGTCAATGATGACAAATTCTTTCACTGTCTTTAATCATTCATTCAATTTCAAACTGCTGATTATAGATATTAGATTATCAACTGCCTTGATCTTGCCAAATTCAGGTTTTCAGGAATTAAAAGACAATACATAAATGATCAATGAGAGGACATACAATGTCATATTCCAAAGATTTATAGTACTTGTGATGTAAATATCAGGAAATCTCTCGCAAGGCTCACCCTTGAGTGTGCTGAGCATGACCCTGACACAGCCATTCCTGGTGGCTGCTGTAGACTGCTTCATGGTCATGGCTTTCTGGAACCATTGGATCAGCTTTGGAGGAAGTTCTGTGGATGACTTGGAACACCATCTAGACAACATAGCCAGGGCATGGACCATGGTTCCTTCATGGACTGCAGAGACAGAAAGAGAAATAAAATAGGCATATTGTAATAGTCGCAATTGGTTGCCTTGTGATAATGGCTTTCTGGAACTACCGGATCAGCTTTGCGGGAAGTTCTGTGGATGACTTAGAACACCATCTAGACAACATAGCCAGGGCATGGACCATGGTTCCTTCATGGGCTGCAGAAATGGTAAGAGAGACAAAAGAGCTACAATAACATAATAGCTGAAGTTGACTGCTATAGTATATTAGTAAGCAAACTGACAAATGACAAAGAGTTGTAATAGGAGTTGAAGAATGAAGTCGGTCATTTGAGGATGAAGTTAGCCAATTGGTCAGGGATTGACCACAGACCAATTGTCACCAAAGTAAATGTGACATTTGGAATAACAAACCTTATTCAATTTTCAAAGAATACAACCTTCAGACTAACGAGCTGTAACTTCGCGATTTTGGATCATTTGTCGAAATTTGTGACTTTTTCTGATGTTTTAATTACTGCAAATAGCTGTAAGGATGGACTCGCGAATATAACCTCTTATACAGTATTTTATTTTCGGATTATATAACATTATTTCATTCATGGATCGACCCTATTTCATTTTCAAAGAATAGAACCTTCTGACTAACTAGCTGTAACCAATATATCTTACCTTCCTGCTGTAGGTATGGCATGAAGAGGGTCATGACAGCCGAGACTAGACCCTGGACCGAGCTCACTCCGCTGACTCCATTAGCACTCAGACCTCCAATCCCTGACAGCATACTACCCCTCTCAACCACTACTGTTATCTTGCCTTCAGAACCTGAGGAAGCAAAATATTTCATAACAATGATAATGATTATAAAAATCTTCTTTTGACACAATCAGTAGAAATAATCATAATAATTATCTTTTATTTGGCGCATTTCCAAGTAATACTTGTGCACATATGAAATTATCCTACCAGAGTACCAATTGACACCTGGGTAGAGTGCAGCAAATGTAGATAGAATGATTAGAATGCCTTGCCCAAGAACACAAGTGCAATGACTGGGATTGAACCCACAATTGAACTCCGAGCTGGGAATGCAGCATCTCCGTGAGTCTGTAACAATGGGTCACAACCTGATGCATCTTTGTCCGAGCTTTCAGAATTTGACATTACTACTGCTGAGAAAGTATCCAAGTTAATCTGCACTGCACCGAACAAGTCATGTTCGTTGGATCCCCTGCCGAAATGGCTCTTGAAGGAGAACATTGACACATTTCTGCCGTATATATCCTCAATCGTTGCTACGTCAATGAGCAGTGGAGTCTTCCCTGTAGCATTAAAGGAAGTGGTGGTGACCCCACTTATCAAGAAGTCCAGCCTTGATCGTGATAATTTGAAGAACTACAGACCAGTGTCAAATGTTCCATATCTTTTCAAGATCATTGAGAGAGCTGCTCTTTGTTAAATTTCTGACTACTTGCACACGAACGGTCTTTATGTTGAGAACCAGTCAGCCTACCGACGTTGGCATAGTACGGAAACTGCTCTCCTGAGGGTTCAGAACGACATCTTCAGAGCAATAGACAGCAAGCAAGTTACCTTCGTAGTTTTCTTGGACCTCTCGGCGGCATTTGACTCTGTTGATCATGCCATCCTTCTGACTCGTTTAACTAGTCAATTTGGCATCACTGGAAGTGTGAAAACCTGGTTCGAGTCATACCTCTCTGATCGTAGTTTTAGGTTGAAAGTTGCGACTGAGCGATCGGAATCCTTTCCCCTTGCATTTGGAGTTCCTCAAGGATCAGTGGTCGGTCCTCAACTCTTTAGTCTTTACACTCAACCGATGGCTAACATAATCCAACACCATCGTGGCATTCAGCACCATTCCTACACTGATGATGTGCAGCTCTACACCTCAGTAGATCTCAAGGACAGACAACCTGTTGAGTTAGCTTTGTCGACATTATCTGCATGTGTCAAGGAACTGCAGCTGTGGATGCGAGAGAACATGTTGATGTTGAACTGTGACAAGACGGAATTCCTGTTTGTCTCCAATCCATGCTTTCACCACCTTGTGCCCGATACTTCTCTGACCATTGGGGATGCTGTCATCCGGCCATCAAGTTCAGTGAGAAGTCTGGGTGTGCTTATTGACTCTTCCCTCAAGATGAACCCCCATGTTTCTTCACTTTCTAGTTCGCTGCACTTTCATCTCTCCAATATAGCTCGTATTAGACCTTTCCTTAACTAGACCGCTTGTGAGCATGCTGTGAGAGCTATCATCACTTCAAGAATTGATTATGCTAACTCACTACTTTTTGGCACTTCGTCAGCTGACATTCAGCGCCTTCAACGTGCTCAGAACCGTGCGGCAAAGTTAGTCTTCCTTGCCAAGAAGAAGGATCACGTCACTCCTCTTCTGCGGGAGTTACACTGGCTACCTGTCCAGAAGCGGATCTCCTTCAAAATTCTGACATTGACTTACAAATGTATGCACAATTCAGCACCCTCATATCTAATGAGTTTGATTCCTCGCTATGAGTCCGGGAGACTTGGCCTTCGTTCTGTCAAGGATGTCACCCTGCTAGCGACACCACGAAATACATCACGTGCAGGTCATAAGTCTTTTGCAGCGGCAGCACCTGGAATGTGGAACAAGCTCCCCCGACGTATCCGAGAATCTCCTTCTCTAGCTGTCTTTCAGCAAACCCTGAAGACATTTCTTTTTGATAGTTAATTATTGATTATGTATTTATACTATGTTAATTTGTAATTTTCCTGTACTATTGATCGTTTGTATATTATTTCATTTTCTTTGATTGTTATATCTGATTGTAAAGCGCTGTGATACATGTTTACCCATAGTAAGAGCGCTATATAAATATTAATATTGTATTGTATTATATTGTATTCCCAGTCTAATGATACAACCACTAGATAAAGACATTTCTCCTATGGATACAGATTAAACTGGTGTATTTTATACTTCATATAGTCGTTAGAAAAGCATCTTTCATTACGTATTTCATATAGAAACAGATAGAGATGACTCGGCAGTGATTGGTGTACTAAAGAATTGTAACATTATTATTTCTTGTACCGAAAATAAATCAGACATTTCCATCAGAAGTTAAAACAACATCCATTTTATTAAAGTTTTTTTCATAATAGAAAAAATATCAAAATTTACTTACAGTGTAGATTTTTATTACCCCGTTGTATACTGAGAACTTTTTTAACAAGCCGAATAAATCGTGGTTGTCAAGCATGCTTGCAAGAAATTCTTTTCATTTAAAGGTGAAACAAAGACAGCTTTAAATAGATCAATGTCAGATGATTGAAATTATGTAAGGTCTTTATATGTTTTAGCAAACATGAGTGAAATAAATGGTCGATAAGAGGGATGTCCTACATTTCTTCAGCCGCATATATGCGGGCTTAGTATACAACGGGTTAGCAAAGGTATGAGGAATAAAACTCTAATTGGATTATGGTCTTACCTCCTAACACAGCAAAGAAGTGTTTACACAGGCTTTCAATGGCACTGGGGTCACTGCACTGTAAAGCAAGGTTTTCTGCAGCCGAGACGGCTTCCAGGCGCAGTGTTTCGTCTTTAGCATGGAGTTGAGCTGTAACAAAAAATAATGAAAGAATAGATCACTTACCATTTAATCTGTTTTTAAATAAAACATATATTTATCAAATATCCTTTGAATAGTTTATCTCACTTTTCTTCAATACTAAATTTTACTTTCACTGAGAAGCACTTTTTCCCACATGTAGGATGTTAAATGGCAGTTAAATTATGCAGATTTTAATGTATGTACTATATTTGTAAAAGAGATGGGTACCAATCCAAAGTATAAATTGCAGGCCATCAAGTTATAAGGACCTTGTAGAATATTGGCCCTCTGCTAAACATATCATTTAATAAAGTCACCTTCTCTTATCACACTCTCTCCCTCTCTCTCTCTCTCTCTATCTCTCTCTCGCTCTCTCCATCTCTCTCTCATCCTCTTTCTTGCTGTTCTGCTTTGGTTTTCATTGTAAATATCATGAACTTACTTGCAATGTTCTTGCCCAGTTCTGTGACATACTGACTCAGATCCAGAGACACTCCAGCTAATGTGTAGCTAACAGCTGAAAAAGAACAACAAAATCAGGATGGTACATAAGGTCCAGAGTCACAATGGTTAACCAACACTTAAATGACAATGGGAAAACAGCTGACAAGATTCTAATGTTTAAAATAGCTGGGGCTAATTTGCTACCCCCCCCCCCTTCAGATCTTTGCTACATGTGCTTGCGTTATTGTGTAATTTACAAGGATACATACTAAAATTTCAGATATCTATTCTTTGATAAAAGCATTCTTCTCACGACATTTCTTGCATTTCAAAACCCATACTTTGTACACACAAAATAAATGGTAGGCCTTACTTTTTGTGACATTGGTCAAAGTTGTGTCTTAAACCTCTGGAGTCTCTCATATTTTCTTTATAAAAAATCTACTGAATTGCAATTAAATGTGCTGCTCGACCCTCATATGTTCAAGGGTCAGGAGTTTTATTTCTTTTATTTCAGGGTTCTAACTGTAAAATACAAAAAGTAATTTCTTGTATTACCTTGAACAACATTCTCGGGGCTTCTGAGCATAGCTTTCTGTATTGCTGGTAGGATACTACCCTCAAACTCAGGGTGGGAAAGATGCTGCAGCAACCACTTACTCACTTCCTAAAAAGCAAAGAATAACACAAATATTGAACCTACACAATATATATTCATGATATAAAAACCAATTTAATTATTCAATTCAACCCACTGGGTACTTGATAATTATAATAATAAAACACATCAAAAAGATAACGTGAACCAAAACCGAAATATTTAGTCAAAGATCACTAACAAAATTAATGGGCTTCCAAGTGAGATTCTTTCTTAAATTTGAGATTTTAAAATAAAGTTGAAATTAAAGAACATCAAGAACAATATTTACCATGATCGTCCACATTAAAGTTACACCTTTAATTTCATTCTACTACACTCACTTTGTCAATAGGCTTGTACAAGGGACATGTCATTTGCCCATTAATTTCCAACACAAGAGAACTAACTGCACTTTTGCACATTATCTTAAATACTACGGTGTTCAGCAGGGTATGACCATGCAAACATAACCAGTGTAACATTAGTAGCTAGGCCTCCTTACATTTATTCCAAGTGAACATATTTTTTCCATCCTGATTTGTTCAAAGTCAAGTTACATTTTCTTTTTGATACACACTTTATATCACAGATATCTTCTTTCTCTCTTTTAAATAATGTCACAACATAAGAACTGATCTTACCAAACTATGTACTGAAGGTTTGACTTTTCCACCAAAGACCTTCTTGATGTATACATCTAAGAGAGCCTTCTTCTGATTGGCCACGGCCTCTGTATTCTTTGTCTCTGTGGCATACCGTAGCAACCATCCAATTAGACAAAGGGCGTGACTCGTTCCTTCTAGCTCCTTGGCCGTTTCTAAGGAGCTTTCCCATAGACCATCCACCTGTAGTACAGATAAGTATTTGAAATCAGTTAGAGTATTTTACTGTTGAAATACATACTTACGCTCAAGCGAAGCTCAACATTTGGTACATAGGGTGCTTAAGATTTAATACTAACCTGAAAAATAACTATTTATATATCATAAACAGTATAGGCACAAACATTTTGCAAACAGATATTTTCTTAGTTAGGTGTGCAAAATCCTAGAGGTTTGATTTTGTGCTTTTGTAATGTTTTTGTACAGTATGATGTTATATTGAAGTTGAAATTTTCTCAAAGACTGTCTCGTGAAATTAGCAAAAATAAAACCCTTGCAAACATTTTAGCTCATTCAGTACGACATCCATCATGTTAGTCCTTGAAAAGAGATAAATGCTTGCAAACTATACCTCCTCTGTATACAAATGTATCTACTTGTAAGAATATTTATAAATAAGAGTCATCTCTCAATGAGTGTATTTAGTGTTAACACACTAGTTAAGAACATTAAAAGACTCATCCGGGCTGGAGTTTGCAGTATTAGAAAAATAAAGTAAAATTGAAAAAGCACAACACTGAAAATTTCATCAAAATCGGAAAAGAAATAGCAAAGTTATGAATTTTCTTAGGTTTTGAATTTTTTAGGAAACAGTTCTTCAAATTGGCAAACTGATGATGTCTCAGTCCCCCTACTTTCTTTGTATTTTATTGCATAAAATACCAATTATCAAGATTTTCTACCCCAAGGACATAAAAACAGGGATTAATCGTTTTGGAATGTTCAAGGTCACAAGTGCTTTTACTTATTTCAGTATGAGGGACAGATTTTCTGTAAACGCAATATATGAAAAAATGAGATAAACGGGATTTCATATAATAAAATACACAAGAAGTAGGGGGACTGTGACATCATCAGTTTGCTTATTTGAATATTCAAATATTCAAATGAGACAATGAGACAATTGCCAAGAACTGTTTTACCCAAAAAAGTCAATACCTAAAAAGTGCATAACTTTGTTATTTTTCATCCGATTATGATGAAATTTTCTGTGTTGTGCTTGATGAATTTTACTTAATTTTGCAAAACTTTTTCATTTCAGCCCGGAGTCCTCCTTTAAGAGAGGACTTCTGCTCCATCAATATTTTTGTGATATTACAAGCAAATTGTGACGTAGCAGTCAGAAGCTAAGTTAATGGCAGCAGTTTTGACCAATCACATGCCTGGGATCTTAACATGTGGTATAGTGATCTTACTTGTTTCCATGTAGCTTTCAGCTTTGCATAGCCAGCAGAATGGAGCGACTTCCTTGAGCATGCTAAGATGGCCGACACTAGAGTGGCTTGGGCATCAACCTGACGTAGATAATTACCGAAGAATTGACTTGATTTGATTGATGACAAAGAAATACATGTCCTAATCGAGCCTTGCCTTCTAAAAAAAAAGTCATACTAGATTCATTTATGAATAATTTCAATGAGATTGCTAATGTGCAATAAACAAATCTTTCAGTAAACATCCAGTTTCTCTATTTGTGATGTGCTTTTATTTGAATATAGAATAAAGAATCTGACATCTTCAAATGGGTCAAACTCTGTTCATGGATGGCTTTGACAAACCATTTTGTTTGTTATACAGGGCCCCCAGCTATAACAGTGTCTTGACCACTGCTGGGCCACCTTGTTAAAATAATACATAATAAATAAATAAATAAATAAAAATAAATAAAAAAAACACAAAAAATGTCAAGGTTGCCTTATGATTTCTTATCATATCAGGATATGATACTTACCAGCTGCTTCCACTCATTACCAGAGCGCTGTTGGCTGGATGTAAAGGCATGTCTGATCACCGTACATGTCCAACATAGCACCACAAGGGGACAACCTCCTGTACCTTTCCTGCACATGTGAGAAAACAAAAACATTTTCTTGAATGAAAAAAAAAATGTTACAAGGTGAAAAAGAGATGAAATATATGTTCACGAGTATAATTTTGTCAAATGATGTTAAGGGAATACTTAATTATATCATTGCTGCTAATTAGTAGGATTTATTCAGACTTTCTGAAAATTCTATCCCTCCAAGATGTACGGGTAAAAAAGCAGCCATATACCCGCCTGAAACATTTATGAATTGTCCTGTAAATGAGTAGATAGTTTCAGAAAAAGCCTTCAATTTTTTGTTTAATGGAAAAAAATGTAACAAACTTTTTTTTTTCCAAAAGAATTTTCAGAGTGGAATGAAAATATTGAAAGGTTGCTAATATAAAGATGGTGTTTTTGAACCTTTTGAGAATTGCATGCCTCTATCAAATTGTTATACACTGCATCACAGAAAACAGTAAACCCAACTTTGAGAGCCTCAAATGAAAAATTTTGTAGATTATGTGATATTGATATTTACTTCATGATAAAGAGTAAGTCTATTCTATTCAATGATACCAAATTTATACCTATGCTGTGATTGACGGCTGAGCACTTCGTCTGAAAAAAAATTGGAACTTTTTGTCATGATATAAAAATTAAGGTCACATGAGTTATATAATTTTAGTGTGAGGCTCTCGAAGTTGGGTTTATTTTTATTTGGGACGCAATGTACAGCAACCCTTACCCGCCTGGAACTTTCTTGAACTGTGTTGCAAAAGAGCAGATGATCTCCAAGAAAGATTTGACGCTGGCATCTCTGTGCTTATCACAGAGAGCAGCAATAAGAGCAAGCACTTCCTTCCTAGACCCACTGTCCGTAAAGACTGGGATTGTCTGAGCTAGTACCCGACTTGTCACCTTAACAGCAGACTCAGGAACAGCTAAAGGAGGGCAAGATAAAGCGTGAAAAAGAAAAAGTTAATTGAAATATTTCTAATAGGTTTATTGAGTTTTGCATTTATAAGTCTTTAATGTGTTTTGTTTTATTTTTCCTTTTTCATTTTTGACTTTCTAACACCTTGCTCATCATCTCTAGAATATAAAGCTCCTTTAATTTCAAAGAAATAGCATGACACTAATCTCAAATCCAAACTGAAAACCTATCTTTATCCTTCATGCCCCTGATCTCTTCTCTCTTTTAATTTCCGACCAGAGAGTAGACTCTAGACCTATTAAGGCTTAGTGCTTTTAATGGAAAAGGCGCTTTTTTAGTTACAAATCTGAATATTATCATTATTTCTAGACAGTGAAAAATCTGCATCGTCTAATGTGTTTTTGCCAATGTGTAATGTGTTTTTTCCAATGTCCTTTTGAACTGCTCAAACAAGAAAATATTTCCATAAATTGTCATGAATGAAAAGTTAGAATTTTGTTTGATTGAACATGTTGAATAATTTTTCAACACTCAACTTCTCAAGTCAAGATAAAAAGTCAAACAGTTGTAACATTTTCTTTCATAGAATTTCAATCTATCCCTCTGCTCCAGTAGTATGACCACTCATAACACAGGCCTTCCTAATATTCTGGAAATTCTGAAAATAAGTGTTAACATTAAAGACCCATGATGATATGATTTGTGCACTCATCAATTTCACAACATTTTGCCAAATTTGGAAATCACACACGCAAATGAATACATGGGACCACAGAAATTCTTAACCACGTACCTCCCGTAGACACACAATCTCGGACTTCCGACAAGATTTGACATCGTTCTTTTGTCTTTGTGCAGGCAACCTGCAACGCAAATCTTTTCAGCACGGTAGTTACCTAATGAGAAAGAAGATAATTTATAAATTATTAATCACATATCAACAATTGACACTCAGACTAAAATATGCTAAAATAATTTTTATCCACGTGTGACTTACGCCGTCACTGTCCGACGCCATGGTTCATTCAATAAGATGTATGGAGTGCGTACACTGCACTGACTACGTACATGCGATATGCATGCATACAGGCTCAGCATGCAGTGTGAACTCGTTTCGGTGCAATTTGGAGCCATTTTCATTAAATTGCACAACAAAAAGCAATTTGCTATTTTTTAGCTTGAATTTGCGGAACTTATCTGCAAGGTCTTTGGACAAGCGATTATTCCCAAAATGATTGTTATTAGGCCTATAATAATGAATTTGGAAAAAAAAAAAAAAAAAAAAAAAAAATTTAAATGGGCCTATAGGCTATAGTATCACGTGAAAATGTAGACCGAAGAATTCTTTCTACAAAATAAAAATGGGGATAATTATGACGAAAAATAACAAAATATAAAAAAATATATATATCCTGAGAACAGTGGACATTTCTGCCTCGTGAAGTGTAGATAACTAATAATGCACTCAGTCGTTGAAAAACATGATTAGGGGATTTAATGATTTCATATTTTGTTCGAAAGAATACATAGATCATTCGTCAAAATTTATCAAACTAGGTTCTGTGAGAATTCAAAGTTTATAATAATTCCTCCCAAAATAATTAGCTCTGTATTTTGGTAACATTTCCTCCAAATCAGAAATTTAAATGAAAAATACAGGCCAATGAATTTTTTACAAGCTTTCTAACTTATGGTCTCAAAAGTGGGGACGGGGGCTGGCTAAGTTCGTAGGAACTTAAAAAGTACTTCTTATTTTAAAAAACGTTCAGTCCTCGAACGGGAGCATTTTTGAAACTGTAATATCATAAAAATTCCCCCACGGTCTATTTTTTTTCCATTTTTTTTCCTACTTGAACATGTCCTTGTGAATGATATCCAATTAAATTTTCCGTCTCGTTCGCCTCATGGCCTCGCATCATAACAAGCATGAAAAGGAAGCCAATGCTGCTGAGGCAAATCTTTTGAAAGAGCGTTGTCGACAAAAAGGAAGTGTATTTTTTTTTTGTTTTTTTTTGTTTTTTTGTTTACACAGCTCCCCTCTCCCAGCCTACCCATCTACCCCAATATTCTTCTCATTACGCTTCTGGTGGAAAGTTGCCCTCCACCTTTCATCTCTGCCGTCGAGATGCGCGACTCCCTCAGAGTGGGAGAGGATCCTAGGTTCCGAAGTCTAAAATTCAAATTCAAATTCAAATAAATATTTAAACTTTATTGAAATAAAATTCTGACCATTGTGATCAGCAGCAATACAAATCAATCAGATTAATACAAGATACAAAAATATGCAAATAAAATCAAAGTAATACGATTGATTTTTTTTTTTCTCGGTAGCCTCATTTTGAATACAGGTATAGTCAAGGATTAGGATTAGGATATGATTGATATAAAAGTTAGGGCTAGGGTAAGGATAAAAATCATCAACTTTGGAGCACCCTGTCCATGAAGAGGCTACCGAGAAAAAAAATCAATCGTATCTTTCTATAAATCGTAATAGTAGAGTCAACTTGTGTAGACCCCGTGGATATTTTTCGGGGACAAAGGTTTGAAAGTGGTTTTGGGTTGCTTAGAGGTCACTGATCAAAATTATCTTGGTTAGTCCCCTGCTAACCCCCGGCAACTCTCGTAGGGGGTCAAAATAGGGTCAAATTAGGGCCAATAGGGGTCAAATTCTTAAAATGCCCAGATTGACTCAAAAGACAGTGCAAATTGTTTGTCATCTTCTACTGAACAAAAAATTGTACACAATCATATACCTCTGACCTCCCAGTAAGATTTTATGGCGGGAAAAGTCAAAAGGTCAACAAACTTTTACATGAAGGCATATTATTAGGCCTACACTAGTTAAAATTGTTTGAAACAACAATTTTCTGTGTTTTTTGTGGCTATTTGTATTTGTTATGATTAAGAAAGTTCATCAAGACTATTCCTACATAAGAAAAATATATTCAGTAGATATAAGGGGTCAAACTAAGGTCATTTGGGGTCAAATTAGCTATTTGGGATCAAAATATGGTAAAGGGGCTAAATAAGCTCCATTTATCGTGGTATAATCTCAAGTTATGTATAAATTGATGATTAAAACTTACAGATTTGTATTTCTAATCCAAAAACCACATTCAGTAAATGTAAGGGGTCATAATATGGTCAAAGGGTCAATCGAACAGTTATGTTACTTTGACCTAAAATGCTGCAATATGCACAGCTCACATTGATTGTAGAAGTGTTTAGGATATGGAATTCAATTCAATGATAATGTATCATATAGGAAGATGATCTATTTGATTTGAGAGAATTAAGATCAAAGGTCTAATGTCACACAATAAAGTAATGATATTTCAGAACCGCTTTTGATCTTCAACCTTAATGATAATCTGACCAGATTTTGGGAAGGGTATGTCAAAATTAATATTTACCCGACTGTTTTGGCAGCTATTTAACGATCAGTAATGTTATCATTATAAAATAAACAAAAATTGGTTAAAAACAAGACAGACAAATATTAACATTAAGGTCCAGTAAAAGTCTGAAATATAAACTTGTGATTGAAGACGAACCAACAATGCACACTTCTAATGTGCATCATTCAGATGTTAAAACCCTAAGTAAAAAAACAAACCAGTAATTTCAAACATAAACCTATGTCAACTTTAACATTTTACTGATACACAGTCTTCACAATAATGATATTCTTTTTCATATGGTAACCCCATCCTAGTTTCATATCTTAAATAGTTTTTGCGATATTCCAATAAATGTAGGCAAACACCTATAGTCTTGACCTCGGTGATTTTATCAAAATTTGCCAAAATCTAATCACATCCTATTTTTTTTAAACTTGATACCCTCTACTGTAATGTGAAGTTCATATCTCAATCAGTTCTGGGAACACACTGTATATTAAGTTCGATCTTGATGATAACAGGTATCATCATAGCCAATCCCATACAATTTTTGAGAATGAAGGTCAAGGGTCATACGGTCAACTTTTGAAATAACAAATGTTTGACTTATTGTGTTATCTCCAGAGCTGATTGAGATGTGAACTTCACACGACAGTAGAGGGTATCACAAAAAATAGGATGTGATTAGATTTTGGAAAAATTTACAATGTAGGTCAAATGTCACGGGTCATAGAGGTCAACTTTTGAACTTCGGTTACCCTTTTTTATTGGAAAACACTGTACATCTCAAGCTTTTTCTTAAAACAATGCAATAATGAGATGAAGTTATCGTGACGTAATATTCATATTATAAATGAGAGCACCGTAAAAACAACAAAAACCTAAGTTGACCATGTGACCCTTGAACTTTCACCTACATACTATAAGATCAAATTAGATCATCTTCTCATGATAGCACATATTACTTTCAAATTTGAAGTTCATAGCTCAAGTGGTTGAAGTGTGCAATGTTGCAGCACAATATCTCTATAGGTCAATGTAACATTTTAACCAATGATCGCTTGACCCTTTGACCATATTATGGCCCCTTACATTTACTAAATGTGGTTTTTGGATTAGAAATACAAATCTGTAAGTTTTAAACATCAATTTACACATAACTTGAGAATATACCACAAAAAATGGAGCTGATTTGACCGCTTTATGTTATTTTGATCCCAAATTAGCTAATTTGACCCCAAATGACCTTAGTTTGACCCCTTATATCTACTGAACATGTTTTTCTTATGTAGGAATAGTCTTGATTAATTTACTTAACCTGCTTAATCATAACAAACGCAAATAGCCACAAAAAACACAGAAATTTTGTTGTTTCAAACAATTTTAACTAGTGTAGGCCTAATATGCCTTCATGTAAAAGTTCGTTGACCTTTTGACTTTTCCCGCCATAACTTCTTACTGGGACGTCAGAGGTATATAATTGTGTGCAATTTTTTGTTTATTAGAAGATGACAAACAATTTGCACCGTCTTTTGAGTCAATCTGGGCATTTTAAGAATTTGACCCCTATTGGCCCTAATTTGACCATATTTTGACCCCCTACGAGAGTTGCCGGGGGGCGGATGCAAAGTGTCATCCTTTTGCAGGCAAAAATATTACGTTTCTAGTTTTTTTGAGAGGATATTGTAGTATACCAATGACTATATCTTCCCACAACATGATTAAGCTCAAATGTGTATGTTTGTCATTATATTGCGATTATCAAAATTCATTCCTATTTTTCGAACCTCGAAAATATACCGTACGATGCGAACCGCTGATCGTTAGCGCAGAGAATAATGCACGCTGATGCGCCGTGTGTATATTGCTGTGTGTGGTCCGTGCTGCACGCGCTGTAATATCAACGTTGTTGATGGAGAGCTGGTCAAGATTAGTAGTAAGATTTTCGTTTCATATTACTGATCTAGGCAACCTATGACAGTAAGATTGAATAGACAGTATAGGTTGATCATATTCTAAAGTTATTGCAAGCTTGCAGTTAGTTCTTCGCAATTTGTGTAAAAGGATGACACTACATTTAAGCTCAACACAAATTGAGAAAAAGTGCTAAAAATTGGATTTTGGGGCCCTTTTCCTTTGCATAAAATCCGGGAGCCGCCATGTCCCCCAAATAATATTTGGAAAAAAGAGAAGAAACCCCCCCCCCCCAAAAAAAAAAAAAAAAAAAAAAAAAAAACAGTAGTTCAAATACTTTGGATCGGCGGCACAAGAGTGCAAGTGTGGCCTAGTTTGGGCATGGTACAGGCCTCAGGCCCCAGAGTTGATAGACCAAACAGCGCGTGTGCAAGACAAAATCACAGTTTTATTCTCTTTTTTTTTTTGGTGTGAATTACACTAAAGCTATTCAAAACTACCCAAGTAGTGCCAACTAACTGCTGGCTTTGCAGGGTCTCGGCTACTTGTACTGTTATTTCATGCAAAATTTTTTCTGTTTTTGTTAATTTGTTTTCATTTTTTAATGATATTTGACAATTGTTTTCAAAGTAAGGCAGTTTTTTTTTTTTTTCTTCTTCTTTTTTTAGCGGGCCGCCCCGGGAAGCGGATCCGATGTATGTCTATGGGGTGTGAATACGCCCCGCGCCCCACACGTTGCAGCGTGTTTTCGCTGGAAGACGGAGGACCTAATCTAGAACGTTAGCAGTATAAAGGGCTTTATTTTCAAAATAGCTCAAACCCCAAACCCCTGCATACTGTTAGTAAAGGAAAAAGAGTGTGTAAAACTGTTATTTACTAGAAACGACTGGCAAGCGTATAAATTTCGAGATCACGTGTGCAAAATCGAAGGGTTTTCCTCAGTTCCAAGAGCCTAGCTCCCCGTTCTCAAATCTACAACGCTATTTTGGGGGAAATGTACGTTCTCCTCAAATCTACAACGCAGGTTTTCAGCGGAGAACGTAGGGTCACTTATCAGCCAACCAGCTAGCGCTTTTAATGGGAATGTATACAGGCGAGGTTTAGGGGCCGACAGGCATTCCCCCCTTTGTTAAAAACATAAAGAAGCATATTTTGATTTGACTTATCATAAAGGCTGGGCGGTAGGTTATTTTACGTTCTTTTCATATCAGCAATGCCTAAGGTCAGTTGAAATGCACATTGACGCATTTGACACAATAAAACCTTGGTATGAAAAAAAGGAACTATGTTTCCCCGGTATGACATCCTTTATGCAAGATGACAAAAGCGGGGTTTGCGCCTTTGATTGCATTCCGCATACTCCGTCTTGTCTCTTATACAGTGCGTCCCAAAAAAGAGTAAACCAAACTTTGAGAGCCTCATATTAAGATTGTATGTCTTATGTGTTTAATGATTAGGGATATGTATCTATTTATTTTATTATAATGACGAAGAGTAAGGTAGGTATCTCACTTCGCGGAAAATACTTTGAAACTACTTTGAGATGGCTTTTACTTTGAGACAGTTTATGAAAATTGTCGAGGAGACGTCTTGGAGACGTCTTGGCGACGGAATAAAGTATCGGAGTTTTGTCACAAGCAACCCTGGCTTCTGAGCATTCATTCATTGTTTCAGTCCTTCTGCATGGGTCTATTCATAAGGAACAAAAATATTTTTTTAAAAGACTAATTAATTGCAAGGGTTGCTTTTGCTCAAACTTGGTAATAAACTTTAAAAAAAAAAAATTAATAAAAATACTATTTTTGAAAGCCTAAGTGCTCAGTCATCCGGTACAACACAGTTATACGTTTGGTATAATTGAATATAGAGTGACTCTTTACTATGAAATAAATATCAAAGTCATAAAACTCTAACATTTCAATATGACAGAGGCTTTCAATTTTTTTTTTCTGGGTCGCACTGTATATTAAAGCCCTATATACTAATTGAAACTATCTTGCAACAATGTACGTTACAACGTCTCACAAGCCAAAGAGTACATGTGCGGTTACCATTGGAAACTTTTATTCAAAGTTATTGGAGAAGATAGAAAACGAGGATTTGCAGGTATTTTGAAAAATAGTGCCCTTTTTCTGCTAACGTTCTAGATAAGGTCCTCCGTAGTCCAGCGAAAACACCCTAGTAGTATGTCTTAATACGGAGTGCTGACCAGTCCCAAGTGACGAGGACCGATTATGGTGTTGACCAATGTGTATTGAAATCGTATGTACATAGCACCCTCTGTCGACGTTTTATGCAGCATTGATCGGGAAATTGCTGTCTGCTATTATATGCTGTTTTGTGCATCGCATTGGCTTTGCATGCGAAACTTCGTGTTGGCAGCTAGCTAGCGCTGGTCAGTTGTAAACTGCACGTAGAGATAATAGTTCGGACACGACATTCAGCATGTAATCTAAATGTGTTACAATCGCTGTTCAACGTATGGTCAACTACGGCCTAATTTATGCTTTGGGGAATATCCCCCAAAGTTCCTAATTGACGGACCAAACATATTTTGGAATATAATATTATCTGCAATAATTTCTTCTCGACTTCTTAAGCATTGGATAACCGGGACTGCAGCAGTGCATCCCATTTGGAGACAAATGCACAACCCACGTAAGGTGATAATCATATGGGATTAAACTTGGAGAAACTCGCCTGTATGCAGACAGACTAGCCGGCCGGCGTGACCCCGGGGGTCGCACAGCAAGTTTCGTACAAGGAAATACCTGTCCACCAGATGACTGAATCTCATTGGAATTACGAATTTAAAGGGTGAGATTAAATCCTTTGTAATGTTTTTAAAGTCTGTTCGTTTTTAGTGTTTCCACGTGTAATTACGGTTTGAATTGATTTACTGATTTGTACGTATATGGTACCATATTCCATGTTCATATAATTGACCTATACGCTTTAATAATACAAGGAAGTCATTCTTTGTCTTTGTAACTATATAGGCCTACAATTGGGCCTATATACATGATATACAAGTAACTAGGCCGGATAATAATTATTATATGCGAAAAGGCTTTTCTCTTTTGATGTGTGCTGGTTACAAAAGCCAAAGAAAATTGTAAACCAATGGTATTGAATCATGAAAAAAAAAAATTTTTTTGACAAATTGCAACCACCAAAAAAAGTAAATAGGCCTAAAAGGAAAAAAAAAAGAAGAAGATAATTGAATTGATTAAAAAAAATAATTAAATGAACAACAAAACTAATATGTCTGTAAACTAAATAAGTGACTTTGTCAGTGTGTGATTTCCAAATTCATTTCAAAATGCCTTTTTGAATCCCTTCCCATGCATTTCCTGTATTGGCCTAATGAGCAAATGATCTCATTAAAACCCCACTGCGTGAATCCTGATTAATTCTATATATTGTGTAGGTCTAAATAAAAATAGGAAGGCCTAATTAGAATATGGTGTAACTAGCAGGAACGGATTGTTTGATTGTCTGTTGTTGTGTCAGCCACCATGGCCACTGACCATATTCACTGGTTTTTAAAGTTCAAATAAAAAATGAATTTGGGATTGTCGATAGATTTATGGAGAGAAAAGATGAAACATTATATCTTATCATCGTTATCATCTCATTCAAAATGATCTCCATAATGCACTTGTTTAATGGGTTAAATTGATTAAATTGATTAAATTGAATTTAATTAAATGATTAATTCAATTGAATCTTTTACACCATTGAAAAAGTGCATTATGAAGACCATTTTGAATTAGAACAATGATAAGAAATAATGTGTCATCTTTTCTCTTCCACTCTCTGTCATCTCTGTCTTATTCTTTTCATATATTCAAATTTCTTTTATACGCCTAACTATGTCAGATGAATTAGAAAGCTAAAGTAAGCTAATTGTCAACGATCCATGTAAATAACAAATTCACTTCGTTTTGATAACATTTTCGTAGGCATTAATTTCCATTTAGACAGAGCTAACTGTGAAACATCACACCCACTTTTGTTTTTATTGAAAATTGAAATTAATTTAAAACATGTTTTTATTGTTGACTATTCAGTGTTATTTTAGCTTGTTGGGAGAAAAATAATCGAGAACCCTGGGGTATAATTTTCATGGGCACGGTGATGTATGACAGAAAACAACCACACCCCAAACAACTTTCACCATCTTTTTCGACCCCCTTTAATTACTTTCTAAATAGATTAAACATCGAAATTGTCAGCCTCGTTATGGATTTGTCGAAATTGAAGTGAGATTAAGCCAGCTCAACCCCATTGACAATATAATGTTTTTGTTGTTTATGAAGATTGGTATTTTTGGTCGATTTTGAAGGATGGTCAATATTAACCCAAATCCTTGATTTCTATTTTTGGAAAACAATAATGAGCCCTTCTTCGTCATTATGCCTTTGTTATTCATGTTATCTGAAAAAATATGAATAAATAAGTGACTCTGAACTCTGACTGTAATGTTCCCAATAAGGCCCCTATCTCCATTGCCCAACTACAAAAAGGCAAGGTGTTTTGGTCTGTGCTGATTTAAGTTTTACCACTATTTGTCGCTAATATTCCACTAACGCTTCTCATTTTTCATTTGATTTGTCTTACCCCACAGGTTCAGCAAATTACACCCTTCCACCGCCAGAGGATATCGCTTTACGGATCCTTCAATATCTCTAAGAAGTAGGGCATTACCCTGGCAACCAACTTGGCGTCTCTAGCCCCGCCCCTAGCCTTACCCCCTCTATGGCAACAGAGCCTCTGAAAATTAAGGAGTCCCAAGTTCACCCCCTTTCAGTCAAGCGGTGAGCCTTGGAGCGAACGGGCGTTTGTTTCGGAGGCTGGATTTCTTCACAGCCAAAGGACAGCTACTGTTTTGGATTATATTCATCCATTCAATGATCGGATTTAAATTGAAACCTATTGAGATTGATCTAATCTCTTGTTAAGCTGTTCTTTATTTTCAATTATAGCTGCAGTGCATACACTCGACGCACTTTTGATTATTTAAAGTGTCCGTCCTGGAAATGTGCCCACTCAAATGGTAACAAGTGACCGCTCTAGCGTGATACGCACAAAAGCTTGCTAAGCTTTATCCTGCGAGGGAAAAAGTGAATAAAATCTTGCATATTTGTGGGCAGGATTCTTTTGTATTTAGGATCTTTTGTGTGTTTCTGAAATCATTCAGAACGATAACTCAAAGTATATACCGTTAGTATAGTAGACATCAAGCCACCAATCAGTCAACATTGAGGAGCATTTTCCTCCGCATAACAAATCATCACAACAGAGTTCTAAACTTGGATGGAATTTTATTTCTTCCTATTCACGGGAAAGTGCTTATGAACTTGCTTGTCGTCATAATTGTTGCTGTTCGTCGTGAATTTGATCCTCCCCACTTGGAATTATTGATTACATGGTCTTTGTGCTTGAATCGATCTGAGTGTAATGGTGTTGATGTTTTGCCAACACGTGTATGCTTGTCGACCAAAAGGAACAAGGTTAAACACACACGGCCAGCCGAGGATCAGGGCAGACGGCTAGGACAGTCGTAGGCTGACGTTCATGGTCATAATTTGTGTTCTTTGGACTTTAGCAGCGGCAAACATTGTCACTTTTAGTGTCATCATTTCTGAATTTCTCTCGGCCTTGCGGGAGATACTTGTACATGGTTTTGTGTTTAGTGTTGTGAGTAAGATCGAAACCGTGAATATAGAGCCCAACTTTCTCACACAAAAGAGAAAACATCGAGAAAACCGACATCTGTCGCAGCTGAGCTCGATCGAACATCAGTATTGGAATATAGGGGCGGACGGAATCGTCATTGGTTTGATAGGGAAAAATGATAATGTTGGTGATAATTTGTTGATTTTCTCTGTGGTGGTTGAAGATTGTAAATCGAATTCTCGATGGTAGCGATGGACGGTTTACAGACATTGCACGATGAGCGTGCCCGGTACAACAACCCTTACGACGACCGGTACAACTCGACATGGGAGGGGGCATCCCTGAAACCTTTCAGAACCAAAGATGAGTACCTCTACGCGATGCGAGAGGACTTGGCCGAGTGGCTCAGCAACCTTTACGATCAGGAAATACTACCAGAGTCTTTCTTCGACCGATTGGAAAACGGTGCTCTTCTGTGCCAGCATGCCAACAAGGTCCGGCGTGAGGCCATCGACTACCGATGCCGGAACTTCCCGGACGACGAGGAGTTGGAGTTCGTCCACGGAATCTTCGTCAAACACGACGATATACGATACAAACTCGACGCCAAAGCGGGAACCTTTCTCGCAAGGGATAACATTAGTAACTTCATCCATTGGTGCAGACACTCCTTAAGGATCAATGAGGTGCTCTTGTTCGAATCGGACGATCTTGTTTTGAGGAAGAATGACAAGAGTTTCATCCTCTGTCTCCTGGAGGTTGCCCGACGTGGTGGTCCCATCGGCATGCCTGTGCCGATGCTCGTACAACTCGAGCAGGAGATTGACCGCGAACTCGAAGCCGGTACGCCTTCGGAACCGGACTCTTACACTTCAACGGAACCTGCATCGCCGAGTTCGGAAACGACGAGCGATGCCGAACCCGAGTCGGAGGCCGATTCGGAAGGCCGACCGATGGAGTGTGCCTCGTCCCCGGAGCCGTCACCTCAGAGGAGGGGGTCGTCCATCCCCAAGGTGAAACCTAGAGTAAGAAGGATGTCTTCCAAACATCACAAGCAACACGAGGGTTCAGGAGATCCTCCTAAACAGATCATGCTCAATGATGAAGTACTCAAGACCTTGGATGAACTGGTGAGTACTTCGAAATAATTATAATCGCAGTTTTTGGAATCATTGATATCAAGTTAAACGTTTGTGGGTATTGTGGCTGATGGTGTTATAGCGAATAGTTATTATGAATTGTTTTATTTTCCACCTATTAATTATTATTATGTATTCATATTTGAGAGTACTTGTAGCCTGTATATATACACGGATTCCATAGTCTCGATATTTTAAAGCTTTGAGAATTATGAATGGCATAAGTAAATCTGTCTAAATTGGCAAGCGCGACTTTAACTTAGAGGCAATGTAGATCATAACGTTTATAGTTAGATCTGAGGTCCTATTTACATTGTATTTTTATGTCACTATCATACGGGACGTGCAGTATAACTCGAAAGTACCATTTTCATTACCATGTTGTGTCAGACTGTGATAAATGACAATATCAAGTATGTCCTTATCAATTATGTCAAGTGCTTCAAATTCAATGATGGATTGTGCAATAAATGACACATTTTATTTGTCAGCTTGTTTTTAAATCGAATATTTTTGTTAAAAGTTGGCATAACAGGCCTAGACAAACGGCATATAATTACCATTTAAATGCTATGAAAGTTGAGAAGTAAACATGTAACACTCGGGACAATTTGCACGCACCTACAGAATCTGATACGATTCATAAGTATTCAATCTTCATGGAAACGCACTGGATTGTGTAATAAATGACACCGATTGATGGATGCGAGCTATTTTGTTACAATCTTGGTGGGAGACGAAAGCTTTTATTCAGAGAGTTCACGCCAAATAATAGAGGGCAAAGGAGGCAAATGCGTGAAATAAGACAAGAATGTCATCTTTTGTATGATTGTACTTTTAGACCCAATACAAACAGGAAGCCATCATAAATGCGGTTGATTTTTGGTCAATATTTTATTACTTTAGATAATTGATAAATTTATGAAGATCAAACTGTTTGTCATTGGAATCCTTTAGTTTCGTAACGATGCTACATGCATGGCATGTTTTGAACGCAATGTGGAGACAAGACCTTCCCGCCCCTCCCCCATATCCATATTTTTTTTTGTTTAATGATCAGATGATAAATAAGAAACTAGGGAGACGAAGCGTGTTCATCTACAAAATTCAACACTCGATTTTGTTTAATATTGAATAACTTTACAAAGACATTAAGACATGCAAAAATTATTTGGACCTGTAATATTCATGACATTACTGCTTGCAAATGGACGTTGATTTGTCTTGCAAGGAGGTTGTATTGCCCCCTTGGTCGGGGTAAAACTTTTTACTTTCCATTTTCACATAACAAACATTTGACTTTCTTTGCCAAACACCCCGGGACAGCATCAAATATCGTGACCTTATGTGAACTACGTATACTCAACCTTGTCCCGAAAATACCCCGTAACTGTTGGTATGTTATCCTCCCAAGGGGGCACACTTGCACTGATGTCATTCGAGCATTAATGCTTCACTAGAACTTCTCCCGTGGCTAACAACATGTTTTTCATACCAAGGGACAGTTTCAAAATGAAACTGTACACTCTTGTTCCATTACGATGATGCGTATCCATGGCAACGTATTTGCCCTGCAGCGTCGCGAAGACATCACACATCATTTAGATCATAATGTCAACAAAACTCTGAATTCTCTACCCTATTTTTGTTGAAAGTTTTCTTCGTTTGAGTCTGCTCTCATTTCTTGCAGGTTTATAATTCATTCAAACAGTTGGATAATTACCCCCGGACAACAGCCCCCAATTAAAATCTACCACCTAACCCTAACACAACGTTGTAGTTCTGGGGGTTATGTCCAGGGGTAGTTGTCTTGATACGACAATGTATATTCAAACTCTTCTGGAAAAGTTATGTTCATTACAAATTATTTGTCAGAAAAGTGTGACTAAGTCAGATATTGAGGCACCCAAATTCCAATTCTCACTATGGGTGGTGCATGGTTGTCAAATGATTGGACCAGTTTACTAACATATTCGAATTTCATTCATACTTTTTTATAAATAGAGGTTGTTCTCGACAACCTGAAAGCTTGTCTTAGGCTTGTCTGACATAGCAACAACTAATGTATGCAAACTGGATTCCATGTATCATTTTTTTTAATTACAAGTTGTTTGAATACCTTGTTACTATATCGTGTATATCGCCAGGAAAGAAATGTGGATAAGTTATAAATAACTTAGTGAAAACTGGTCTATTGATCGTAAAGAGGTATAGTCCAGGCTAGAGACCATGTAACCTTGTTTTTTGATATATACAATGTTTTTTGATGATTCTTTGTCAATTCGAGGGTGCTGATTCGAATCCGATGAGTGCCAGACGCGAAACCTTGAGCATTTTTCACAAATGCGAAAATTAAAAATGGCCGCAAAATGGCCGCCAAAATATGAAAATGAGTATTCCAATGGTATTTCTGAGTTGTTTTGGTGGTTTCTTATCAATTCGAGGGTGCTGATTCCAAATCCGATGAGTGCCAGTCGCGAAACCTCGCGGATTTTACGGAAATCGCAAAAATTCAAAATGGCTGCCAAAATAATGGCCGCAAAATGGAAATCGGTATTCAAGGGTATTTCTGGGGTTGTTTTGGTGGTTTCTTATCAATTCCAGGGTGCTGATTCCAAATTCGATGAGTGCCAGCCGCGAAACCCAACATATTTTACGAAATCGCTAAAATTCAAATGGCTGCCAAAATTCGCGCCAAATAGAAATCAGTATCTTAGGGTATTTCTGAGTTCGTTTTGGTGTTTCTTATCAATTCGAGGGTGCTGATTCCAAATTCGATGAGTGCCAGCCGCAAAACCCAACAGATTTTTCGCAAATCGTTAAAATTCAAAATGGCTGCCATAATGGCCTCCCATGAAAATGCGTATTTTATGGGTATATTAAAGGTTTTTTTGGTGGTTTCTTGCCAATTCGAGGCGCTGATTCCAAATTCTGATAGGTACCAGCCACAAAATACACAGGACAGAAAGAAAGAAAAGAAAAGAGAGAAAGAAAACTGAAAACATATCAATTCTAGTTGTAAACTTAAGAGAAGAGGGCGTATCACTCTAGCAAATCAAACGCTGCCATAGACATTTTGTATTTTGCACAGTTTTTTCACTTTGTTTTCTTGATTATGGCGAGCAACTACTTTTCAAAGAAATGATCAACTTGAATAATCACGCTAAGAGTCTTTTTTTTTCAAAAATAGGAATAACTTACTGCAAGGGGAAAAAGTCCTGTCACTTGTGTCAATTCGAATCTAATCAGATCAAATTCCTGTACAATATGGCCAATTTTGCTCTCAAAATAGCTCATACGCCACATAGTTATCTTCCTGGATAACGCATAATTATATAACAGCTTAATGATCAAGCCGTTTTTAAAAGCTTGAATTCTCATCTTTCCAGAGATGGTAAATTCATTTCGATTGGTTAAAAAAAGTCCTGTCACTTTGAACATTATCAAAAAGAATCTTTACTCGATGGGTCAATATTTCCGCATATCACATGCATATCGCATGTGGACGGCGTCTATTTTGTTCGGGTTTGAGCGCGTGAGTGTTGTCCTCACCTGTTTAACTTGGACTTTTTATATGTTTCGATATGAGTGATTGTCTCTATATGTGGACCAACTGAAAGAAGCAGTTTCAAGGAAGTGGCAGGACATTTTTAGTAGGATCATCAACCTGATATGTGAGTAGTTGTGGTTTTTGATTTCACAACATTGATACTTGCTAGAAAGCACTGGCATTTTGAACAGGAACCATATATATACACACAGTTGACTTGATATAAGCTTGATATGCAGTCAAGCTGAACACATATGAAAGTTGCCTTTTGTGTCCGAACAATAGAACCCCAAACTGACCATGGCACTGACCAGCTAGTGACCGTGTTGTTATTGTGCTGTTGTGTAACGCAACTAATAATAA
>CALNVZ010003434.1:20545706-20649087 GCA_940671915.1 Paracentrotus lividus | reverse complement strand
GGACTAAGTCAGATATTGAGGCACCCAAATTCCAATTCTCACATAGGGTGGTGCATGGTTGTCAAATGATTGGACCAGTTTACTAACATATTCGAATTTCATTCATACTTTTTTTTAAAATAGAGGTTGTTCTCGACAACCTGAAAGCTTGTCTTAGGCTTGTCTGACATAGCAACAACTAATGTATGCAAACTGGATTCCATGTATCATTTTTTTTAATTACAAGTTGTTTGAATACCTTGTTACTATATCGTGTATATCGCCAGGAAAGAAATGTGGATAAGTTATAAATAACTTAGTGAAAACTGGTCTATTGATCGTAAAGAGGTATAGTCCAGGCTAGAGACCATGTAACCTTGTTTTTTGATATATACAATGTTTTTTGATGATTCTTTGTCAATTCGAGGGTGCTGATTCCGAATCCGATGAGTGCCAGACGCGAAACCTTGAGCATTTTTCACAAATCGCGAAAATTAAAAATGGCCGCCAAAATGGCCGCCAAAATATGAAAATGAGTATTCCAATGGTATTTCTGAGGTTGTTTTGGTGGTTTCTTATCAATTCGAGGGTGCTGATTCCAAATCCGATGAGTGCCAGTCGCGAAACCTCGCGGATTTTACGGAAATCGCAAAATTCAAAATGGCTGCCAAAATAATGGCCGCCAAAACTGGAAATCGGTATTCCAAGGTATTTCTGGGGTTGTTTGGTGGTTTCTTATCAATTCCAGGGTGCTGATTCCAAATTCGATGAGTGCCAGCCGCGAAACCCAACATATTTTACGCAAATCGCTAAAATTCAAAATGGCCCAAAATTCGCGCCAAACTAGAAAATCAGTATTCTTAGGGTATTTCTGAGTTCGTTTGGTGGTTTCTTATCAATTCGAGGGTGCTGATTCCAAATTCGATGAGTGCCAGCCGCAAAACCCAACAGATTTTTCGCAAATCGTTAAAATTCAAAATGGCTGCCATAATGGCCTCCCAATTGAAAATGCGTATTTTATGGGTATATTAAAGTTTTTTTGTGGTTTCTTGCCAATTCGAAGGCGCTGATTCCAAATCTGATAGGTACCAGCCAAAAATACACAGGACAGAAAGAAAGAAAAGAAAAGAGAGAAAAAAACTGAAAACATATCAATTCTAGTTGTAAACTTAAGAGGAAGAGGGCGCTATCACTCTACGCAAATCAAACGCTGCCATAGACATTTTGTATTTTGCACAGTTTTTTCACTTTGTTTCTTGATTATGGCGAGCAACTACCTTTTCAAAGAAATGATCAACTTGAATAATCACGCTAAGAGTCTTTTTTTTTCAAAAATAGGAATAACTTACTGCAAAGGGAAAAAAAGTCCTGTCACTTGTGTCAATTCGAAATCCTAATCAGATCAAATTCCTGTACAATATGGCCAATTTTGCTCTCAAAATAGCTCATACGCCACATAGTTATCTTCCTGGATAACGCATAATTATATAACAGCTTAATGATCAAGCCGTTTTAAAAGCTTGAATTCTCATCTTTCCAGAGATGTAAATTCATTTCGATTGGTTAAAAAAAAGTCCTGTCACTTTGAACATTATCACAAACGAATCTTTACTCGATGGTCAATATTTCCGCATATCACATGCATATCGCATGTGGACGGCGTCTATTTTGTTCGGGGTTGAGCGCGTGAGTGTTGCTCCTCACCTTGTTAACTTTGGACTTTTTATATGTCGATATGAGTGATTGTCTCTATATGTGGACCAACTGAAAGAAGCAGTTTCAAGGAAGTGGCAGGACATTTTTAGTAGGATCATCAACCTGATATGTGAGTAGTTGTGGTTTTTGATTTCACAACATTGATACTTGCTAGAAAGCACTGGCCATTTTGAACAGAACCATATATATACACACAGTTGACTTGATATAAGCTTGATATGCAGTCAAGCTGAACATCAATGAAAGTTGCCTTTTGTGTCCGAAACATAGAACCCCAAACTGACCATGGCACTGACCAGCTTAGTGACCGCTGTTGTTATTGTGCTGTTGTGTAACGCAACTAACTCTAGTATTACACCTACATATGAATGTGTAGCGTATGAACATATACCCCAACATACATGGAAATCTAATGGCAAATACTGTGGCAAACACTCATGTTATTACCCAAACTCGGATGCCACCTTCCAAGCATTACTTCTACAAGCAGGGATATAAGTTCTAACCCAGGTCCCACTGATGATAAACAATATAACTCCAACAATCACAAACCGGACTTACTCCCAATCCATCTCAGAGAATAAACATAAATATTCTCGAGAGGAGCTGGTATAATCTAAACCCTCTTCATTCATGCTTCAGGCTGCAAGCAAAGGCTTCCGCGGCCAATATGGGAGACCATTAATAGTCTTGGTATTGCGAACACGAAGAAAACTAGGCGAGGCAGAAGGAGTAGGGCAGCCAGACCATTGTCCATATCTACAAGCTCCTCTGATGATTCTAACATCGAAGGACGCCCTCTAGGACCCACAGATGATACCAATTACAACTCCAATACTGTTCCTGCGTGCCTGAAATGTCGCAAAGCAATCCACTTAAACCAGAAGGGTATTACTTGTGTGGGATGCAAATCTCCATGGCACCTGAAGTGCACCAGCATACCACTCTCGATGTATGACGACGGATCCACTAATTCTCAAAATTGGGAATGCATCAGATGTGATCACCAGCCAGATGAAGACCAGCAATATACGGACAATGACAGAAGTCAACGTGAATATCAAATTAACATTTATACTAAAGGACTCAAGTTGGCGCATATTAATATTCATAGTCTTTTAGCTAAATATGACCATCTTAAAGAAAAGTTAGTTAATCGGCCATTTGATGTTTTCACAGTATCAGAAACTTTGTTAGATGATAGTGTAGTTGAAGCAGAGATACATATGAATGGTTTTACTATTGAGAGAGCAGATATAAACCGCCATGGTGGTGGGTAGCTGTGTATGTTTCTAATGAACTGGTCTATACTCGCAGATATGATTTGAAATTGAAGGACTAGAGTCGTTGTGGGTTGAAGTCAAATTGAAAAATTCTACTCATATTCTGATAGGTACGTTCTACCGTCCCCGAGTTCAAATGTCGGTTACCAAATGTTAATTGCCAATCATTTAATAGAGCAACGAGTGAACAAAAAGAGTTATACATTCTTGGAGATTTTAATTGGACATGTACTGTAGAACTCTAAGTTTGTCAAACAACTGTGTAATCAAAATGACCTGAAACAAATTATTAAATTCCCAACTAGGATTACTGAAACAAGCACGAGTTTGATTGATTAATCTTTACAAATACCCCCAAGAATGTATGTGAGAGTAAAGTGCTCTCTGAAGGTTTGAGTGATCATAGTCTGGTATATGTGGTTAGGAAGATGTTCAAACCTAAAATACCTCCCAAAACAGTGCAGTTCAGATCTTACAAGAAGTTTAAAGAAGCTGATTTTATCAATGACCTCAAAGTGCTGACTTGAACTACTACCTGGGCAACCCAGATTTCCATGCAGCTTGGAACTCATGGAAAGCTGGTTTTCTCAGGGTATGTGACAAGCATGCCCCATGTATAATTAGGAGAGTCAGGGGTGAAAAGACTCCTTGGGTTACAGAAGAATTCATTGACCTGTCAAGAAATCGAGACAGACTCAAATTGAAGGCAGAAAAAAGCAGGTCAACTGCAGATTGGAAGCAGTATCGTTCAGTTAGAAATTATGTCAACAACCTGCGCCAAACGCTAAAGAAAGATTATTACCAGACTAGTATCTTAGAAAACAGAAAAAACTCTGCTAAACTATGGAAGGTATTAAAAACCTTCACAACTTGTGATACTAAACTTGCCACAGATCAGCTCATTGTAAATGGAGATCAAGTGTCTGATACCCTTGACATGGCCAATGAATTCAACAACTTCTTTGTATCTGTGGGGGCAAGATTAGCTTCAAATTTTACCAAAGGGATAGAATGTAATATCAACGAATACTTACCCATATAGCTAACCCTGTTCCAGGTACCAGGTTTGTCTTTGAACAAATTGGGGAACAATGTGTGTCAAATATCATGAAGAAACTCCAAACAACCAAAGCAAAGGGATTAGACGGTCTAGATACTATGCTTCTTAAAACCGCATCTCCTATAATTTGTACTCACCTCACATCCCTCTTTAACCGCTCACTAGATACTGGATTCATTCCTGTGATGAGGAAACGTGCTAAAGTCATCTCCTCACCGGGGGTGAGAACATGACCCCAAAACTACAGACCTATATCAGTTATCCTGTAGTTATGAAGACATTCGAAAGATTAGTCCACACCCAGGTTCAGGACTACTTTTTAGAACATAATTTGCTAGCTAGTGAACAGTCTGGTTTCGGAAGAACCATTCGACAAGCACGGTTCTAACCTATTTAAGTGATCATCTGTACAAGCAAATGGATCATGTCGACTGACGGAGTTGTGTTTTTAGACCTCAAAAAGGCGTTTGACTCAGTCGACCATGATCTACTGCTTCATAAACTTACCATGTATGGAATCCTTGGAACAGAGTATAACTGGTTTGAGAATTACTTAAAACATCGTTCACAGTGTACCTCTGTAAAGACATCTCCTCCGAATTGAAAGAAGTACAAACAGGAGTGCCTCAAGGCTCAATCTTAGGGCCACTCCTGTTTACTATAATGGTGAATGATATGCCCAATGTTCTGAAGAAATGTAAGATTATGCTCTATGCTGACGACACTGTATTAGTGTTCAGTGCCAAATGTGCCGAAGAAATTGAAACAGAAATCAATGCAGATCTACAGAGAATAAGTAAATGGTTAGTAGCAAATCGACTTACACTAAACCCTGAAAAGTCAAAATTTATGTTATTTGGTACCTCCAACAAACTGAAAAATGCAAACCCCCTAAATGTGAAGGTCGATAGTCACATTCTTGAAAGAGTACCAAATTTCAAATACTTGTGGTACGTGGTTGGACGAGTCGCTCACCTGGCAAAAACAAGTTGAGGTAACTAGCAGAAAAATAGGCTCACGCATGCCTTATAAGTAGATTAAGAAAATACTTAACTGTCGATAGGCCAAACTTCTAGCTAATGCCTTGATAACTCCTCATTTTGATTACTGCAGCTCTTCTTGGGTAAACTGTTCACAATACATAAAGAATATTCTCATTACCCAACATAAAAAAATGCAAGACTGGTCCTCAAATGCAATTTTATGACACCTACGTTGATGTACTGTCTCAACTGAAATGGGTAACCATTGAAGAAAGATGGAAATTTCAAAATGTAAGTTGTATATTAATGCAGTAACTGGTGAAGCCCCCAAATATATCTCTGATATGTTTACAAAAGTAATAGTGTGCATACTCACCGCACGAGGGGTGCCACCTCACAAGGTTTGGTGGTGCCAATGGTCAAAACTCAAATGGGGAAAAAAAGCTTCTCTCATGAAGGTCACTTTTGTGGAACGGGCTCCCTTCAGCCCTTAAAAATGCACCGACTAAAGAAGCATTCACGGCTATATTCTGGAGATTAGCAAGAACTCATGATGGGCTATAATTACATGCATTAGCCCTTTGTTGCTGGTCAGTGAATTATAATCGAGAGTATGTATAAAATTTGTTTAAATGACAAACCTTATGCATTCTTTAAATATTATTATGAAGTGAATAATTACTAATGAATTCTTAATATGTGCTATCGTATGTAATATGTTTTAGGAAGATATGTTCTATGGAAAGTAAATTTTAAAATGTTACAAATAATACGAGTAAGTCCTATGAATAATATATGACAACAATCACCTTCTCGTATAATGTATATTTTGTTCTCTAAGTAAAATCAAACAGTGTTTAAGGGATGTAATTTTAGGTTAACTCTAATTTCAATCTTTGTATAATGCATTTGTTTTTTAAATTCATCACACCAGTTGTATACCTAAATAATTTTCCTTGTTTCTTGCTGAATTCTGATACCGGTTCTTTTTCAATTACCCATATCTTTCACCCTATTGTAATTGTATTGTGATGTAATAATGTCAATTTCATTTATTTGTGTTCATGTATTTGTATATTATGTGTTTCTATGATTGTTTTATGTATATATGTGCAGGGCCTGGTTTACAACAGTGTCTAACCACTGAACAGGCTACCCTGGGTAAAAAGACAAATAAATAAATAAAATAAATAAAAAGATGTGACAAGATCACTATTTATATCAATAATCGTTAGGAACATCAATCTATGTGAAATAAAGATTCTGATTTCAACTTTAGCACAATGGTGTTATAGGCTTGCCAAAATGTATTTTCCCCAATCTGGTCTGAAGCATCTACCTACGAAAACTATGATAAAAGTTCAATTATTTATTCATGTCCATGAGAAATTAGCTCGAACGGATCGACTGACCAGACCATTTTACCACAGGGAAGTTTCTTAGGCGAGTTTTTGTACGCTAAGTAATAATTGCATGCAGTTGTCAATCGGTCGCTTCCGCCGTTATAGCGCGGGTTTTGTTGACATTAATGTAGAACCGTATAATTTTCTGCGCCGCTCAGTTGTATTTCCACTAAACTCATGAATGTAATGTTGCGTTTCCCCTCCTCAAATAATGGACGCGTCTTTATGTTAAGATTTAATGTCATACGTTAGGTTTACACATTCACGTGGGGTAGAATTGATATGGAAATGGCAACCAAGTCATGTAAAATCTATTTTATGGCCATACATTGCCAATAATAAAATTATGAGACTTTTTTGGACGTTTACTGTCATAGGGTCCCAAGCTAACAGTGCTACAAGCATTGAACCATTGAGAGAGTCCCCACCACCACACGAAATTGCTCTTCAAACATGATTCTTTTCCTTATCAAAATTATTCTCTCAGTTGTTAATTCTTTTTTGGCCTTCGGCCTTCAAGAAAGTCACCATTACCTATAGGGGTTGGATAAAGTCAAACCTCACAAAAATAAACAAAGGTTCGTGTTCAAAAGGAATACATATTTTATATCATTCTTCCGATCTTACGGGAGTGCCCGTACCCTCCGCCCCCTTAGATCCGCCCCTGACATGTAGAAGATGTACGCCTATACTCTGCATCTATTCAGAACAATTTTTTTTTATTAAGTCGTGTTCAATCATTTAGTTTTATGTAAAGTGTCTCCTGTTGTTCAATAAATCATGAAAGGGTTAATAAGGGAAACCCAGTATTTCATTTACAGCCTCTATCAATTCTGTCGGGGGAAAAAAAATCATAGAATGATTTTTTTTTAATGTCAGGATCACTCACAACCCCAGTCTTCAAATTATAAAAATAATGTATTATGTCTGTAATAGTGCAGTGAGATATGAATATACTTTTGCATGTCTTACAAAACATACTAATAATATGAAAAAAAAAATAAAAATCCGAGACTGAATCATATGACTCATTTTGCTATCAATAAAATGGTAAATGTTCTATTTCTAGGACTCGCGTAATTTTGAATGAGTAAGCCTAGGGCCTACCCTTAAATCGACAAGAGCCAATAGATAACGTAAGAAATACCGATGAAATAGGCATTTAAACGAATTTGCTTTCATTTGGAATTTAATAGGCCCTAAGCCTTTTTCATGACTGTCGGCCGTGTTCACCCGCTTTGCGTAAACAACAACAACAACAAAAAAAAAATCAAGATTTCCCTGAAAGGTACCCATCAAATTTGGAATCAGAGCCATGAAATTGATAAATAAACTCGGATATACACATAGAATTTTTTTAATGTGGCTGATGGCAGCGAATATTGACGATTTGCGCAAAATGCTCAGGGTTTCGTGCCTCTAAATCATCAGATTTTGAATGAGCATTTTCAATTGAAGGAAATTATAAAACAAACTTATATAGGGTACATGCAGGTAATATGGGCCAGCAGGTAATATGGGCCACCTGAAGCAAATCATGTCGTGACCGTCGACCGGTGACCGGTGACCGGTGTGAGCACCATAATGTTGTTCATATGAACTGTATACGAAAATATATCGTCTTGAGAGCATCTGATGACGAAATTTCTTTGAGAAAATTGCTGAAAACCAACAAGGTAGGTAAAACTTACGGAATTTTTTTACCCTGATGTAAAATTTGATATTTCACAGAATGTGATGGTGAAAGAGTGTTTGAGGGGGGTAACCTCAATTGTTTGTATATTTAGTAAGCTTATAGTTTCATTTTGATCATACTAGCGTGTACAGGTCAATTTGTTTTAGTGCAGGGGTGCAATGTGGCATTGAATGCTTGCCTGACACAGCAACATTAGTGCAGGTAATATGGGACATTCAAAATGGCGGAAATGATTCTGGTACTTAGTATTGGGATCAGGCATCAATCTCTTTGCTACGATTTTTGGGGGTATATTCACAGTATATAATTAATATAAATAACTTATTGTAGGCCTATATTGACTTGTATAATGAAAATAATATTTAAATAATATTTTTTTTTTTAATATATACAAAATACATAACAATGAAATATATAGTCAAAGGATTTTCTGAAGGGTCTTATAATTTCAAATTATATCTTAAAGTAAATGATTTTCAACATTTTAAGCAAATTCCAGACATGGTAGAGTCATTGTACTTTTTAAAACATACATTAAATACATGTGCCCATATTACCTGCACATGCAGGTAATATGGGCACTTTGGTAATGACGTCAACATTTGAATATTGCAGACAGGGGGGTTGGTGATTATTGTTTTTCTTCACAATAAAAGTTAGAGCAGTAGTTACTGATTCATATAAACAAAGATAAGACTGTGTGTCATTTCGCAATTTTATGCAAATTAGGCAAATGAGCTTAGGGTGCCCATATTACCTGCATGTACCCTAGATAACAAAAGAAAATGCGCGGTTTCACTTCACTTAGCGGCCGTTTTGAATTCTAGCGGGGTTTCACGGTTGGCACTCATCGGATTTGGAATCAGCACTCTCAAATTGACAAGAAACCACCAAAACAACCTTTGAAATAATACACATTTTCATTTTTAGGCAGAAGATTTTAGCGGTTTACAAAAATCCTGTAGGATTTTGTGGCTGATAATCATCAGATTTGGAATCGGCGCCTTCGAATTGGCAAGATGTATATATAATGGCGTCCATTTTGGCAGCCATTTTGAATTTTAGCAATTTGCGTAAAATCTGTTGGGTTTTGCGGGTGGCACACATTGAATTTGGAATCAGCACCCTCGAATTGATAAGAAACCACCAAAACAACCTTGAAAATATCCTTGAAATACTGATTTCCAGTTTGGGCGCGAATTTTGGCAGCCATTTTGAATTTTAGCGATTAGCGTAAAATATGTTGGGTTTCGCAGCTGGCACTCATCGAATTTGGAATCAGCATCCTCGAATTGATAAGTGACCAGCAAAACAACCCCAGAAATACCCTTGGAATACTGACTTCCAGTTTTGGCGGCCATTTTGGCAGCCATTTTGAATTTTAGCGATTTCCGTAAAATCCGCGGGGTTTCGCGACTGGCACTCATCGGATTTGGAATCAGCACCCTCGAATTGATAAGAAACCACCAAAACAACCCTAGAAATACCCTTGGAATACTGATTTCCAGTTTTGGCGGACATTTTGGCAGCCATTTTGAATTTTAGCGATTTGCGTAAAATCCGCGAGGTTTCGCGGCTGGCACTCATCGGATTTGGAATCAGCACCCTCGAATTGACAAGAAACCACCAAAACATCCTTAGAAATACCATTGGAATACTCATTTTCATATTTTGGCGGCCATTTTGGCGGCCATTTTGAATTTTCGCAATTTGTGAAAAATGCTCAAGGTTTCGCGTCTGGCACTCATCGGATTCGGAATCAGCACCCTCGAATTGACAAAGAATCATAAAAAAACATTGTATATATCAAAAAACAAGGTTCGACTCTTTTCCTATGGGGTCTAGCCTGGACTAGTATACAAAAAAAAAAAACTACAATAATTGAAATTAGTTGCGTGCCATTTTCATGGCTACAGTGGATTAGACGTAACGCATCAGGGAGATTTCCCTGAAAACACAAAACTTTTTTTTTCCAGTTAATCTCCATGATCTTATTCAAAGAAGTATCAATTACGATCGATTATCGGGATCCTCACTGGACTTGAAACGTCCGAGGAAGTTCATTGTGTATCCAGGTCTCCAAAGGCCAAATTTTCCACGATTTGTTTCGATTTTCCTTCCTTATATTGGAAGAATTGTATTGGACCAGGATTAGCAGATGTAGGAATGCCTCGAATGGCCCATTATATATTTCGTTTTTGTTTGTCTGCAAATATTGGAAGAATTTTTGTTGAATTATACACGGATAAAATACTCTATACGTATAGGTGAGAGCATCATGAAACCAATAAGTAATCGTTATAAAAGCATAATTGCTAGCCAAAATAAGGGTAATGAAACAACTTAAGACGCTCCAGGAAATACTAAAAACAACACGATCACGTGTTTTAGTATTTTATTTAAAAAGTTAATCCACATCTGAAATCACTGTATACATTTCTTGTTGTTTATGTGATGACGAGGATAATGAACTTCGTGATCTAGGACATTTTTTCATATTTTGTTCAACCTTATATCTCTTTTGATCAGTTCGCAGTAAATTAAGTTTTGACCTGAACTTGAGCCAACTCCTTTCCCCTCAGCACCTTCCAGAGTCTTTGTTGTTCAGGACGTGTGCAGCTGACTTAATTAGCTCAGTTTCTGTATCGTCGTTTAATAGGGAACAGTCTAATTCAATTAGCAGGTTGTTATGAACGCCCCTCGTTAAATGGACTCAAATCCCTTTGTTAGGGCATGGACCATCATGACCATATTATAAGCAGGGTATTTGGTTAAAGTGGAACTTGAAGTTGGAACCGTGTCTATCGAACTAGGCCTATACTAGCCATTACTATGAGTCCTGGTCCTAACATGTTTGTGCCTTCATCATGTGCCCATGGTATCAGGATCGTCTCCTTATAAGCACCAACGTATAAATAACATTATTGTCCTTGTATTTGTAATGCCTATTATTCACAATCCTATATAATAACGGATCTGAATAGTTTAGGTATTTTTATGTTCTACATGATTATGATCGTGGACAATTAATATCTAATTAACAATTTCCACGTATGTGGCAAGGGAATTTTGTTCAACATGCTTGTGGTGACTTGTGGTGACTACAAATACCCTGTGGGATTATCTTGGCTACTGAAGACAGATGATGCTCCCTTGATTAATAGCGTCAAGGGAAGATGTGAAAAACGGGATGAGATCCAATTTTCCGTTCTTCAAGTTCGATTTTCTGTTGTACAAAATACATGTACACACATGGCCAAGGGAAGGGCAAACGACCCTATGATCATGATGATGGGAAAGTGCCAACTACAATAAATTTATTCCCTATGTACAAGCTCCTTGGTTCAGGCAAAGAACGCATTTGTCGTGACGCTCCGAAGACCAATACTGTCATCAAAAGGCGATGGTCAGAAAGGTCACTTGAGGCTGCCCCCGAAATCACAAATCATCGTAACTGATATGCGCCGAGTTTGTAATATGACAATTTTAGAACGAGTCGATGACATCTATAAGAAAGTAGATCGTCCAATCTTTGTCTTCATCCAGGCATGCAGGCCAGTGCTTTCACGGTCATGCCCACCTTGCTTCTCAGCCAGTAGTCCTAGATAAGACTCGGGAGTTTGACAGGATTTTGGCCCGTAGACGCACTCACTCTGCGAGTGACTAATTTCCTCCGGTCATCCTGCATAGCGATTCTCTTGGAAGAGTCGAGTCTTGACTGAGGGCGAGGGAGGGGTAAAACGTTCATTTAGGAGAGGCAACCTTCATTTGGGAGGGGGTACGGAAGTCTTGACACCTGGTGACGAAATCTGTTTATGATGATCATATTCATATACTTTATTTACTGGGTGGTCCGCTATAATGCCATGTGCGTGACTTTAGGTACTATTGTTGCAGATATTCGAATAGGGACTAGGGAAGGCAGCAGGATCACATTGGGGCAAACGGGTTGTTCCCATCTTGACATCCAGGGAACATGACAGTCCTCGATCCCTTGGAGTTATGACGAACCAACATAGAACTTCCCCAGCAAGGTGATGGGTATCTCCTTGATGTGATTAATCGTTCCAAGTCCCAGCTTTTAATTCGGGTGCTTTTTTTGGTGGTTCATGTCTCCTATTTTCGACACCATGATTCCTCCATGACTAGAAGTCATGAGGAGGTCGTGCCCTCTGCTATGTTATATTTAAGAACATTGCTTACGTGACAGGTGTGACATTAGTCGACTAGACGATGGAAATACCTGATCAAGCTACAGGTATATGGACGGGCGCCAGGTGATTCTTGATGGAAGTGTATTAATCTTGTCACTTATTGAACCTAATGCAGTGTTCCCGTGTTACTTTTGGAAAGGATTTGTATCTGTTTGATTAGTTCTTCTGTCGTTTTGGTTAATATAGGCCTACATAGGATGTGACGATAAGAGAATGCCTTTTGTGATCATGGTGATTGCCATTTTTGTGGAGCTAGAGAAAGAAAAATGATGAAACATAACGAAACCATGACATTGCTCCTGCGACTCATTGTTCCCATGGTTTTCTGCGTGCTAGCTAAGCAGAAAACCCAACCCTACCCCCATTCCTTATCCTCTTATCATTCTAGACCAAATTAAAACAGTCCTGAGCCAATGTCGTGTCACCAAATAAAGCTCGTAACCACAAACGAAAATGTCACCGCGAAAGAATAAAGAAAAAAGTAAGAAAGGGAAAAGGAAAAGTCTCATCAACTAATGAAAACAAAAACAAATCGTCTAAACAAGAAGAGTAGACGCACACTTTCGTCAACCCTGTATCCTCTTCCTGACAGATCATATCAAGAGCCTTTGGTGTGAGACCGAAATGTCACCACGGATGAAGACACATCGCATCCTGACAATCAAATCAATCTTGAAGGCACTTCAGGTTGTTCACATCCTCTAGAGGTCATTCCGGTTATGTCCTTTTCGCTTCAGACGATCAGGGGTCTGTTTCTTGAAACCGTCATAAGTCTAATTCCGTGGACATCCCATTGAAATGCGTGTTAATTCTACAACACATGTCCCTATGGGTTATCCAAGAAATTAGACTTATGACGGTTTTGAGAAACAGGCCCCAGACTTTTTAATTTTATAATTTACATTTATTTGATATAAAACAATATCATTTATTCAATTACATCATTCATCGTCAGCGTTGCCATGGGGATAGCATGAGAATATAAATGTGATTCGTCCAGAATTTATTAAAACATTCACTCTCGTCAGCTTCCCTTTATGTTCTGCAAGGGACCCAGGGGTATTTTGGAGATCTCATGTATAAATACATTTGCTGATGAATTATTTTGTGGACCCTGGAGTACTGACGGCTAGACTGAGGCAAGACTGCAACTGCCAGACATTCAAAAAGCAGCCCCGTTTCTTTGGTGTATGACTAAAAGTTTCCAGGGTAACCACTGCATTTGATAGTTTTACTCCATATTTCAGGCTAAAGAAAGGAGAGGCCTAGATATGAACACTTTGGAAATTGACTTTTCTTTCACCCCATCCCTTCGAACGTTATTCTTTACCATTTCAATTAATATATGATTTGGTTTGAGGTGGCACGAAATAATATATGATTTTATTTAAAGAGCACATTAATGGACAGTTTACCAAAATAGTAATATTCATATACATACATTAATTTTATCAACATGATCATGGAGAGAACTTCTGTATGAGTAGAACCTCAAGCCTGCCATTTTACAAAATTTTATGGTATTTTGATTTGGGAAAATATGGTAAAGGGACGCCGAGCATCCACTTTGGTACAATTTTTTTCTGACAACATTCACACAACAATCACTATTGCCTTCACTTTAAATTACACTGTATGATTATGTACAGGTATTTATTTTTAAATTCAAGTAATGAATACGATGGCAATTACATTTTGATTGGCATCAATTGTGCCATTGATGACGACCTTTACGAACAATGACCCCTGTGACGATTCGTCATTTCTAACGACGCGACGTTTCGTGTTGACGAAATAGCGTTGTCGAAGTTAAAATTGTCAGATGAATATGGCGTTCTTCAACTTTACAACAAATGTATAGCACCCCGAATGGGTTCATTTTTCTTTTCCACAAAAAAAAATCTTGCACTTTGATGAAATATCATCCTTGTCGAAAGCAATTTGATTTCCATGATTATTTGTGACCTCACCTGTTTAGACTGTATAGTCTTCTTTTAAAGACTCGAGATGCTTGGATCATTCAGTGATGGCCGACATAACGCAATATTCCTCGCACAATGAATCGCTCATTTATCTTCGTAAACGGATTATAATTACTATTACCCTTCAGGCGATGCAATTGAACTTTCTTGGTCGTACACAACAATAGTAAAAATGGATGTAATCATAATGTAAGCATCATCTTTTCATCATCAAAGACCTCAATCATAGAAATTAAATGGCCTGGATTTGAGGGCTGGACTGGAAGAAAGCGTTCTCCTCATGGGGTCGTATTAATGATCAGGGGTACGGGGGGGGGGGGGGGGGGGGACGGAGCACGTATTTATGATGTACTTGACTTTTGCTCTACGAAACGGGAAGATTTATTGTCCAAATTATCCATAGGCACACAGAGAAAATATTGTGTGATTGCATTACAGATAAAGAATTGCCCTGGGACATGATATGGAGATGGGACGGCGTGCAAAACCTAGAACGTTTTTATTATTATTATTCTGAGGGTATACCCTGTTCTTTCTTTCCTCGTAATAATATGTACATGAATATGCACATGGTCATATTTTCAAACGTTGAGCCATTTTACTTTTGGGGTTAATGTGACAACGTATGGCATCATCTGTTTGGAGAATGGCCCCAGGAACCAATTGCAATTGTAAACAATTTAATTTTGTATCTCTCAAATAGATTAATCTCGGCCATAATACAGCACCAGAATTGGTATCGCGCCTGGTGGCATTATGATGCACATTTTGTGCCATGTTCTTTTATTCTTACACAATAGGTTTCAAAATAGGTGACGAAATAGAACAATCTTGGCACTATAGGACCAGAATTAAGGGTCTTGGAAAGATTTATAGTGTCAGTTAAAGGTATTATGATGCAAATTTGGTGTCAATTTCCTTATAATTCTCACAGTACGTCCTTACTTCATTCACTAGTACATGAATCTTCTTATAAGTTTAGTGAGTCCTTTGTCGTCACAGAAGAAGGATACATGATACAAGTTGTGTCGCTTAGGATTACGTCTACCTTCCTTATTCTCGAAGACAGCACAACAATTGGAAATACGAAGATAATCTGATTCTAAACCCTCTTCACGTCGTCAAATATCTCTCGGCGTCGTTTAAAATATACTTAGTACACACTCGATTTCGGTCAGTTTAAAGTTGGACGATCTAGATACTGATGTAACGGTCAAATTACACTTTCCATTCACATTATACAAAATTACTGTGCAATTCTTTTTTTCAGAAGAATATACAACAATGGAAAGTGATGGTTGTATTATTTATCAATTTGTAGAAATTAATGAATAATAAAAGCAATACAATTAATAATCATAATTAATTGTATTAATCTTGTTAATTGATATGATTAATGATTACCATTGTTTCATTACAGCATGAGTTATATTCCTATAATTAGATTACTATTACAAACCTTGCAATAGTATGTGGTAGAACCGCACGTCCCCTTGTACGTTATGTTTGCTTTTGATATCATAATCATATATCTGGTGAAACATTAGTCAATATGATAACAATTTAATATTGAGACAATGTCAAAGTCATTATGGCTGTCACATTTGCCCCACTTATGCACATTCACAGATTTTCTTAAATATTTTATGGTAAATGGCCTTGGCCTTAACTTTATACATGAAGTATGTGGGCCATTTGAAGAGGCTGTATAATTATGTGGGCCATTGTTTACTTGAAGAGGTTTGTGATAACCCCCCCCCCCTTGAGTAATATCGAATATTCGTTACATTATGTACTGATGTTACACTTACATAACTCATGTGCCATAAACATAAGGTTTAAATTGAATAACAATAGATTATCATTGAAAAATGATTTTGTTGATTATTCTAAAATGATTGATAGATGTGGTAGACATGACAAGTTGTCCTCAATCGGTTGATTAATTACTAGGAATTATGTAGGAGTCATGAACGTGTCGCAACCCCATTTTAATTATAAATATTTCCCGTAATTATTCGTAGTATGCAAGTGGGTTGAAGATGGTTAGCCAAGCGATATAAACCACGCAACATTATAGGCGACTAATACAAATTATCACGTAATGGCATTTTTATAGTAATTAGATTTTATTGTGAATGACAATAATTGACGATGCCATTGTTTTGTGGGAAATCAAGTGTTTCGAACTTGCTAAAGTTACATTGGATTTGGATATCAATTAATCTTCTGACTAGGCTACTAATTAAGTTGTGTTTTCTAAGCCTACAAGAAATTCAAAGACAATTCTGTTTGTCGCAACAAATTTGGTATGCTGTTGATTTTAGTAGTCCTTTCTTATTTGTTCATTTATTTTATTGCACAACACCGGTAACTTCAAACCAACAGGTTTTAATGATAAACACTTATTGTTTTTTGGTATCCCAATACAAACCTGGCGTGCGTGGATTGGCATGCAATCACGTGGGGGTATAGTCTTAGATAAAAACAAGAGATTGCAAGGAATAAATAGTGTGTAAACATTTATTGATTTTAAGTGGTTGCTTGCATTGTATCGAGAG
The DNA here is from genome assembly GCA_940671915.1 of Paracentrotus lividus. NCBI lineage: Eukaryota > Metazoa > Echinodermata > Echinoidea > Camarodonta > Echinidae > Paracentrotus > Paracentrotus lividus. Next base: position 20,632,210 of record CALNVZ010003434.1, on the reverse strand, counting down.
CTGCGTACCAGCTATTTCTTGTATTGATTTATCACGGAAAGGAAACGAAGAAATAGCGGACGTATTGTTATTGTGCCACAGTGTGCAACGATACATCGATTATTACAGCGATTTGAATGGGGGTGAAATATTGCAAAGCCATTTAGGTTTAATGGGAAAGGTTTGGGATTGTTGTGGTTAATTTAATGGGCACTCATTATCCCCTTATTGACCAGTGTTCCATTGGAAGGACGTATTGGGGGTGTCCTTGATTTTATACTAGGTTGAAAATGGGCAATTAATAATTCATTAATGCCAGTCCCACGTATATACATTTTCGTTAGGACTTTGCTTTTCCGAAACTATCATCATATAGAAGTAGGTTCAAATCGTTATTTAAAAGTTATGTAACATCTTCCCGTTTCTTTTCACTTTGTTACCAGTTCCTCTAAAAAAAAAAAATAGTATAGGCTAATTCTCTGAATTTTGTTTTTCTGTAGGATGTTATGTTCATATTTCAGTAAGGCTTACATTGTTTTTAGCACATTTAGCTTTCATTTCTGCTACTGTCACATCCGGCAACATATTTTAATTTTTGTTCAACAATAGTTGGGCCTATTGCAATGTAATTGACAAATCCATGTGAACATGATTAATGTAGGATTATGAAAGTAATGCCATCAAAATTGCAATGCAGTATCAGAAATTATTATCAGCATTTTCGGTAGTTATATACATAAAATACAAGAAAATGTAGGCCTACATGCATGTACATTTAGTTTTTAGAATGATAACATTATGCAGATCGAAAGTAAAAGTACTGTTGATAATGTTATCAATGATATAAGCTTAATTGTTAACTTCACCATTATCAGATTATTATTTGGATATTGCAGTTGAAGTTAACAACCTCTGTATCGAAAGAAAAATGGAATAGTGCAGAAACTGGACGGGCTAATATTCTTGATAGCGAAACTGGTTTACTGAGAACCAAACATGATCACTGAAATATCAGCGTCATTTATCTTGTCTCGTTCATTCTGAATGCAATTAACAACTGTCCCTGTTGTTAGTCTAGCCATGTTGATAACCAGGTCACAACCAAAAAACTTAATACCTCAACAACAATACATTGCACGCAACTTCAATGACAAAAGTTTGTTGGAGACTGGTGTCGAAGCGGCTGTGTGGCTGAGGTGTTATCGAATTGATGAAGAAGAGCACTCGGAAACAGGAAAATAGAAATCAGATTTGGCAAGGTTCATTTCCTTTTTACCTGAGCTATGCAGTATCAATACACCTGCCATTAACCACTGTAATTAAAAGTTTAGTCGTGGCCAAGTGCCCCACCCTGAAATGATTCAATGAAGTTTCATTAAACAATGTTAACTTCTTAAATCGCCGAAGGAGGGATCATCAAATGTAAATCAGGTCAATGATTATATGAAACTTCCACTCTTTTGCACTCTTTGCAGCCTAGTAAAGTGGCAGATCCAGACGGGGGCGCAAGAGACGCGCCCCTATAATTTTGATTGTCCATATTAAAATCGGAAAATTCTCGGCTGGGCCCCCTATCCAGCCAATTTGTCTGTATTCAAGCTATATTCTTTAAGCAATTCATTCTAATTCTTTGGCCCCTGCTTTGAGAAGTACGAACATTTTATTTGTTGTTGTTTTTTTTTCTCGCTGAAAGTGTTTTCGGTGAATAGCAAAAAGTCTAAAAACAGTGTCATTCACACACAAAAAAATGCTCGTATGTTTTTGAGTGTTCCTCATTCTGTCTTATGATGTCTACATTTGGTGTATAATATTTTTGTACCATTATGGAAATTCCAAGCGGTATAATACAGCAAAATGGCAAAACTACCAACATGTTCAGTCTACATCTGGTGATGTGGTGGAGGTAAATATACAAATGGAAAAGCCATTTATAGAAAAGAAACAATGTCAGTCTGTTTCAGTAGGGTCAAGAGTTCATGCTCAGTACTGACTGACAAGTTCACATATAATGTGTCCTGAGAGGAAGAAGGTCCTAATCTCCGTGTTGAGGTACATCCCATAACGTCCTTCTCCTCCTGAACTGCCTAAATGTGCTTACCAGCTGATGGAGGCGGGGAAGAAAACCCTGTTAAACAGATCGCTCTCGAGAACTTTGTCATAACCCAACTTTGAAAGAGTTTTCTGTTCTAATGCTGTCACCAGCCTATAGATACACTCGTTCACACTGGTTATACCAACACCAGACCGTATTGAAAACTGTATTAGCACCATTGGTCAAGATGTGTAGTACTTGTCGGTTTGGTTAGTATGCATTGAGTGTGACTGATCCTTGACCAAATTGACCGCACAGTTTGGTGTTCAGGGCTTTTATTTTCTAGCCATGACCAGCAATTATATTCATTTTATAGTCTATGCAAACAGGATACTGTACAATGTGGTTTCATGACTTTGTGGAAACTTTGCCTTTAAACGTCTATAATTTGTTAATTATAGGCTAGCCTACATAAGTGCCAAAGACATTTCCGAGAGAGATTTATTTTTCTTCGTAGTAATAAACAGCAATATAAATGAAATATGTGGAATACTAACTTCCAAGATTTGCTGTTACAGTAGTTATAACAAAATATTGATAATAAACTGCACTGCAATGGTATCATGCTTCACCAAAAGGACCAATAATGCAAAGGAAGATAATTCCACATTCGGAATTGATACCATTTTCAGGTATTATGTGACTACGTACATGAAACTGATTAATGTATTTTGTTACTATGGGGAACACATTCACTTTTTAGTCAACAATAAAATTGACTTGGCTAATCACCGCAATAACTGGCCCATTATGTCTGAACCAAAGATAATGTCTAATAATAAAAAATAACGCATTATGATTCAAGTTTTGTAACCATAAACCTGTACATCGTCGAAACTTCCAAAAGTGATTATAATCAGTGTTATTAAAAGCATGACAAAACCCCTTTCGGGTGATGAGAACGTTGATAATCGCCATATCACTTTCTATATAGATGGTTATAGAAGTCAAACTAAATTATATGAAGCGATATCTTAACGGATAAGTACCCTATTAAATCCGTCAATCGTCGGATTTCAATCAGTTTTATCGACTTGTCGGATGCTATGTCAGGAATCCTGAGAGAAGGTTCGGAATTATGTGCCAAAATCAATCTTTGCAACAAATACATGCTCTATACTTTTCTTGATTCACTTAAAATCTATACCAGATCAACATTTGCGGATTTGTCTTCATTTGACTTTCATTGACTTGTCAGATGCAATGTCAGAAATCCTCAGCAAAAGATAGGATTTCATTTACAGTCATTGCTGGAAGTCTGTCTGGCAAAGTCTGGCCCATGATTCACAACGGATACCCATCCTATATGCTTGAATCTCTTACCTTAATTACCTGATCGGACATTCGTCTGAATTTTATTGACTTGTCGGATGCTATGTCAGTATTCCTCATCGAAGGAAGTTTGATTCACAGTCATTGCTGGAAGTCTGTCTGGCAAGGTTGACCCATGACTCGAACGCAGAATGTTTCAATCCCTCAACCCCAATTACCTGATCCTACATTAGGTACTTGTTGTCTTCATCTGACTTTCATTGACTTGTCGGATGCTATGTCAGAAGTCCTCAGCGAAGGATCGGATTTGATTCACAGTCATTGATGGAAGTCTATTTGGCAGGGTCTGACCCATGAGTCACTTTCCTATAAGGAACCAGATGCTTCAATCTCCGTCTTGGCTGCGGACGTATTAACCCAGCCACACCTTGAAATTGACCCCAGACCAACTACACACCAACCCCTAACTCGCCATCATTCATGGTAGTGTAATTATTTGGTCGGTTTATAATTGGTCTCAGTGTGACTGTGCTATGAATCGTCTTGGAAGTATTCTTGGATCTCTATTGCCTTTACTTTAGGTTGTTAATTTTACGAACTAACTGTCCACCATGCTTTATTCGAATACTGTAGTATCTCGGCATCGATTTAATGACACTTAGACCTCTCGTTACAAACAGAAACTATTGCTGTAATGCTTTTAATTTCTATCGAAACGAAACTAGAAATGGCGTAAAATACAAAACTTTAAATTTGTTTGGGTACTGCCTATGGAAAAGCAGAGAGGTGAATAAATAATGTGCATGATATTTGAAATACTATCTTGGCATCGATACCATGACATTTAGACCTCTCGTTCCAAACAGAAGTTTTTGCTATAAAATGCACTTTCGTTTATTGAAACGAAACTAGAAATGATGTAAGACGCAAAACTATATATATAGGGCCCTATATATATATATATATATATATATATATATATATATATATATATATATATATATATATATATATATATATATATATATATATATATATCTTACTAAAACGGGCCTTAAGGGGAACTGAGAACAATAGCTTTATTCAGTCAGGATTCCCCTTAGCGACTTTCTATAGGCGAAAAATTCCCCTTAACGCCAATTCTATAGGGTTAGGGATAGGGTTAGTTGGGGCGATATAAAAGGAGGAAACAAAGAAATTCGCCTTAAGGACGAAAATAGGAAGATATATATATATAAATAAATAAATAAATATATAATAATAATAATAATAATATATGAGACTTCTTATGCGCTAAATCCACCAAAAGATAGGTGCTCTAAGCGCATGTGTGCATTAGAAAATGACAACTTACAACAATGTATATTTACGTAAGTACAAGATAGTAGGGAAAAGGTAACAGTGCAGACAAAAATTAACAAATTAACAAATACCCAAACACACACACACACACACACACACACACATATATATATACAGGCAGGTGAATAAATATGTGCTTGATATTTGAAGGGCACATACTAAAGAAGTATTATCTTGGAATTGTTTAGGTAACACACGCTTTGACCTTCTTCCTTCATTTATTTCATTCGTCATACTTCAAGCAAAGAATAATGGAAACCTTTCAAGTGAATTGGATAACAATTATGGTTGGTTGATTCTGTTGATTGGAATCATTGGTATTTGGAGAAAAAATGATACAAAATTATTAGTTTCATGGTCTTGTACACTCTCACCAAAATCGGCGGATATTTTCAACAACAAATCTAAAATGTCATGAGCAGACAGAGACAAACATGTTTTGTACCTGTTAGGACAAGCATGCCAAATGGAAATTCATTATTCTCGTGAATGCTACATCTATTAGTGTATAAAAGTGTTTTATTCTAAGGTTAATGTAATTTCCAGTTTCCGGACTTTTTGTCCAGGATATAGACCCGAATACGAATCACAGTTTGACACACATAATGCACACATCAGTTTCTATATTGTATAGGCCTTTAATGAAATCCAAGTCTTAAACACGAACCCGGTTCATGGGTGTGTATAGCTGAACTTAAAATAACATTGGTCCCAGTACGACTCCTTGTGGGACACATCAAGTGATGATGCATTATAGCGTATAGGCCTGTATTCACGTACATGTAGGTCACGGAATACCTTCACGAACTTTGAGAATGATTTTGAACAAGATTTTGACAATTTTGGCGTGACCAGAGACCCTTCATCACTCATCCAAAGCAAAAGACTGTCACCGATTATTCCTTATTATTTGCAGACGGGACTCTGTCCAAATAATAAAAAGGAAAGATCTCTTGAACTAGAAGCTCTGTTGTCTTTTCACACTCTTGTGCCGTCATGAGTTATTTTCCATGTCCTGTACGAGGTTGGTTTAGTGGGCGGGGAACCTGGTCCTCAAGTGTTTGAAAGCAATCGCGGAGGATAAATATATATTTGTGTACTGTATCAACAACACCACAACCAGGGCTGTTATTGCTCTGCGCCTGGGAGTGACGTCATCAAAATAAAGCTTGCGTGATATCAGAAGAAGGGGGAAAAAAACACACTTTATCCTTTATTGATTCTGATATACAAATCATAAGCATGGTTCACATGAATTATAGTCTGTGTTGTTGTCTATTACTGGTGTTGATAGATCAATATGGGACAAGGATTTATTGACATCATCATAAAACCGAATGAATGCCTCCGATGTAGGCGTTTGCCTTTCTGGAAAAAAAAACAACAACAACAATTCGGGTCCACTTAAAAAGTAGTCTGCTCTTAATAATTTACATTGACACTTAAACATACCTTTAATAAATCTTTGAGACAATAACTTATCATCATACGGGACGTGTTTGGAGCTGGTGGCAGTAATGATAGGCCAAGTCTGTGTAGTTTTATACTTCACAGTCATCTGATTTGTTTGTTCTATAATTTCTGCGTCTTTTGTGTAAACTGGATCAAATGTTTTAATTGCTACTCGAGCCGACCCATCCACACTTTCTACAGTGATAACAACATATTCTGTATATTATAGAGATGGCATGTTTAGATAAGTAAAGTCCCGGATGCCAGAGTTGAGTGGCTACTTCCACCTATTTAAGTTAGTGTCGCTATATTGCTTCAAGATGATTCCCAGCCATTGTCATTATTGTCTTCCGCCTCTTCCAAGCTTTGATGGCAATTGTCTTATGAACTGCAAAATAACGCGAATATTCTGTCCAACTTGTTGTTATTTTATAATAGTAGGTCAAGATTTCATTGGTCTGACCGGCTGGTAGCACGAGTCTAATACTCCAGTCACACTCACACCCGACAAACCGTCCCTAAACGACCTGTGTGACTGTGCCATTATGTCAATGTAATCGTTTCGTTCGTCTGGTGTCGGTTTGGAGTCGGTCTCGTAGGTGTGAATGAGGTCCGACAAGTCTAGCATGTCTATAGTATAGGGTAACTGTAAAAATCATGACTAGTATGAGAGGACAGGGTCTGTTTTTAATTTATTACAAGCCAGTGAGTGTTGTTGTTTGATGGTGTCTAATGACAACTAATACATTTTGATCATTATTGAAATGCCCGTTTTCAAAATGCTGACTAACTAATAATACTTGCACATGAATATTGGAATATAACTGCGGTTGCCTTACATAGCATGATGAACGGTCAAAAAGTAACAAGGCTTCTTTGTTTTGCCTCTTTGGTAAAATCGATTCTGTTCGTGCAATGCTGTGCATGGGAGGACTGTAACGGAGGATTATCCTTTCGTTGGACACGATTTGACACGATGACCATGGTGACCCTATATAATACCAGACAATCCCTGGTGCCTATATAGTTTATCCATACCCATTCTCTTTTTAGTTCAAGATCCGATCATGGCATTATTCTTCAATTATAATCACCTCCAAAAGTTTAAAAACTCATTGTTTCACATCCAATTGAGAGCTCTGTGACCGATAAACATGATAAATGTTTCCGATATCCCATAATACCAAAGAAACTTTCTCATTCGATTATTTTTCGAAGGCCAATCGCGGTGGATAGATTGAGTTTATGAATGATGATGATATCCCGGATAACCTGTCCCGATCCTCGTCCGATTCCCACGGCTCAGAAACAGAGGATGTGCTTACCATCCAGGTCAGGCTGGGGTTAAAGGTTAACTCGGGTCACAAGTTCATGTTTATTATCCCGTGTATATTTTAGGAAGCATACAGGTCGAGGAAGAACCGGCGATTGTTATTTTGGAAACAAGAATATGGAATATGGGTCAGGTTCAAAGAAAAAAATTATTAAAAAAATATTATTGTGTTTTTATTTTTACTTTCCATCCATGCGTAATATTTTTATTTATTTTAAAGGATATATGATTATGTAGGCTTAATGCCAAATTGAATGTCAAATTATCGATTATAGGGGGAATATCAGACTATATCAATACATGTGTACATCAACAAATATAAAAGCTATATTGTCACTGCCAATATTTTGAACGTTATACAGAGAAAGAGAGAGATAGACAAAGAAATTATTATGAAGTTTACCATTTCCTTGTTGATTATGCAGTGAGCTAAGTGGTCTTTATCATAATATACAGCACCTCCGAGATTCTGTTGTTATAGCGACAAGAAATTCATGATCAATAATGATATTGATTCTTTTAAGGTATACTAACCCATGAATCAAACTAATGGAAATTTGCATGTTTTATAATCGCTGAAAGAGATTTTATGACCATGACAACGCATTGAAAAATCTTAGGCTTATTATACTTATACTATTATCTCATGCATAATAGGCCTGCTTTCGTATCGATTGAACAACTATTCAGTTACAAAATAATTTATAAGTAGTTTCGTGTGGTTTTGTATATTGCATGCTGTGGTCATACGATAGGCATATAACAAAGTTCCGATTTAAGTACAGGGAATTTAATTTTATGAATCATAAATTGTCAGAAGTATGATAAATCATACTAGAATAATATTACCGTGATTCGACTCTAAAGTGAAAATTATTTTTCAGAAATGTGTAGGCCTATATTTCCTGAATACATTTTACATTATATGTATTTCGTCTCTTACTATTTTTGTTGTACGGAAATGCGAGTATTTTAGTTTACGATTTACATAATATACTAAACGGTATATTCCAAAAGTTATGATTACAATAACATCTCGGACAAATTTCTTCCAAGATAATATAAATGCAGTAGGGCTATGCTCCTAACGAAATCATAATCTTTCAATGATGGGCCGTAATTACATTAACAAAGAAGGTACATACATAATTGGAATGACATAATTGATATTTCCGTAACTGCATTGTACTTTGTATCAACCTCACTACACATATCACTCGTTTGTCGAGACTGAGTGGGGGAAATTCATTATAATTGAATTATTAGTCTATGATGAAATGTGATATTGTTGAGTAGTATCAAAATTGCATTGGAATTAGGTAAGCTAATTGCTATGGAATCCTCGGGGCGCTTGTACATTGTGTTTCGGTGAAATTATGTTTTGAAAGTATTGTGTACTCATTAGTGTTTTTCAAGATTGAGATTATATTATCGAGAAATATTTTTTCAAGAAAGGGAAATTAATAGAGTCATATATAGCGACTTACAAAGTTCTTTTATGTTTGCCAATTCAACTTATATAAGATTATTTATTGATCCTTTTGTTAATTTCAATTTTCTTGAAAATTAAATTGAAATTTTTAATTATCATATTGCACAACGTTTCCTTTTATAAATATATCGAGTAAAACATAGCTAATTATGTCCAATTTCTATAATGTAGCGTTCACTTCAATTTTTCTTTATAATCCTATTGATGTTTATGGTGTGTTCATATTATGGAGGTAAAATTATTTATCATGTTCGAATCATTATATTCAATTGACAGGCAACATTTTAAACTATGTTATAACGAAAATATTTATCATAGCGTTATTACCATATCGGACATCATTGTGAAAATGGTCATGCTATTCTGGAAACAGTAAAAATCTGCTTGTAAACAATCAATAAGGTAATAAATAAATAAATAAATAAATAATAGCCCCAAGGAAAAAAAAAACACTTCCAATCAAATACACAGGAAGATTGTACTTTAGATATACACAATGTATTATTACACGAAATATGATACCTTTCATTTAACCTGCCAATCATAATACGGAATGGGAGGAAACCCCCAAATATGCACGGGAAATTTAATCACCGGTCTATACGCAACATGCGAGAAAAACGCCATCAAATCCGGGACCCCCTTTTCGCTGGCCCCTTTCGTTCATAGATTATGCACGGCGCTGTGAGAGATCGAAGTACATGTACGTTGTATATTACAGGAAGTCACTATTCCGTGTGATAGCACTGGTTCGTAGATGGATGAATGAAGAAGCGAGAGATGAAGTGTTAATTATTCATCCATTGACGGGCTGAAAGTTTAATGCATGTCGTGAATATTTCACGCTCACATACAGGTACATCATGTACATGGTGGGTGGTTATAAGAAGTAGCAATATAAGGTGGTGAGCAGAGAAGTATACATGCTTGGATGCAGACAAGAATTTTTTCAGTCATCCCATGGGCGTCACAGACACCTGCCATATCTGTCTTTATCTCTCGATCTTGGGGAGATTGATCGTATTCCAGAACCTGATTTTCTACGTTTGGCGTTGAATACCAAAATTATATACCAACAATGTTTATTTGCATTATTTTGAAGTGTCTTAGGCATAAATCAAGCAATACCAGTTATTTATTTATTTATTTATTTATTTATTTATTAAAACACCTTTATACGGGATTACAAGTTCAGAATATAACATATTAAAAACATGATTAACAAAATTTAACAACTCAGAAATAATTAATTATAAATCATAGATAGAAACACCAGTAAAGATAATGCGTTAAAAATGTATATCCCGTATTGTCTCTTTAGTTTCAAAATCAACTGAACTTAAAGAATGGATTGTTAAAAAGGGCAATTGTGAAAAGTTGTGGATACTTTGTTATTATCATTGTGTCACAGAAACCGTATAACCATAAATGTATTCCGTTTATTCTGTTTCCCGAGTTTCCTTCTTTCCCTTATATGTGCTTCGAATGTCCGTTTTTCTACTGATGATCATTGCTGATTCAAGTTTAAATCCTATACTTGCGGTTGTTGTAAGTAAAAACGATTTTAAACTCACTGACATATTCATGCACGGATATGGACTTGGGCTTGCAGTTGAGAACGGAAGATGGCTCATACCTGCTAGAAGTTTCTTGAAACAAAGCAATAATTCTTAGCAAATGTTTTTGATTTGATACTTCCTAGTTTGTTGGGAGTCCAGGTTTATGCCAAATCATCTACAGACGGAAAAGAATGGTTTATTGTTTGTGAGAGATAAGATATATTATAAGCCCCCACGCTTGGAAGTAGTTATTGAATTAATTTTATACCTATCCCCCCCCCGCCCAGTATCATAAAAAAAGGGTATACCTGCTTTTATTCGCATCCATTCCCCTGCTCATCATATTTGTTTACCCCATCCTGAACCTCGTTTGGGAGTTCCGATGATTTATCTGATGATTCTGAAGAAATGCGCGTTCTTCAAACACTCTCTTCAAAACTCTTCTGTTGCCCCTCTCTTTCTCTCTCTCTCTCCCGAGGGTTCATATTGGTCATTCATAACATCCTCTGCTTTATTCCATGATAAAGACATTGACGCTTGTTTCGTAAACGCCCCTTGTTGTTTATACCCCGGAAGGAGAAACGCCCTTCCTTGTAAGGACAAAATGACCTGGGGAAAAATATGCTAGAGATGTTGCCTAGCAACGGTGCTAAGTATTGATGAGTGATAATGCGATTTGCTTCTTTCTTATCTTTGTCCCTTATAATTGCCATAAACTTCCGTCTCAGCACAAAGTCATATTTAACTTATTACCCTTTTGTTATATAGTCTTAGGAGCATCATCGAAGCACTCTAAGGGAATTATAGTAATTTTATGCACATGTTTTGGGTTTTATAATTGACTTCCCAAGCTCTTTATCAACAATGCATGCTGGTATCTATTAGGGATAGGGAAGAATGATTTGGCAACTTTATTGTCATATTATTACGCTGCTTTAAATAGGTGTGAAGACAGTGCCGGATCCAGGATTCGAAAAAATAAGGGGCGCCAACAATTTTTTTTTTAAATTCTCCCTTGCGCCCCGCCTGGATCCGCTACTACAGAAGGAAATATACATGTAATATGGATGAGAAGTATGATTTCGGAAGAATTATTATTACTTTTTTTTTTTTTTTTTTTTTTTTTTTTTTTTTTTTTTTTTTTTTTTTTTTTTTTTGACAAATCATTCTCGCTTTGAATATCATCACCTCTAATAGATTTTTAACGACTAAAATTAATTTGCATATTTGTATGTTATGCAAATATTATATATTATATTACAAATGATACTACAAATTATTGTGTAATACGGATGACTTCAATTTTGTTGACCATGGTAAAGCGATATGAGAGGAATCGGTATTAATTTCGAATCTGTAATAAAAAAGGTTCAAAATAGTTCAAATTCTCTCCCTAAAAATAGCAATTCTCACACGAAGACGAAATAGGAAAGGGAATTTAACTCCTACAATATTAATCGATATATCTTTATTGTTATACCTGCAACTCTGCTGCCCATGTGAAACCTTCTACTTTCTTTGTGTACATAGTGGTGACGGAACGAAAATAAATTATTCCGAGTGTACCATGAAAACAGTAAGGAATTTAGCGAAAACATACTCGTTACCCTTGACAACGGTAATAGGTGGACATGCATGGTCAATGAAGGAAACTCAATAATAACACCATGAATAGGATGTTGCTCAGTAAAGGCATGTTGCATTGAAGCTGTTTTTTGTCTTTGCTGACGTTGGTTTCAGGTCTATATGCAGTGCTTGTTTTTTCCACATTTCTGTTTCCTTGATTCCAGAATGAAATCATGGAATGTTTATTTTATAGTTATTTGAGGGAGAGAGAGAGAGAGAGAGATAAAGGAAAGAAGCATATTATTCCTTTATTATCATAACTCACAGTTTACGTTGCAGTGCCATACAAAAATTCCTATTAGTTCGTCAAACTTCGTGGCAGTTAAATGTCATGCTAATATAATACTGCCTGTAATAAGAAGTTGGGGTATAGTCTTTGGCAAATTTTACATCTATTTGAAGACGTCTTTAAATCTTGTATGTTTTAAAGATAAACATGAAAGGGAATACGACTTTAAATCATTTCTATGTATTTTATCTATTGATACGTCTAAATAATGAAAGCACCTTAAAAAAAAAACAGCGCATAAAAAGAGTACTTTGTATTTAGATTTCTGTACGGTATATTTGGTGCATACTGTACTCGTAAGTGCACGGGGCTGAAAACCCTTGTCATTTTTATTTGAATATACGATGCCTAAAACTCTTTTCCTCGCGTGACCTTTGTTTATGATATCGCCTGGCTTTAAACCTAAACACCCTCGCGTGCTCGATGGAATTGGATTGATCCTATCTGAGCATTAACCTGTATCAAGTTCACATTATATACTACCTGTTATTCTGAGTCTCGTTATTTGCATACGAGTTATTAATCTCTACCTCCACGTGGTGATTAAACATTCACAAAGTTCAGGTTACGGGGGTGTTTGGGGTGTAGTAAGGGAAATATTATTTTTAGGGGTGGTGTTCTATCCCCCCCCCCTCTCTTTTTCTCTCTCTATCTCTTTGTTTTAATCTAAATGGGAATGATCAGGCATATTATCACCCGATATTCTGATTCTACAGAGATATTATACATCTTTTTACTCCTTCGAGTTTACAGTGAAATCCAGCAAATACCAATACTTTACCCCTCTCCCTTTTTTCTTACCATTTTACGGCCTGTACAGGTCACTACAAAATTATATGCCTCATTATAAAACGCCCCATCCCTGCCTGAATTTTGCTGGCGTCTTATAATGTGATATAGGGATCACATTGATCGCATGATTAATAGAATATTGGGATCAAATGATATATTTTATGGGCCTAAAGTGTTGTTGTAAAAATAAGTCATAATCTATGTTAAAAGTGACACAGTGTCCTGGATTGTTTTATCAGGATGGCATTTTAACACGTTCTCCCATATCGCTTCTTTATACTGATATCAATAAATTTATCGCTGACTTGATTATTCTTTATGTAAATACATTGACATTGCTGTTTTTACACCGAGAGTATTGTGTATTTGGTATGAATCATCCGATGACCTTTTTCAATGTTAAATTCCAGTCTAAAATAAATGTAACCAATTCTAAGTTTGGTATGACTAATTGAATTAAATTTATAACACAAATATACGAAATAGCATACATGCTATAGCAAGTTGCCAATTTAAGCCGTGCTATTATTTCAAACAAGGTTTTAAATGTTTTGAAAAAAAAATCTTTCCCCGCGGTACAATGATACAATGTGTGGTGTGTAGGAATACAGAGTTCCCTATAATTTTAACAACAATTTACTGAACTATTGCTGAAAAACATTGGCATTTACATGTACAACATTGGAAAGAAATATCGTTATTTGGTACAACATTTAACCAATTGTTCATACTTCAATTAATTTATAAGAAGTCAGCTTTTAGACTAAGTGGGTGAAATTATTAACATTCCCCCCCCCCCCATTTTTGTCAAGAAAATGATAGGATACTTATGGGAGCAACACGAAGCTATAGTGCATCGGGCAGTTTATTTTCATTTTTAAAACAAGCCTCGCGAAAAGGGCCTCTCCGAAGCGTGCTCGGACGAATAATTGCAAATGTCGTTCTAAAATAGCTTCTAGACTCATCAATTTGCTCTTTATTGCCAATTTGACCTCAACATGCTCCGATAACTGATCGAACGTTGCTCATCCAAACTTGTTTGTGATTTCGTGAAGTTGTCTGTGCCAAAGTAATGACGTAACTTGCTATTATTAACATAATTCGTCACCCCTAGCTCTTCAATGTTGTTGTTTTGAGGAACATTGCTTTGATATGGGGAGACACGTTTTTATTTGTTTTGTTTTCTTGATTAAAAAACAATTATGTTCACGGGGCAAATGTTGAAAAGGGGCAACCAAGAGGCCAAATTGAAAATATAATGTGAATGCATTTTTCATTTACAATTTTAAAACTTATCGCATTTTTAAAATACTTGTTTTTGTCCTTTTCCCCCTTTTTTTACGATTTAGAACACCTCATGATTTTTTCGGTCATTTTCGTTTAATATGTTGAAGGAGGACATGATAATGTCTCTATCGCTCCAATGTCTAGAAATGTCTTTGCTTTATTTTATATCGCTATAATACATTCACTGTTAAACCTATTCAATCTTGTCTGGCCATTGAAACAGCTGCTCAGAAAGATTTCGACGATATAGGGACATCATTAAATCTCCATGATGTAATATGCTGTAATTGTAATAATGAGTGCCATATGCAACCATATCCCTTTACCTTGAAACCGACAATCGATCACGTCCAATTTACACCTGCATTCATGCAGCGATATCGATCGTAAATAAATCAAAGCGTGCGTAGATAACCTACCATTACACAATGTTACAATGTAAGTAATATGTGTACAACACGGTTTGAATGCTTTTCATTAAGTGAAATGTATATACCTATTCTGATTTAAACAGTATGGCAAAAGCATAATTCAAATAAGCTCTTCAGGGTGATACTTATTATTCTTCTATAATTTTCAAAATCAGAGGAATGATATGATTTGGTCGGTGTTCGCGTACAGTCCGAGGAATTTTGTTGTTAATATAATTGTAAACTTAGACACGTAACATGATTATTTTGTATTTCCTGTCCCCGGTTTGATAATTGATACATATTTTGATTTATTTCAAAAATTTAGGAATCAGATTAATTTTTCTGTAAAAAAAAAATTACGTAACGCAGGCTTAACTCATCATTTAATACAATGATTAGTAAATAAGACATTAGGATCCAAATTCTTAAATGACTTTTTTAAAATTATTAATTTGTCAGAATTCTTTGTCGTGAAAAGATGAAAACCCTTTTAGATTAGTTTTTTAATAAAGAACATGACTGTTCTTTAAATCCCCCATCGTTCGATTGTCACCAAATATCGTTGCATATGGAGGAAAATCCCCCGTAGCTAACCAGCCCGTATGACTCACCTGGCTACATCTTTCATAGAAATGTCAAAATGTGACGTGGACGACCAAATCAACCAGACTCGATGTTCAATTCATTGAGTTAACAGGCACACGGTACGATAGAAAACCAGGTCATTGTGACGTCATAATACGTATGCGGACGTTCGTCTGGGGAAGATGTGAAGTTAGTGCGGCGTGTTCTCACTGGACGAAAGGTGCGTTTGTACTGGCATGTTGTATGCATTGATTGGAGCTGGCAAGCGGGGGTTTCAGCATGCGAGGAATGTATATGATTATTGATTTATGCAAAGGTGTGAAGGAGTTGGGGGTACTTTGGGGTGTCGTGCATAAAGGTGAATAACACGTATTAAAATAAATAAATGGAACAAAATGAATTAATACAGCTGTCTGAAAGCTTTGATGCGAATTTACAATTTAATATTCACCAAATGACAATTGTTTGTATAATTTCTTAATTGAGAATGTATTAATGGTTAATGTTATTTTTTCATTATCGGCCTATGAGTGACATGTTAATGAATCAAATACTAGTATGATTTAATTTTTAATTTAATTAATTGAATCTAATCATGACTGTCTTTCCAATTGTCTTACTTTTAAAATTAACGTTCACTATGCATTGTTTGTTTTGTTGCTAAATTGTTATATTATACTGCCTTTAAGAACAATGAAAGTTTAGACCTTCGTCGTGTAAGCTTATAATACCCCATGGCTTACTGCTGCAATACAGTCGTGAGGCACCCCATATAGAGGCAGCACACTTGCAAGAACTATAACAATATAATCTCACCTAAATTAATAACATTACTCTCATGAAATTACCGCAGACTGAACTTTTTTCCAAGTTATCTTATTATAGGCTTTTAATTGTTTATGGGCGATAAAAGACGGAACGAAGATCTTGAGATTGTTCCACTTATATGGTATTGTTTTTATGAATACCACGAAGGAAGCGAACTTAAGAGGTCTCGGGGTAATTTAATGGTCCGACTCTCAATATGGGGTCATGTATAATGACGTTCGTTAACGTGCCACTCAAAACTAGGTAATGGCATACCACAACTTACCCCTGGTCACGGATCGATGATTAGTCATGAATATATTCAAAAGTGTGTTTACATCTTCATAAGATAATTGATTGAGAATTGTTATTTTCATATGTAAATTGGTATTGTAGTTTTACGATTCCTAAGTTTTATCCTATCCACGCAGCATATTATTTCAGGGAATGTATTGCCTCGGTATTTTATGAGGCAATTAGTGAAAACTGAAAAAGTTCTTATTCGAAAATAATATACTCTGAACTCAAGAATGACAAAAATACGATTGATTCAAACTACACAATGTTGTAGTGTATACATCAATGTATAAGAGTCATTCTAAACATAAATCACGTACATATTGGCCGCATAGGCAACTGCTTGTTTGCTGATTGGTGACATCTGAGAGGTAGAAGGAAGTAGCTGGAAACGAATGGGAGTTTAACGCCTTTCTGGCTTTAAAGACGATGGAGTTTTGACGTCACAATAACAGACATGGGTTGCGCAGGTAAAGACCCCCGCTATGCTTGGAACTGTAATTAATGTTTAGGTATCAGATATCCCAGGTCTACATTTGGAATGCATATGTCATATAAATAATTCCAAGGAACATACATGTATGAAAGGCTATGTTCAAGTAATACCCCTGAAAATCTCGAAACTAATACTCAAAAGACACAAAAGAATATTAAACGAATATAAGGTTATTTAGTGCAGGTCTATCTTATAGATACCCCTACAATTTTTTAAATAAATTCATCTCATGAAAGAAACGGGATGGACGGACGGACGGACGGACAACCCGTAAACATGATGCCTCCAGCACCACCTTCAGTAGTTTTCGGTGGCGAAGGCTTAAAAATGTCAAAATAGCTATTTTGCCCAGATAATATACCCTTACCATGCATGCATGCCTGCAATGCATAAAACCGCGTTCGTGCATAAAGAATACTTCAGTGAACATAAAAATACCGAAAATAGTAAGTCAGGTGCAGGTAGATTGGCCAGGTACACATACCCCTGCCATTCCAGAAACTACGAGTATGTTCGTCTAGTATATATTCAAATGAACATAAATGTCAGAATGATTATGTTAAGCCCTTCTGTCTGACGTGATGCAGACGTTCATGTATAATAATGGTTGCGCCCGGGAGGCTGGATCGAAGGAGAATGTGGAGGAATTCTCCCGCCATTACTCAGGCTTGGATGAGAGACTTTCAGCTTCTATTTCAGGAGGCAGACGCTATAACCTCCGACCTCTTTCTATCTGCCCATCTCTGTTCTGTCATCTCATCTTTCTCCTTCTCACACTATCTCCCACTTCATCCCCTCCTCTCTTTCAATCTCTTCCTATCTATCTCTTAATTTCTGTACTCTCCACCTTCTTCATATCTCTATTCCCTCCCTCCATGCACTCCCCTCTCTTCATCATTATTTATTGTCTATTCGGCTCTTATCATGCTTATTGTATGTTGTATATTTCTCGCCGTCTCCATATGTCATTTTGCTCTCTGTATTTTGTGTTTATAGTCCTTACACTTATCTCCCCCCCCCCCCTCTCCCCCTCTCTCTCTCTTTCTTCTCTCCTCTCTATCTTTCATCACTCTTTCTTCCCCACAATTTCACATACAACACTCAATCATATTTTTCGCTCCGTATTCACTGAATCTCCATGTTCATGTCATCACTAGTCACATATGCCTATATTCAGTCATCCCTCACTGTGCCCTGAAAAGCTTTTACCAATCCACTATTTGTTTTCTGCTTTTCCCCCTTTCTTTTCTCCGTCTATCGAACCATCGATATAGATAGACTCATCACTCAAAAAGACAAGTAAATCGAGCCGTTGTCTTGTCAACCGTTGAATAGAAAAGCTTTTCAATTTCAGTTAGCCCCGGTAAATAACCTCCTTCTCACATCTATTTTATTTTTAGATACATTATGCAACCAACTGAACTTTGTCGTATACATTAATACAGTAGAGATAGCACGACATCACATTCAACTGCAACACGCCAGTGTCTCTCCCCGTTATTGGTTATTTCAATTATTTTAAAAGCTCACTGACTATCTACATTTTCTGGGAATAGTAATTTCCGCAATGTTTTAACCTCTGGAAATTGATGATTGCATTTTTTTAGTCTGCACAGAAATGCAGAAATATATTAGAGTTCCTTGGTATATAACCACATTAGGCTTACCGTGCAATATCTCATTTATATATTTTGTTCTATCTTATTGCAGACTTTATATTTTTTTCTGAGAACAGTGTCATTTCCTTTACTAACCTTCTTGTTGTTACATGATTTTAAGCGTCGGAAATTGATAATCGGCATTGTGGGTCGATTTGCGCCTAATATGGATAAAAGCCTATTTTCTTGATCATGTTTAACCACGATGACTCAACAGTGGACACAGTAATGTGAAACACATCCCTTAACAAGATTGATGCACCTTCTTTATCGATCGTGTAACCTAATGAGGTCAGAATCAACCCGTTTCTATGTTACCAGTCTTGTTTGTATACACTGTACATAGAAGGTAGGCCCATGGTCTGATTATACTTTTAAATTACATTAGAAGATGTAATGAGAGGGAGAGTGAGGTTATGATTTAGGAAGCTATGGCTGAATTTGTTGGATAAAACGCGAGTCGTGTTAGGGTAATTCAGTTATTTTAGACTGGCCCCTATAACGATCCTTGATTTTAGGGCGGGGTATATAATGTAGTTTATTTATGGGGAGGGGATCGGAGAGTGACCCTGATTGGGGGTGGGTTCAGAAAGATTGGGTACGTTTGCAGTGTCCATCATCGATTCTCTCTCATTTTAAAAGTGATTAATTATTAAGCAGGCAGCCATTTCCATTTTATAATGAGTAAACTATTTGATTCAAACTTTATCTGGGCTGTAAATGAAAAACATATATTGTGTAGAACTTCATGACAACTATAAACTGCATGGAGCTAATACACAATACACTTTTTACATTAATATGAGTCTAGTATACTCATTGTAAGAGATGTTGGTCGATTTTACCCACACATCTTAACTAGAAACTATAAATCTAAAAATATGTTATGAAATTAGATTGCAGACCGGAAAGAGTTCCCTTTCTACACGTTTTACACTGTTTAATGGCCCCATCTTGCCAACTTTTCTAAACTCAAATAACATAAATAACAATCATATCATATCATAAAGCAACGAAATTGTAACACACCGTCAAATTAATATAAGTCAGTTGTAATTTTTACAAAGTTAGAACGTTGCATTTAAAGGGGAAGTCCACATTGTTGGTTTTAACAAAAACTGAACAAGTCAGAGTTTAACGAAAATCCGTCAAAGGAAATTTATGACGATATAATTTTGAAAAAATGAGCAAAGAAAATGGGGTACCATCGTCGAACAGAGACCTCCTGGTTACTAGTCAGGCGCTCTACCATCTGAGCTACGGTAAGCCCCGGATGGGTCGTCCCTAATCCGTTAACTCTTCAATACTCGAGTGGTCAGAAGCTATTGAAACCTGGCATAAACCCGAAGGGTAGAAATCAACTTGGAGTAAATGCGAGGGATCACGGTGAAGTGATGCAGCTTTTTTAATAAAAATTTTTCAATAGCTTCTGACCACTCGAGTATTGAAGAGTTAACGGGTATTAGGGACGACCCCATCCGGGGCTTACTATAGCTCAGATGGTAGAGCGCCTGACTAGTAACCAGGAGGTCTCTGGTTCGAATCCCGATGGTACCCCATTTTCTTTGCTCATTTTTTCATATCATTCAAAAGATATAATTTCGTGACATCACTATATATGGCTTTAATTGTGCTGCGTTTATTAAGACCATCTTAACTTCCGGTGAACTTTACATTTAAATGTTACATGACCTCAAATGTTATATAGTTACTTAAATTGTATTGTATCAAGCTACATTGTATTAAAAATAAAATTTCATAAGTTTGATATACATTACAAGGCGTGTAAGCCAATACCTATGGTGCACAGGTCTCGAAAATAATGATATACCAGCATGTTTGATTGAAATGTCTTTGTTTACCAGAAAACGGCTTTCCTTTTAAAAATTACAGGTGCCAGCATAATAAAACGTTCCCATTAATTTTTCGATGGCGATATAAATATGCATTTCAGGAATTGTATGTTTTAGCAAAAAGTGGAAAAGCGACCTTATACCCGTTACATTATAATGTTGGCACAATAATGCATAGCAGTACATGGAAATCAATTCATGTTAAAATATGACTATCGATTTTGTTCTATTAGTATGTAATAGTTATTATGTAACACACATCAGATGGTTTGTGTTACATGAACTATCAGTACGTAATTCATTTACGACTTCTTTTTGATAGGCCCTTTAAATTGTACACTCTAAAAAAAATGAGTAAAATCTTACCCAATATTGAGCAAAAAGGTAACTCGCGTGAAATTGAGTAAAAAATATTACTCATGCGGTTGAGCTAAATGTTACTGAGTAAAAAATATTACTCATGCGGTTGAGCTAAATGTTACTCAGAAAAGAGTAACTTTTAGTCATCTATGTATCATTCCTAATCCTAGCTTCGAAAGGAGTAAACCATTAACCATTAGTTTACTCATTTTCTTGCGAGTTACCTTTTGACTCTGTTAAGAGTAAACAAAATTTACTCCGTTGGGAGTAAAGCATTAGTTTACTCCGTTGGGAGTAAAGCATTAGTTTACTCATTTTCTTGCGAGTTACCTTTTTTTTTTTTTTACAGTGTATGTATTTAAATCTCTAACCGTCTGTCTTTTGATTACTCAAAAACTATTATAAACATTATCTTCCAAATTAAAAAAAAATCTTGGAAAATTTGTGTCTCTCTTTCTTTCATTCTATATCATTTGTATTTAGTGGACATTGGCGAATGGCGATCAGATTATTTCATAGCTTTATATAATTATGATATAGCCTAATGGTTGGACGATAAATGACCTGAAGTTTATGGGGGGGGGGGTACATCAGATCAAGAAACTATATTATTTCTTAAGTTATTATAAAAACCATATTCATATATTTCAGTTATACGATCATAAACATGAATGTAATAATCAGAAATTAAAGCGACATGGAAAATGGATTTCCCCCTACCAAAAAGTCTCCACAGATCATTCGACATGGCCAAACGATAAAAGGTCGGATAGCTGTCTTTTTTTCACTCCTCAGACTGGTATCCCAATTCACACTCCTAATAAGGCGCCAGGGTGAAGGTACACGTCTGTTGGTGTCGTTAGAAAGGGGTACCAATCGCATCACCAGGTGATAAAATCCTAGGTGAAAGGGGTTATTGTTTGACAGCATACACCAAATAGAGTTAAAGGGACTACACTGGAATAAGTTTCCATTTGCTGGTAGTTTTATAAAATGTATCAATAGAAAGTATTTATATAAATGTTTCTAATTTAACTTTTGAAATTGCAACGAAACGTAAAGTTGAATGTTTCATATATCGAGAAATGTTAAAATACAATTATAGTATGATTCAGATAATAGGCCTATACTTTGGAAAAGACAAATTCATGCAAGGGACTATTACAGACGGGATTTGACAATTGGCATTAATTGGAGGAAGCGTAGTACAATATTATAATATACTTGATACAATAAATGATACCAGTGTAAGATAATATAAAAAAAACGGAGAGAGATAGAAAGATTGTTTTATTACAACGTACAATAATTAGGGGCATCTTAATTATATCTGGAAAGAGCAAAACTATTACTTTGAGAACGTTGTACAATATACCTGAATGAAAATTTTGATCAGTCAGGAAAATCATTTAAATTTCCTTTGTCTCTCGGGGCTCCATAAATGGAGGGGTGATATCATGCTCATATTGGGACTATTTAGGAAAAATGACATCATTTGCTTCCATTTTTCCAAGATGTCAATTTCGTGAGTTATCTCTTCCCGCGCTTAAATCTCAATGACAAGCGAGCGTAGAAACAGTAACTCGCTCCACCAATTAATCCTACGACCATGTGTCTTCTTCGCTTTATATCATGCATGCTTAATATGTCATATCGTGAATAAATTTCCCTGTCCCGCGCGAGTAAATAGAATAGCAGAAGGGGGAAGCCCTTTTTGGTAATTATTAAGGGGGCCAACATGACAATAAAAATACCCGGTGAGTCAGAGGATCTTTAAATCCATTAGTCCCCTAGATGAGATGGGTTCGATGTCTTCATTTGTTTAGTGGTATCATTCTTCATCTTCATCCTATGCGGTGAGGTATATTAAAACATATGTTATCCTCCTGGTTGACATGCAACTTAGAATGAGATACAGATTCATTAGCGTTGATATACCTTCGTCATTACGAGATTCAGCCACACCGCCAGCTCCGCAGCACCGGTTTCAAAACGACGCCACCCATCGCCTTGCGGAGCTATAACTTTAGGGCCGGTCTGTTGGCGGTCTTGTGTCGGTCTCGTTCGTGTGACAGCGGATGCATAATCGGTGTATAGTCCCGTAAAAAGCGGAATTGTTTCAAATGGATGTCATCTGCGGTCATTAAAATTGTACTTTTGCCCCAGTGGTTTTTCACGGAAGCTGGAAATGTACAATTAAGTATGGGGTTTGTTCCATATTTCCTGAAGAAAATCGTTAACGTTAAATACCTTATCAGGATGTACATTTTGTAAACTTTGTTATTCTTGTGATTCGCCTCTCTTTCCATATTTTAGAATGGAACTCCATTACGATCATCCTTTATAAAAGTACCCCAATAATAATACCTCTCCCATATTCTTCCGGCTTTCATCTGTACCTCCCCCCCCCCCGGAGAACAAAGGATCATCAGACCCATGACTGATTTTGATTCATAAGTAATTATTAATTCAAAGATCCAAAACATAATTTATGCTGCATCTTTATTGGCTAATTTGCATTGTGAACGGACAACGAAATTGCACCCATTGATGAATCATGAATTATTCCAATGCTCGTATTACTTTCGTTTGTCTCTGCAAATTTGCTTCCAACTTTCCATCGTAATACCTAATCTGAAGGAATATGCTATCTTCAATTTAACAGATTCCGTTATTTTGTTACGTTATTGAGTACTGGAACCGAAGTTACTTTTCATTCATCTTCAGATAATATTAATATTATATACTCCAGCCTTATATAGTATACATGTAGTACCGATTCGGAAGATGTTGGTCTATCATCATTAGATGGGTCATTTTCCAAACTTACTTATTTTTTACATGTTTTATGAAGCATAATTAAAGAAGAACTTCAACTTTACAATGATACATTTCCTTTGAAATAAATGCCACGCATAATGGAATAAATTGCACGTAAAGGCGACAAGTTAAAAAAAAATCCGGTTTTTGCAAGTTTTGAGAAACTCAGTAAATGCTTTCATTGGTTTCGCACATCATCGCACACAAGCCCATTCTATTCAATGATGTGTGGCAGCAAAGTTCAATCTTGTCTCATATTCTCAAAACTTCCAAAAACTGGATCTTTACCTGTCATATTCATTTGTAATTTTCTCTGTTATGTGTGGCAATAATGTAATGCATGACAGGCATCATTCCAAAGGTGAAGGGTTGTTCTCTAATTATATCATATAAAATGCTTTAGTATAATGAGCTTTGATTATGATCCCTCTTAAATAGGATTGCTTTTTTTTTTTTTTTTTTTTTTCGATACGCACGTTATACACTATCTGCTTCCATTGAGTACCGAATCCGCAGTTCTACACAGTCCTCCATCAGCAAGATGATTCACCTATGGAATTGGGGCAATGTTTATATGTTTGTATTATTCAAAGGGCCATGGCATTTAAATAGTCTTATTCATGTTATCATGTCGGCACTGAGATGATTGTGTCATATCATAAGTCATATCCGAATCGAGACCTCGTCTATATAGCTCTTGAGTTTAATGATGACGGAAGTCGTGTGGGATGTCGTATTTCATATTCCATTCATACCGATTTGATTCCTTTGTTCGAGTGCCTACACTGTTAAAAAAAACAGAAGATTTTACAGAGAGAAAAATACAGAACCGTTCTGTATTATGAATGATAATATAGTTCTGTGTACTTTTATTACGGGAAATTTTCTGAAATTTAACAGAACAGGTCTGTTTTTAAAAAGGAAAACGGCTTTTTATTACAGGAAATTTGTAAATTTACATACCCCATATACCATCTTTCTGTAATTGTACTGTTATTTTACTGTAAATTGTGTTACCAAATGTGCAGTAAGATTACTGGTGTTCTCGAGACTCTGCTGCAGGAACTTTTTCTGTTTTTTTAGGAGAAAAAAAATACAGAATTATTCTGTATATGTATAACAGAATCATTCTGTATATTTTTATAACGGGAAATTTTCTGCAAATTAAGAGAACAAGTCTGTTTGAAAAAAAGAAAATTGGTAAATTTTCACTCCTCGTATACCAGTTTTCTGTAATTTCACTGCAAATTTGTACAGTAAGATTACTGGTGTTCTCGAGACTCTGCTGCAGGAACTTTCTTGTTTTTTAAGGAGAAATTTTCTAACAGTGTAGACAGGCAAGAGCGGTATCGACATGGTATAGAGTGAAGTGAGATTGGAGAACATTATTTTTGTGAATGAATAACGTCATGGATGCAGTCTGTAGGCATATAACTTTTAACAGACCTGCAGCAGGAGAACATTCAAATCTTAACAAAAGTCATCTCTCAGACATTTAAACCGATCGACGTCTATCATCAACAGATAGAAAAAGATCAGTTTGTAACATTTATTGTGAAAATAAATTATATTGGAGGCATAGTTATGGAAGGCAAATATTAGGTTTTTTAATGTTGATCTTCACTCAAAACTACACTCCTCTATAATTTTTCAAGAGCGAGAGATTGGCGAATATGATACAAGATTATTACAGAACGAATGACTTACATAAAAAATTATCGTTAGATCGTTGCAATTTGTGACTTTGTATTAGTTTGAAGAAAATAAAACTTTGCAACGCAAAATAGTTGACTTTAGCATGTCGTTGGCAAGTATTTAAATCGTGTTCCATTCATATATACTCCTTTGTTTTAACAGCGAAAAGTAAATCAAATAGAAGGGTTTTGTGAATGAATAGCATGAGGCCATACATGCAGTTTGTATCGTTAATGTGGATGATGTTTCTAAGGCAACGATTAGGTTTTATCTTTCTTAAGTGTCGCATTAAATTTATTGTTTCACTCCTATTGATTTTGCTTTGTTTAAAAAGCTATCGAGGTAGAGGAAGTAGGATTTTGAGTATTACTAAGGTGACGCCGTTGTTGAAATGTGTATTCGTTAACAACTAGAGAATATTATTTATAGATTGTCTTTCGTGTCTTACGTGTAATCTTTATCCTGGTTCAGAAGGGATTTGTGGATTGTGAAACAGTGATTGTGTTTCAAAAAATCATAGGAAATGACGAAATTTCTTTTGAATAATAGATATGAGACATTTTATAAGATGACAAAATAATCTGTATTGATGGAAGGTTAGCAGGTGTATTGATGTATCATGAGTATTATACTGTTGATATTTGCTATTTTCCTCCTCCTCCCCTCTCTCTTTCTCTCTATCTCTCTCTCTCGCTCCCTGTATTTTCCTCCTCTCTATTATGCAAATATGCAACACACACTCACATACACACCCTCATTCTCTAACGTTTTTTTTTATCACTCTATCTCACAAACACTTATCTTTGTCTTTTCCCCCTTTTCAATTATTGATGTCTGCCCCTCTCCCCACATTCTCTATCCCTCTCTGTCTCTGTGTCTTTTTTTTTTTTTTTTTTTTTTTTTTTTTTTTTTTTTTTTTTTTTTTTTTTTTTAATGTATAAGGCATTATTCTCTTCATTTCATCTCAGATGTTTACAATTCTGCATCCTCATTAATTATCCACATCGGAGTCGTACAATTTACAAATCAGTCGTATTATCTCTACCATTCTATCCATCTAGATAGCAAGATAGCATCAGAAAGAGCGAAGCAATTTTCTCAATGTTCAGAGACGTCTTCCCCTTTAATTCTCGTCGTCGTTTTTTAAAGAGCTCCGAGCGATCGCGTGCTCCGGATTACGGGCAGAAAAACACAATACGCAGACCGCATGCAACTCCCCTCTCAATACCATACCCTTGAACTAGGTCCAGACGTAAAGTGTACCTGACCCCAACTCTCGACCCTACCGAAACCCCGGGCGAAAGGGCAGGACTTTAGACCCCCAAACCTTGACACAATATTTTCTTGTGGGGGAGATGTAGATAGATTTTGACAAATATGAGATGTTTGTAGCCCGTAGCAGAGAAACAATAGGATCTTTTACCGTTTAGTTTTGGAAGAAGTATTGGGGATATATATAGGTTTGATGATGGAAGCGAAGATGGATGCAAAATAAAGCTAGAAAGACGCTAAAAATTAATTAATTATTTTTCAAAAACTTTCAAAAGCTTTCTTGCCATGTCACTTGTTAGTGTTAATTTTGAAAAAGCCCTATCATAATGGATAGTGTAAATTTATTTCATGTAAATAGTCTTCCATCAAGAAAAGGTATAGGGGCTGATAATGATGCATTACTGTTTCAGTTTAGAATATTGACGTATTAAGCATGGTCAGAGTTCAGTTTTAAGGTTTCAGTTGGGATGATAGTAATGATCGTTTCTAATTTTAGGCAGATAGAACTGGTAGTCAAGATTTGACATTCTGAATGGAAGCAATATGAAACTGATACCAATCAATTCGAATTACAATGTATTTTGAGTCTAATGACAGTCAAATTATTTGTATCATAATTAAGATGAATTATTACATCCTGTAAGAATATACAAGGAGCATTATCCATATTCTTTTAAGTTTCTCAAGTTCTTTAATATTTCGAGGATTGTCTTCTCCTCATCTCTTCTCTATCTCTCTCTCTCTCTCTTTCCAACCCATTCTGTACATTATTCTCTTCATTCCATTTATACTTATACAGTCCTTTCTTATATCTCTCTCTCTCTTTCTCTCTTTCTTTCTCTTTTTCTCTCTGCATGTACTCCTCTCTAGCTCTCTTTTATTTTATCTTTTATATGAATCTCTCTCTCTCTCGTTAACGCCTTCCCTTTATCACCTCCTTTCCACCAGTGCTCCTCTATAAAAGACTATTCCTTCTGTCTGTTTCTCGCTCTCGCTCTTTCTCTCTCTCTTTCTCTCCATCACTTTACATCTTCCTTTCTGCCGCCAAAATGTCTGTTACACCTGTCTCAGCGGCTAATTGGACACCTATGCCTAACCTTAATGAGGTCTAAGAACCCCCTTTGTCTGCCAAAGACCAACCGAGGTCATTCTCTAATTAATGACCTGGCATGTATGTTATGTACAGGTAAGACAATGTACCCTGTAACATAAAAGAGATACGATCAATCTTACGATGGATTGTAACTTACAGTACACGGTTTACCATTGACTTACGATTGATATGAATCGAAAGATCAATCGTATCTCTTATGTTACAGGGCAGTGGACAGACCACTTCTACTAAGGGCATAACGCGTGTAATTTGACAAGGGGTTAACGCCTTTATGACTCTAAAGTAACTGGTGATCAAACCTGATGAGGATGGCAAGACAGCGTCTTTAAAATGCCCTTTTAGGGTTACCAACTTTTGTGTCATATCGAAAATCCATCTATCTTTCTGACATCGAAACTTGGTAATCAATGGACATGAGTATATGACTTTCGGCAACATGAGTAAACCCCGTCAAGGTGTGATATGAACAGGTAATAATGTTGCAATATATAGGCTCAATATAAGCATGATAACCCTGATAACATCACACCTAATATCATGGTCATAACTGGCAGTGACCCCCCCCCCCCCCCCCCCCATGTCCTGCAGCCTGCACCATGGTGATTCTGTGATTCCTTGCCTTTCGAAATGACTGTAGCAAAAATTCGACTGGCTACAATGCTTCTACGGGTTGAGTTCTTACGCAGATCAGACGAAGAGAGGTGTGCGATCAAACCCGAGCGGTTGATACTATCGTGTCACACGGCTACGCATCTTATTTGCACCTTTGCATTGCCATTGATCATGCATGTCCCCACTCCACACTTACAGATCACATAACATGCTTTCTAACTTTATACCGGTGAACATGGTAAGAATCAGGGAGTGTGACTCTCGGAAATGTTTCAACACAACATGCACAATAGCAACTTAACTGTCAAGGCTGTCATGGTTACTGCACATTGTTTTCGTTTTAGGTATTAAATATTATAAACGAAGTGTCTGCAAATCATCGTCTTGTTCGTTGTTGCCTGTAAACAACAGCATTAGGCGTCAGTTACACCGTTAGACCAACTCAAGATCAACCGAACTTTAGGTCATTGGGATAACGTTTTTTTTTTTGTTTTTTGTTGTTTTTGTTTTTGGTTTATTGGCTGTCTGGCGTCTGGCTGTTTGGTTTGGCCGGTGTATTCAACAGCAGAACACTGTCTCCTAACCATGTTGTGTATACACGGGAAGGCCATAAAATTGTCAAACCCGGAAGAAAAATTACCTAAATGTGTCGGTGTTGTTACGTCTATGGTGTTACTGAAAGTCGCCCAAAGGACACAATGTATTCTGGTCAGAACAAATGTGTAACCATCGGTCACACTGCCAGTCTGAATCCAAAACGACCAGTAACATATTACTTATGTACCATTTTTGGTATCGTATTTCTTGAGTGCCTTTGGTAGAACAATTGTCTGTTTGGAATTTGTTTGGCCGGATTTGAACACGATATCATCCACACCAAAAGAAATGGTCTACAGTAGTCAGAAGTCAACACCAGTCACTCCACCAGTCCTCCTCTAAAACCGAACCTAACATTGCCATTTGCGCGAATATAATCCTGTAGTCAGACCCGTGGGTTTCTGGTTGTTCTCGCAAGGTGTGACTGTGGTAGCATCCAGACCAAAGGACATCTATTCTGGTCAAATGGCATACCTCAGTCAGTCCGACTCCAAACGAACCAGTATAGGTTGTCAGTCGCGCTAATGTAATCCTTTGGTCAGTCAGCTGTTGGTTTTTAGTTGGCTTTACCAGGTGTGACCGCCGTTCCATCCAGATATAGTTATTCCCATCAGGTATTCATTGCCTTAATACATTTAATTGGAATGTCGTGATGATTCTTCAGATCTTGATGCCTGTCTTTAATTGTTCTTTTCCTTTCAAAGACCACATGGATTCATCATCCTAACTGTCGGAAACGGCAATCAAAATGATTATTATTATGATTATGACAAAGCACGTCAGAGCCTTGAACTTAATATTGTATGTAACATGACGTGTGAATATTAGTACGTACCTTGCCTGACCTATCATAGACCTCCCTTGTCTGTTTTAAGAAATTATTTCCGCAAGACAGGGACCTTGGTCGCCCCTTTGCTTCTCCATCCCGAAAAATTATTACCTCAAGACCGGAAGGAACTCGCATCTTGAGGAGCGGATGACTCGTGTTGTACTTTTAGCATTCATTTATTAATCTCTGTCGAGTGGCCATGTTGCCTCCGGGGGTTGCTTCGTTATGTAAATCCTCGAGATATACGTGGCCGTCCCGATATAGATTCGGAGATGGGAAGCTTTCGTTATAAGTGACAGTTTGGTTTGTCAGGTTTAGGGTGCATCCAGCCAGCTTGCTACATCTCTCAATTATGGTATATCTTGAAATATAAATATTCTGAGATAGCGAGTCCAGAACGTCATAAATATTACTCTTGTACATACAGCATGTACAGAGACATGCATGCCAAATGTTTAAAGAGAAATTTTGAAACAAGGAAGCATGTTGATTTGATTTACAAAAGTGTATATATATATTTACCAACAACGAGTAAAAGTCAAAGACATGTATAATATTACACATATAGGAGACTTGTAGAAGTATAGCCTGTGTACTTCGATCGTCAAAATGTTACTTCATAAATTATTAAGGCCCCGCTGGCTCTGAAGAGCAAATAATGCTTTGGTTTCATATCATCTTTCCATTTCGTGACATTAATGTGCCGTCTGACATTTCAATTGCCCATTACAGAATGAATGTTGCTCAAAATCTAATAACGCGAAATTGGAATCTCGTGAACTTTATGGAGATATTTGGCACCGTGGGTTGTAAAAGCAATAACACAGAGACTGAGAGAGAGAGAGAGAGAATGGGAGATAATGAAGAAACGAAGAAACGAGGAGGAAGAGGGAGGGAGAAGGAGACAGAAAGAGACGACACATTGGTTCATGTATCAAGATGAGATGCCGACAATAATATAAGGTAACATTGATTACTAGAGAAACGGCACATTCCTCTCAAATTGCAAAGAGATGCGAACAGATTATGTTATAGTACACTGTCGGTTCTGAATGGGGCAAAGGGAGTATTTCACCAGCAAATCTAAACTTTGCCATATCAGAGTTAAGGTGTTACCCCTCTCACACCCACCCCTCACCCCCTTCCCCTCTCCCTCCCCTCTCTTCCTCTCCCTCCATCGCCCCCCCCCTCCACCAGGAGAAATGGTTGAAGTCTGTCATCAAGGGTATATACATTGGCTTATCTATAGTAGATATTAAGTGAGCCAAGACAGTTGGGAATATACTGTTCCTTCTCAATCCTTCAATATGAGGCGATTTGTCATTGCATTCATTATGTAGCCAAATTTCTCTTGAGATTTTGTTTCCGACATCAAGCCATATGTATTCCCGTACATAATAAGGCTCTGTATAATTGGATTCATGACTTAGCCAGTGTTTAGCGAGAAACACCGATACGGATTGAGGAGCTCGTCTGTATACAGTATCAGTCGCACGAGTGTTCGTCTTCGCAAGAACTGTGCATGGTAAATGATGGAACGTGCACATGGTCAAGAAATAGACCAATCTTGGAATTAGCATTTCATTTTATCATTGCGTCGCCACTCCTATACACACACAAGTATATGGTTGTCCACCGCATCTCAGTCGTTTCTCAACCAACACCAACACAAGTTTTCGTCCAAGTAAACGTATACCGTATACTGTAAATGGGATCAAATGACTACATAGTGCGTTCCCATTTGACCGATAACTTTATCCCGATGGCGCTACTGCGTTGAGCACAGCCCCACTCTCTGTACGATTCCAGTGACTCGGGTTTTGGTATAATATTAGGGAATTGTGTTGAGTACTTGCGATGTGAATAGGGTATAAGGGTGTTAAGTTGTAGCCCATCCAATCTCCCTTTGGGTCCGTTGAGAATGGGATTAAAGCGTTAGAGGGTTAAAATGCAGTCTGTTCTGAATTTATCCCCAGGACATGTAGGAAAATGATCTGGGAGCAATGTCTGAATATTTCTCGAATTCGCCCTACATTCAATATTGTCATCGTATGACCACTCGATGTGATGCAGACATGAGACATGAATAAAGAATAACTTATTCATGAATTATTATATATCGTTCGTACACGTTTAAAAAACGTCATGGCCCACCAATGATAAAAAATTTCCATGATTATCATAATTTCTTTCGCTTCATTTACTTGTACTTCTCTTCCATTTTATACATTTGCACACACACACACACAAAAACAAAAACAAAAAATCATACGAATAAGAAATAATTAAAAAAAAAGAAAAAAAAAGAAAAGAAACGTGTCCTCGATTTATTATATACATTGTTGATTTGACAAAGGATAGTGGTCCCTGCCAAAATTACAACAAGAGACACGATTTCCTTTGTCTCTCCCTCCCCCCCCCCCAAAAAAAAGAGGTCGACTCGCTCTCCGTTCACGAAGTCGTGTTTTTGTTTTATCCCGAGTCGCCTCCTTATTATTACCCTGCATCGGAAATTAAATGCTTCAAATTTTTCAAAGTGAATAGGATCAAGACGCATCCTTGAATGGTTTTTATTTCCCCGTTTTCACCTTCGATAAAAGCAAAAGTCACTAACTCTTCACAAGTATTCTACGATGATAGCCGTAAAAGATGTTAGCTAATGGACTCTCATTCCGCATTTATATTGCCCTGACGTGAGAGTCTATTTAAAGGTTTCTCTGTCATTTTCTTGATGATTTTTAACCCAAATAAAGAAAAATATTTCCCAAAGCAAATATTTCAATAGTTATTGTTTTAGCAATGATTTCAACGGCCAATATAAGCAGCAAAATATACCCTTCTATGTTTTGCCCTACTATATAATGTAGATAGATTATACAGCATACATGACTGTTTTAGATTTTGGTCAGTGCCTTAAATATCGGTTTAATTTTCTTCGGGCGGACTGAAAACATCGCTCCTCGTCGAAAATGGCGCCATGCTGATGGAGTGCCATGTTGTTAAACTTTTGGCGTTTCCGTTCTTCTGGTACGGCTGGCAGAAAGGCGTAATAGTTTTCATATTGCATACCTTTTGTATGCTATAAACACTATTGACGCCCTTCTGTTGCTCACATGACCCTGTAATCTGTAGTAGATGTAAACATAGTGCTGATATCGTAAGTGCGCACTATCAGAAAGATAAGCGGGGTGTAAATTAAAAAGGTACCTTTTGAATCATGAATATAATGATAGAACAAGATCTTTATCGCGGTATGATTCACATTTGATGATATATCCAATTACTTAATATTTAAACATTTAAAAGTTCTTGTTGTTTCGTATACTATAGTGCTTATAGCATCCGTTACCGTTACTACGAATCAATGGTTTGTAAAACCTATTACATTGTTGTCCCTTATGTAAGAATAACATAATTTTGTAAGACGTTCTTTGTCGTTTCACTTCTACGTGGACTCGACTGACCTTCCGCGCGCGTTATCGATTTTTAAGGACGGGGCAAAAATGACAGGGTAATAGCTTGGAAGAGGGACTGTCCTATAATCGTTTAAATTTAACGGGAAGCTGATGGGCTGACGATGGCCTTTGTTTGGACATAGTGTTTTCCCCAATTCGCACTCATTAGAATGATTTACCGTCGAAATTCGCATCATTGCCGGTTGATTTAGGTGTAATTTGGGTCCAAATTGCGGATGTGCGTTCGTGCGCAGCGGGCCGTAATTAGGGAACGGGTGCGCGCGCTGCGTGAGGCGTGAAGCCATGACACAACGCGACATAACGTTGTTTCAGAGGGCCTGCTCAAAACGATTGGTGTTCTTTTAGCACCCATGCCGTGACAAGCCCAGTGAGAACCATTCTGTTAGGGGAATACTATACATGAGTCACAATCTTCACAGTCCCGTTCCTGGTCTCCCGGGGAGTTGGCATTATTCTTACATACCCTGGTCACACCTACAAGACCGACCCCGAACGGACCGAACTGAATATTGTATAGGTCGGTTGTTGCCGATAGCCGCAGTCGATCTTGCACCTCTTTGCGTCAGCTCTGCGCCAGATTGGGCGAAAACTCCTGACGTCGGAGGTACACGTACGACGGAGGCTGCTTGAAACGTAGCCGCGTTCTACATGTTCGTGCAACAGTCAAGTCGAAACGCTAGGGATCGCAGGGTTTTTCCGTTGCCCCGACGCAGTTGATATACGCGCCGCGGATTGTGACAATTGCATTAGCGGTTTTGATACCTTCTTGGTCATGTTGGTATGACCTGGGCTTTAGAGAGAGAGAGAGAGAGAGAGAGAGAGAGAGAGAACGATTGAGGGGAAGGGAAAGATAAGACCGTGTGTGAGCTAAGAGTAAATTAAGAGGTAAATCATGGTAAATTGAAGAGTAGGGGCCAGTCACACTGCTATAGATGAAGATAAGAGTAGGACGTGACGAACTTGACGATGAGTGAAAGTAGTGAGGCAACGAAATTAAGTTTGAGGATTTTATCGATTAAGTTATCCCCCTGTTTAAGACGAGAGAGTTTAATGTCCTTTGCATGCACTCTCCAAAACGACACTCATTCCCGAAAACAGCATTCACTTAAATAAAAAACACCAAAAACAATAAATAATGATAAAATAAAAAAAGGGGGACTAAGCTTAATTTGGGGGCTATGTACATAGTATTATGTAGGTAAAAAAAGAGATATTTCAAAATTCTTCTATAACGACAAAATATTTCAAGACTTGCCGCTTTCCAATATAAATTTTATCAAAATGCATCACTTCAACCCTCGTTATCTCTCTCTCTCTCTCTCTCGCTCTCTTTTTTTATCGCATTTTCTTGCTATATCGCGTTTGCAACAATATTTTATTCTGCTTCAATCGTGCTATTCTTTCACATGTCTTTTAAAAGTTAGTTCGAGCAATCTACTCAATCTATACTCTTCTTCCAATAATAAATGTCGTTTACTTTACCATGTTTACAGTACGTATATGTTGTTTCATTTTTCAACACAATCCAACAGAATAAAACATAATGCTAATTAGGCTATACAGAAACAAAATATGGGTTCTAATTTTAGCTGCAATAACATCAAACTATCCAATGTTTTGACGGATGGAAAGAGGCTAAAAGCCAGCAGGGAAGATGTTTTCAACTTGCCTCTATTCAAGGGGATAAACAGGAAATTATTGGCTTTAGCTGGGGTGATCTTCGCCATGTTTTCAGTTAAGTTGGGCGATCAACTCGCGTGCCAAATTGAAGAAGAACTTGTCATGTCACCCATATATGTAGATTTTGGTACACGCGGGCAATCGAATGTTTAAGGCCCTAAATCTTTCTAATCCCGCGTCACATTGAAATGTAGCAAACTGCTACACTTCAATATTTTGCATTTGCATGTCTCCATGACCTGATCATGGCAAGGGTTGTAATGATAATATTAAACATTGAATGTTCATTGTAAAGGATAAAGACAGCTCTTTCACGATTATCTAGATGAATGAATCCAAATTAGTTGAAATTCATTCACACATAATATATATCGTTCATTTATCCTGAACCTTCCAACATACGTTAAATTAAGGAGGAGGTAGGGGTGGTAATTTAGTGTTTGTTTTAAAAAAAAAACATCATAAAGGTTCAAATTTTCAGAGAGAAACGTTGTAAGAAATCACTGACATTATGACGCGGGATTACAGATGTCTATGAGCAGGATATAAAAATGATAAAATTCCTCTTCTTTCGTACTGGATCACATTGTGCAGTCAATTATCTATGAATGTATTTAAACTTCTGAAAATTCACCTGTCCATATCGAAATTACATTGTCGTCACCTGCTCGTAACTCCATCACACCTATAACACCACCACCAGACCCGAGCAAGACTTTACATTACCTCTTTCATGGCGAGGATATCGTTGGTTTGGAAGTTTGTTTTCACTGTGACTGAATTATTGAGGCACTCATGTCATGTTTTTTTTGGTGTTTTTTTCATGTTTTATCTATGAACATTTAAACCGTCCTTCGACTAGGCTCAAATGATTTGCTGTACTTAAGCCCTTGCACCCAGCTTCTGTATTTCCAGGAGTGACGTGAGGTATTAACAAGGAGGTAGGAGAAACAACATTCAGCAGACACGAACCGTGAAAACATGTTCCTCATCTTGAAAGTGAGGGAGTTAGAGAGAGAAGGAGGGGGGGGGGGTGGGGGGACATACGGGAAGAGAGAGGGAGGAAGGGGAGACGAACACAGGTTTGCATTTATACGGACAGACAATGCATATAAAAGGGACAGACGAGCAGAGAGAAAATAAAACAAAGACGAAATGGATAAAAGAGAAGAGAGCAAAGAAAGAAAGAGATAGCGAGATCGAGAGAAAGAGAGAGTCAGCGAGAGAGAGAGGATGAAATAAAATTAAAGTGAGAGTTGTACCAAATTAATATGTATCAATACTTTTCTTAAACCAAAGATAAAGACAGTGTTTTAGGGTATAATGTTGAATGTTTTACAAAATGGTATTTGATGAATAAAACCGAACAGAAGGTTTGATGAAAAACACGAACGACGTACACTGAAGCAGCCACTTCATTTCTGCAGGCTCATATTTTATACTAAATAATTTTCTGTTGTCTGCTAACTACCAATCAATTTACAGTTTATTGGATCTTTAAAAAGAGTTTGTCTTAATATATCGTCTGGAGAATTGAGTCATACTCGGTGCATCTTATTTTGCTTAAGTATATGATTAGGCGAAGTATCTAGACCCTTAACATAATATCACCCAGACACCTATTTCCTTAGACATTTTAAATCGATTTCTCATCGTCACATTATGCCAATTAAACTCATAAAATAGGATTAACATGATTAAAATGTATTTTCTTAGACAAACAGTCCGTACAATTTATCATTAATGTGCGACCCAGATAGAAGGAAAATCTGCGGATAAATCGGATGCAATTATACGAATGTTACATTGTAAACGGAGATGATGAATCGGATCTGACATTATGAGATGCATGAAGCATTTGTAACAGTTCGGCCTTGCATAATTCATGATGCGGAGACAAATTAAATCATGCCATTGTAGATTATTTTTAATGTTCTGTGTTTATGTGCACATAGGTGTATAACCCCTGAGTTATCAGTCTTGATTTTAATTTAAGATTTCTCCGCGAGTACGATTATTGCATGTCAACTATAATAGTTCCAAAATAGAATCAACATTTCAAACAAATTGTATCTTCCAGTTATATCTATAAAAGGAATATTTTGTCGCGTATAATCAAGTGACAGCCAGACCTGATACAATAAATTCTTCTGTCATTATTTTGATCTAGTTTGAGTTATTACAGCCTCTGTCAAAACTGACACTCTTGGATAGAAAATCGAAAGCCTTAATATTATGTCGCCTGTTGTCTCTAAGTGATTATATGCCTGAAACTGATACTTAATTAGCAATTCAGATTTGTATACAAAGCATAAGTACACCCTTAAGATCCGGAAGTAGTCATCCGACCTTACGACCTGAATCTCCTAGGTCTACAGTTCTTGAGATGATTAATAACGATGCCGCTGTCATAAGACTTTCAGTAATCAAATTTAATTCGATAATGATTATATTTCAACAATCGTTTGCAGAAATCATATTAAATTGATTATTAGGCATGTATATGTCCACAACAAGTTTGTTATTTCCCGATCTCTATCTTCACAACTACGGTAGGGCCTAAACGTTTTTTTTTATCACTTTAGATATTAAGTTTAATAAAGTTTAATAGACATGATAGATATCGTATATGTCTATTATTGTTCATGTGTAAGATTTATTAGCGAAATGTAAATAAAGAGAGTTTGAATAATTAGGAGTTCGTGTCTCTTAAGGCTTATGCGAATTTGGAAGACGACTGAATTTATCATGTTTACAATGAGAATCAGTTTTGACATGACAGTAATTGCATGCTATTTTAAGTGTATATTTATGTATTTTGGCTTTCACGCACGTACGAACGAATGGAGCTAAAAAAAATGAACCAAATGTCATTAAAGATCATGATTCTCTACACAATTATATTCATATTTATAGCAGAACTTTAGGTTTCTGTTTGTATTTAAGGATTGCAAATCGTGATTTACAGTCGCAGTTTGCATGATGTAAAGTTTGTATAATAAGGGGAAAACTTCTGACAAGAGTCCATCAAAATGGGTAATAATAGAATGACTGACCAACCAGTAAATATATACAGGCCCACGCTTGTCTTGTGCAAACAAAACCCATGAGAATTTTAATGCAGTCGATGTATTCAAATTGGTATGAATATCAACGGATAATCGGAAATGAAATTGATTTTTTTGTTGTTGTTGTAATAATAGCTATTGGAGTTTCAGAAGCAACGTATGGCATCATTTTATATTCGACGTTATTACGACATGTTTTGTACTACGTTCTTAAAACTAAATTAAAACAGTAGTATCGTGATAAGAAAACAAAATTCGTTGCTCCAGGATTTTCGAAATGACACTCTTTCATAGGCTTATATTATGCATTGCATAGTGTGCGTACTAGTACTATAGGTCCGCGAAACTAGTTGCGAATTAGTCACTTATAATTCACGAAAAGTGCATATACCCTTAAAATATGAAATTTGTAAAAAAAAAAAAAAAAAACTAAACAAAAAAACAAAAACAAAAACAAAAAACAAAACAAAACAAAAAAACAAAAAACACCGAAGTGTTTGAGAGTGTTTTGGGTACAAAACCCGGCATGTAAACAGGTAAATTGCTTGTGATTCCAAACTGACGCACCAAGTATTTGGTCAGGGATGACAGCTGACTGCTCCCACCCTCTTCCTCGTAATCTCACCACCCCTTTATGCCTTATTATACACCTCCTATATGCATGTCTGATACCTCTGGCTGACACGCTGTTGACAACAATCATTTGCCCATTGACAGCCTGACAAATGAGTGAATGAAAAACTCGCAACTAGCCGTTGGGTTTACTCATAAACAGTGACAAGTCTACTCCATTATCGCCTGGTCCTTGTCAATATATAGCCGACATTCTTACCAAATACCATATTGTATTTATAGACTTTGAGGATGACTGTACTCTGATGGGATTGAACGCAGAAGGGCGCTTTATATGGTCAGAATTCAGAGCCATATTAAGAGCACATGCATTTTCTCTATACGGAGTTTGACCACTCGTTCCGGTTGTCAACCATGTGGCTGTTTTTGTTTGGGCAGGCATATAGCAAAGAATACTTTGTGTTATGTTAACACCTGCCTATATAGATTGAATGAACGACACAACAGAAGGAATATTAATGGCCCGTATTTGGAGCAAAGACTGAGTTTGTATTAGTTGGCAAGTTTGTGCGAAGCTATTACTTATATGCGATCTTTTTGTCTCAGTCTTGGTTAAGGATATGGCCCAACGAGTTCTGATGATTGTTTTTTTTTTTTTTTTTGGTCTTTTCCTAGTTTATTCCAAGAAGACATCGTAACCTCTCTGTTCGGTTGACATTATTGGAGACTCATGAAACAGAGCTCGACTTACAGAAGGGGACCAGAAGCTGGACAGACACCCCCCCCCCGCCCCTGCGCTCCATTCAACTCCGGGCTCAAGATTCTTTGAAAGAGAACATACATAAGAATCAATAACGTATCAGCATCCTTATAATGTTGTTATGCTCACAAACCCGAATCCTGTGTTTGTTTCCAAGGGGTATCGGCATCAGTATCCGATGACCAATCACACGGGTATCGCATCTAGTCCTTAAGGACACAACGAAGAAATACGATCCAAACATTCATATCATTTTTGTCTCTCTGTCAAAAATATAAATCGATTTCAGACCGATGTCTGGAAAAATGACACCACCACCGTTTATTTTCCCAAAGTCACGGTTCTTTCACACTCTTGTTTGGTTGGAGGTATTTGGTGGATTGTGTATTAAGCTCTGCCAATCCTATTCCACCTGTATCCTTTGGTGACGCTCTGTTAGATACAGTTGACCCGGGTGTCAACAATACAGGTTGATTACAGAATTCGATTGAGAGATATCAGACATGATGGAAGGGGATTTGATTGAACTTGACACTTTTCTTTGAGAAAAAAAATCACAGTTATCATGATTTCATTAAATAGAAATCACTGAATAATGAGCCACTTCATTATTTTATCTCAAATAAATTTGAAAGTCCCATACTTTTGGCCCAGGCTGTTTGTGTTGGTCGCGGTGTCTGTAAAGAACACTTTGTAGGAAATCGTTTTAACTTTGTT
The DNA here is from genome assembly GCA_940671915.1 of Paracentrotus lividus. Lineage (NCBI taxonomy): Eukaryota > Metazoa > Echinodermata > Echinoidea > Camarodonta > Echinidae > Paracentrotus > Paracentrotus lividus. The sequence continues at coordinate 20,591,993 of CALNVZ010003434.1, read as the reverse complement.
TTTGAACCATATAGGCTTCATCTCAGTAAAAAAAAAAATAAAAAGTAAATAAAAATCATATTTTATTGATTGGACCTGCTTGCTGCATACTTTTCCTCACGTTTACATAAAAAAAGGCTGACATTAACAATGTAAAGCATGAACTTCATTCATGATTCTTTAGGTTGTTGGCAGGTGATCAAATTATTGGACCATCTCACACTGTCGTGGACGAACGTGTCTCGGGTTGGCACTCGGCATGGTCCATCCATCTATTCCAACACACCCAATCATCACGGCATTGACTGGGAGATAGCGTCGAGAATTAGTGTATACAAACAACATCTGTTCATACTTTATCTTCTAAGACGTCTACGATGGATGACACCCTTTATCTATTGAGAAGATAGTCTTCTGCATCTTCAGAAAGGCGATCTTCTTTGTTTAGAGGAGTAATGTCTCGGAGTTGTCATCACGGATGTTGATGAATAAATCATTCGTTGCGCGCTGGTTTGGCGCTGGTCCGGTTGTGAAACCAAACCCTTCATTTTGCCTTTAAGACGATGGCAAGGTGAACGTTTTCGTTAATTCATTAATGGTGTGGGCGTCGTGGTAGGGTCAATGTGGATATTACTAAACATTCAGAACCCGATGTTATGTGATCAGTATAAATCAGAACCATACCAGTGTCTATTATCACATAAATACAGTAGTGCACGACTTTGAAGGAGTTTAGGCAACCCTGCTCATAGCATCCTCACAATACTTTTTTTTCTCATACCCTAACGGGATGGACCTAGTCTTCCAGACCCAAGGTCTACTTTGAAAGAAAAGGAGCCTATCAAGGGAATTTCTTGCTTGAAGAACTACCCCTACCACCACCACCACCACCACCACATATCACCACCACCATTGTCCATCTTCATTACGGAACGCATCCCTGATTGTCTTGGTGTAATGGTTGTCACGGTTACTCGGAGATGATGGATGATACACGCTTTGCCAATTAAAGGCTTAAGACAAAGGGGCGGTGGCAAAGTCACTTAATCCAGCTAGGTGGTTAGTGGACCAAAGCGGTTTAGGGGAGTCACTATCAAGTTTCATTTTCCATTTTGTCTGGGGAAGGACTTTCCGTAGATTAGACTTGCTTGTCATTAAATGGCCAGTGTGTCTTCTGAGAAGATAATCAGAAAAGACGTGTTAGTCAGAAGGTAAACAGTTTCTTTGTTTTTATGTTTTGGAAAGTAGAATCATTGGTCTGAGAAATCAACGGAATAAAAAACCAAGAATGGATTCAGAATAATGCATCAAACTGTGTGCCGGTATAATATTTATTTGGTAATATTCGAATTTAAAAACAATATGGAAACTCGTGTTTGCAACGATAGTCTCTCTCTCTCTCTCTCTCTCTCTCTCTGAGTAGGTATCTGAAAAAATACAGATAACTAATTTTGAAATGAACTTAAAATAAAAATAAAAACAGTACAGAACAGTACAGAATGACACAGTTAGCAGAGCGCGGATCCAGGGGGCCGGACATGCCCCCCCCCCCCCATAAAAAGGGCGAAAAAAGGGACTTCTTACCCGATTGACCAAGTATGGTCGATACATGATGACCTTCTTGATAGGCGACCACCCTCCCTCGCCCCCCCCCCCCCCGCTTATCGCACGACCAGCGTGACGTGAAAAAAATTGATGTACCTTTTTTGGTCGCCCGATGTGATTGGGAAGTTTTTTTTGGGGTGCAACAAAATCTGAAATTCCAATTTTGGACCCCCCCCCTCATGAAATCCTGGATCGCCACTGGTTAAAAAGCTAGATTGTGGAAGCCCCAAATCAATATTTCTTGACATACCACCAATGACGCCTGTCCAATAATCTAGATGATAAAGCTCCCCGTCTGTAGCTGCAGAACACAACTTGATAAAAAAAAAAAAAAAAGTTTCAAAAATTAATATGTGGGAAAGTGTGTATTTTTGCCGTCCTGACTCATTGAAGCATAACATTGAATAGTCTGTGCTCGCACCAAGTTTCAAAAAGCAAATTAACGAGTTTGACACAATTTCAAATACATTTCACAATTAATTTCCGAACATTAACCTAATTCGTCGCGACGTGGGGATATGAATGATTCCGTTGATGTAAAAAAAAAAAAAAAATCGTCACGTCACGTCTGAGTTTACATACACGGAACCCAGACTGTAATTTATAACGTGATTCTTGATACACCAATTCACACTTTTCTGTAAAAAAAATCTCGGGAAAGGAAAATTATGACGCTATCGTATCTTTATCACACCTGCGCTGGTGGTGAGAAGCGTTCGCAAGAAAAGTGTTCTAAATTTCTTGCCAAACTTTTGGACGCGTCAAAAAAAAAAAGGGGACTGGTCGTTTGCAATGAGTCACTGCGAAATAAACAGATTCCGCGAAAGCCCCCTTTTACAAGTTATCGCATAGTGCCATATGTTCAATTTTTATGGGTTATTACGATTAGCAAATGTGGTAAGGGAAAGTAACCCCGCGGGGAACCAGATTTATTAACAGATGAAGATGCTGCTTTATCTATTCATCTCAAGTCTTCGTTAGTCCCCCTCTTAAAGCTGATTAAGATTCATCTTAAACAAGAATACACTTTCGAGAGCAAATGCGCCAAAATTGAATTCTGTGGCATGCGGCTTCTAATTCGGTAGAACGAAATCCTTTTAAAAGAAAAGTGGCTATTCGTGTAAACAAGTTGATTAGATTTTGATTGATGTAAAAGATACAAACTCGCTGACTCATTTTGTAATCAAATATTGGATTTGTTTATGATCTTCGGTACAATGTGAATGAATTTCTGTACGGATGATGCATTGTTTGCAGTTCGCATTTGTCTTTTATTCATGTCCAGCGCCACACTGTTGTTTGTTTTAACTTCTGCCCCTTACAAATCATTTTAATCCTTTTTAGTGTTTCCTTTGATTTGTACTTTTTTTTGATAACTTTTAACTGTTATTTTATCTTTTAATTGAGTTTGGTTATTTAATAAAACAAGGTGAACCGGATTATGTCAGACACCGTGGGTAATATCTGAGAAACTTGATTTGATAACTGACTTTATATTCAACGGATTATGCCGTATAGACACTGATTCTTTTCTCATTTTAGTACTTGTTAGAATGATACTTTCCATTAAACAAGACAAAATAGCGTCTCTCGAAATATTTGAGCTTTACGTTAATAATCCATTCCAAGATATATAGATTTGTAGTTCTAATTCAATGTTTTGTCTGGGGAATTAGTGCTTTTGTTCAATAAATCTCGGTTTTGTAACAATAATCGTAAATAACAATGTACTTTTTGTTTGCTCTCTGTCTCGAAATATGAGATATGAAGGCTTATCGTGAGACAATGATTTGCACTTAAAATTAAACGGGAGCTTATCATCTCTTCATCCCGGCCTCAATTTGATCTCCGTTCTGTAACATTATCTTTATTTCGGCCTTGTACGGAGCTTAGGAGATTAAAAGCTCAGTCAAAATGGAATGACTTGTCATATTCTTTCAGCACGATGACCTCATAAGGGGTCAGGATACTGATTTATTTTAAATTGTCTTTTTACAAGTTCAACATCAATCTGGGAGACGCCTTTTCGTTGTTCTGTAATGAGTGGATTTAATTTGACCAGATTCGAATTTAATGTTTATATTTTAATTTAAATTATTTTTACTTAGGGCCTATCACTACAATTTTTAGGATGATGATATTAAGCCCTGAATTTATAATTGGATTGAGAATGTTACGAGTGTATCTTTGTATGTTGAACATTCAGAAATTGTACATTGCATTGTTGCAAAAAACGTTGTAATTTGTCGTCTCAAGAACTTAGACTTAAAATAGTATACACTCGCTAAAAACCAAATACCAGCATGTTTTGTTTCAAAATCACTATGCCATTCAGAAATACATACTTCAGCCCCCTAATAGTAATTAATTTTTTATTTTTGTTTCATACGGCGACCATCTCGACGATCACGACGATTTCAGGACTTGTGTGATCGAAGTGAGTGATCGCAAAGTCCTCAATCGTCCGTCCGTCTCTCACACAGCGTTAATACACATCGAAGTTATGTCATGATGTTTATCCATAGATATAAATATAGATCTAATTGCTTTACATGCATAGCTTCTGATCTTGAGTCCTCGCGATGGAATTCCTACAGAATGAGAGCGTCCTAGTGACGTCACAATTTGTTGAAAGCGTTGCCCTGAGTGTGTCGTCTGCTATATTTGTATGTGCTGCAGGGTCTGCATGTCATAAATTATGTTGTATACGACCCTCTGAAAATCATGAAAATTGTGTCCTGTAGGAAACTTGGGGATAAATTTTACAAAATTGTCTATTAAAACTATAGTTTTAAGGAACTAGTAGGTACCTCATTATTTAACAGTTTTTGTTTACATAAATTGAGCATTTAAACACACGCCAACGTGATTTACATTTACAACTTGTGAATGGGGATTCCATGCCAAATAAGGAGTTTGCATGGAGGCATCCGATAATAAAATCGTGTTTGTTTATGATGTAGGTTCCCGGCTTTAGATCATTGCAATAAGCGCATCTAAAAACATGTCTGTATTGAAAATTTAAATGCAATATTCATGGTACGATGAAATGTCATTAGTTGGCGAGATCAAATCATGAGTCAAAAATAGAGGATTGGTGTTGCGCTATCTTTCTCTATTTATGTATATTTATCTTTCTCTCTATCTTTATCCGTCTCACCCTCTCTCTCTTTCCCTTGTCCCCATCACCCTCTCTGTTATTTTCTCATCTTCGATCGGTCCACCCCTCCCTAACTGTATAGTTCTCCCTCCTATTTTTTCCTCCTTTTCCTCTTCTTACCACCTCTATACCCCCCCCCCTCTCTCTCTCTCTCTCTCTCTCTCTCTCTCTATCATAGATTCTATGTCTGTCTACTCATCTCTTTTTTTTCCCCTCCCCTGTCCCCATCATCTCTCCCATTTTTTACTTTCATACTCCTCTCTCTTCAGTCCATCCCTCCCTCTCGAGTGCTCCCTCTTATCTCTTTCTCCCTTTCCTCGTCTTACCACCTATCCCACCCCTCTCCCCCTCCTCTCTCTCTCTCTATTCCTCTCTCTCTCTCTCTCTTTCTCTTCCTCTCTCTTGTCCACATCATCTCCCATATTTTATACTTTCCCTCTCTCCTCACTTCAGTCCATCCCTTCAAATCTCTATTACTCTCATTTCTCCTTTCATCCTACCCCATGCATCTCACTTCCACCCTTTACTCTTTCTCCCACTTTCTCTCTATCCTGGAGTTGGTGATGCGATCCGCCCTACGTCTGGAGCGATAGAGGAGATGCATCTTAATAACATGTTTGTCATCAGCTCTGCATCTGAGATGGGTCGACGGAGAAGGGTTGTCACATCCAGTCTGCTGTTCATCCCTCTATCTGTCCTGTCTCGCCATTACCGTTCTCAAATATGGGGGAAATAATTTTTAGAGACATGGGCATCGTGGAGTATAGCTATTGCTATAGTTCAGTGTGGAAAACATTTCTCAAAGTCAATAGCTGAGAAAAGTCATTTGTATACAAAAGACATGTTATTCCATTTACACTTTACGTATACCTGGCCCGATTTTTTTTAATGTTTGCTTCAACAAAATGATCATATTCGCTTCCACACATGATTTCCGATTGGATCGGAATATAATGAAAGTCCCTTGTGAATTATTTCACCGTTTTATTGTTGAAATAATAGTTTTTATTGATGGGAGGGGGTGTAAATTCATTTGAACATACTTAGTCTAGTTAATTGTTTTTATGATGTATTCTTTCACATCATTCAGCCATAAAAGGAAGTGCTGTAAATTGAATGTTTTCTGTTCTCCCTTTGCTGGAGATGAGCTTTAAAGAGGACACGGAACATCTATTATTGGCTCAAGATGGACACTGGAGTATCTTCAAGCCAAGATGAATAATAGTTAATACATCATCTGGTTATGATCAATGTACCATTCATGGTCCAAAACGGTTCCTCGCCGAGCACGATCGTAAATATCATAAAACTATTTCGCCAAAATGATTATTACTGTCTATAGCTAGTTGTTGGCCATGCAGAGAAGTCATTTTTGAGACATAACAGTACTTCTTTTTCTTTTTAAAAACATTTTACTCATACTTGTCATGCTTGTAGGCCTACTTCTTTTAAAATTGAAACAGGGAATTTGTTTTTGTGAGGCTAGTTTTGTCATTGGAAATTTCCCCCTTTTCTCAGTCCACTTTGCGATCCACCGGGAGAGAACGGCAATATTCCTAACTCCAAGCCCTAATTCATAACCTGAAATTATAAAACCCTACAATCATATTCCAAGCCATATCATTGACGAAACCATAATGTCGCCGGAGCGAATTTCGCATCACCCTGTTCCCGGATATTTAATCATGTTCGATTGGGTCTGTCTAAACCAAACTACGACGCCCCCATTTTCCAGGGTCAAGAACTAGTTCACGGTGGGGTTCATGTCAGAAGGCATTAAGTCGCTTACGAGAGGGATTCTAGATAAGACCAATTTGAATCCGATTAGTGTATATCATCCACACGAATATCCTTCTCCGATATGGAAGGATGCGTTGATCCAGCGGTTTACGGGAGATTAAGAAGGTAAGATAATTTAGGTCATGATGGTGATGAGATTTATGTGCCCCATTTTACACCATCTGCTGGAATTGATGCGCAGAACGGAGCCCCTTCTGAAATTTATTTGAGGGGCATCAAAATTCTGGAAACTAAAAGCGCTACAAAAAAGAAGCAAAAATAAGTTTTAATTTGAATGACGTCTGGTGTATCTCTGCAATATGTATGCTTCTTTCAATTGAATGATATTGAAGACTTTATCTTGAATCCGAAAAGTTAGAAACAAAATGAAAAATGTCTTTTACTTTTTAGGTACCTCTGAATATCTGCCAATATTAATCCTGATGGGAAGATACTTCTATATATTAATCTCAGTCTCTGAAATAAAATCAAATTATCTTGACCTATACTGGTCACGTGACCAGCGAATAACGTCATTGATTGGTCGCCCAAGTCGTGATTAATTTCCCTTTTCAAGATTAACGACTTAGCATATGTGTGATTCAGCAGAAAAAGATTTTGACTTTAGAGTATAGGATATAGATTAATAAGAGCTTAATGGAGACAAGACGTCCAAATACACCTGCTAGTAGTGAGAAGCCAATTATTGACTTCAAAGTGCATAAATTTTGGCATGGGCTGTCTTAAAGAAGAGAGAGTGAGATAAATAGAGAGAAATTGGAACGAGAGAGAGAGAGAGAGAGAGAGAGAGAGAAGGAAGAGCATGCTTTTATGCAAAGATTACAATACCATTTTAGAAAAGGGAGAGGAGGAAAATAAAGATACGAAAATTAAAAGAGTGCATTAACTATTTAGACTGGAAAAGAGAGAAAATATAGTAAAGAAGAGTGGATGGGGTAGCTAGATTTTAATATTATGATTCAAAACGTAATAGAGAGAGAAAGAGAGGTAGAGAAGAGAGAGAGAGAGGGGGGGGGGTAGAAAGAGAGGAACTTATTCATAGACTGCCAAAAAGGTGATTGAAAACACACTTTCTAGTTCTGCCCAACTGCCCAAGGATATCATTTAATTGATTAAAGTCCACCTTGATCCAATTATACACCGATATTAAGTGATTGAATATTTATAAGAAAATTCGATGCCAAGAGACGAATTAGGCAATATTTTATGAGCCTCGCATAAAATATACTGTCTTTAATATGGCATATACATCTATTTCAATTAAACTGCTACATCACTATTTGTATATAAAGTGCAATCGCTACATGATACATTTTATGTAAACGTTTCTGAATCTAAACACACAACTCATCTTTATTGTTATATTATGTGAAAGGTGCATAAAAATCAATAGAACTTATGGAGTTGAAGTTCTAAAATAAAATACAACAAAGAAAATTGCAGATTCATGTCCAACGTCAAGTTCACCTACAAATCTATTACATACAAATGACTTAACCCTTACAACACCATAAAAATCTTTGTGTGTTCGATGGTGTCTATAATTCGTATGGGAGACGTATTGAAAGGGTTAAAAGTGAAGATGTGCGAAAGGGCAATACCTGAGGGAATTTCTCACAGTCTTTTTCTATACCATGGAGGCGGGCGTATTGACTTACGTTTAAATGCAAACCTCTCATGGGAGTTTGTATGGCTCCCTGGGGAATTACTGGTCTAATAATCAAATATTCAATATTTGAGAGCAAATAGCCAATTCAAAGTCACATTATTTCAGTGCAAGGTGAAGGGCGATCTAGCACGTCCAAACGATCCCTTTTATCGATTAAAATTGATTGATAATCGATATCGATATTTTTTTATCGTATGCGATTATAATCATGATAACAATAACCAAGCGCGATATTTTCTCTCCCCAAGTTTAAAATTCCAGTATTCTTTTATTTTCAACAGCAACATAATTATTGCCAACAAATTTGGCTGGCTATAAAAAAGGTTGAGACACTCTCATAACGAACTTTGCTCAAAAGTTATCACCTCTATTTATTACTTAACCTATAAATGTGAATCATAAGTTACATATTTGTATAGTTTATGTCTTTATCGAGCATTGTTATCTGTGAGATAACTTTGGCACCATCACGTTTTGTGTATTTGTACCAAGGTGTCTCACTCAATCATTGTTGATTGGTTTTTTAATGGCTTTGAACACCTAGTTTTGCATTGATTCACGCATTATATTGTGTGTGTTTAGAGCCATAACGGCATTAACGTCACGCAAAATGATGTCAGCTACAGTCCTTCTGCATCTCTACAGCTGTAATATATTGGTTGAATGGACGAATTGATTATCTCTCTTCAAATTCAGTTGCCATGATTTAATTAGATATGTCAGTACACTGTCACACTGATTACGAATCGACACACTTGGCTATTACTGGTTATGTAACATTTTGTTCAATCTCGTGTTTCTGCTATTGGTTGTGACTGGCGTTTCATGAAAAGTTCTGTGAATAACTCTAATACCATAAAGTGGTTCAGACAGACAGTAGAGTAGTAATCGTATGATTATTACGTAATACGTGCTTAATCCATCACCGTTATGAGGAAATAATTAATGGACTTTGAATGATTATAAAGTATACTTTTGTGCAACGTGGAAACGATAGGTGTGAAAGTGGGCCCCTATCTAAGTTTGAATAAAGGTCACAAAAGTGTAAAGCAATTATGACGATTTTGAAAATGCATTGCACTATAGGCAAATAGGCTGACAGGCCGACTTTGATCTGGTGATACATTTTCATGAAGCACACGGGCTTTTTATTATTATTATTATTTTAACGATTTACAAATCATTACCCCTTAGCGTATAGCTCAGTGATTTTTACCCATTTCTTTTATTCTCCGAGCCCAAAATTCCCTCCATGAAATTCATGGTAAAAGAAGTATGGCTAGACTGTCGATCACAAGGTACGCGGTTCGAATCCCAACCACATGCCCCAACGTCCATACATTTATTGAAATTTTGCCTCACTCAACCCAGGTAAGGTAAACATTGGTACCGCTGAGGAGAATTCTTTTGATGTAGATAACATTGCCGGATCTAGGCGGGGGCGCAGGGGACGCCCCGTATAATTGGAAACCGCTCATTGAATGTACGTGTAAATATTGCCCCCCCCCCATTTTCAAATTCTGATCCGCCACTGGGATAACATGAGGTGCGTGAGCTGTGTAAGCCTGAAAAATAAAGCGGGTACAAGTAATATATTGCAATAATTATTATTGAATTAATTTTCCTTTGTCTCATAATGTATTCCTGTTTTATATTTTCTTTTGATCTAGGTCCGAGATGAGGTTAATAGATGTTCCTGTCCAATGCAGTTTCCTATGATGAGAGAGGCAGAAGGAAAATACAGGATAGGCGACTCCAATACTCTCATCTTTGTTAGGGTGAGTCTTATTCCTCTCCCTCTCCACCATCCCCAAGAGAAAGGTTCATTATTTTTTTTTGTCAAGATTTCTGTTTTGAGGGAATAGCCCCCCCCCCCTTTTTTTTTTTTTTCCCTTGATATCACCATTGCCACAATTTTATCATACTCACTATTATCACGTTTTCCATCATCATCACCATCATCATCATCATCACCACCATCACCATCATCACCATCATCATCACTGTCATCATCATCATCATCATCATCATCACCACCATCATCACCATCATCACCATTATCATCACAATCCTCACTATCATCATCATCATCATCACCATCACCATCATCACCATCATCATCACTATCATCATCATCATCATCATCATCATCACCATCATCATCATCATCATCACCATCATCACCATCATCACCATTATCACCATCATCACCATTATCATCACAATCCTCACTATCATCATCATCATCATCACCATCACCATCCTTTGGCAGGGAAGTCATTAGGCAGATCCAGGGAACCAAAAAAAAAAATTAGAAAGATAAATGTCTCATTAGTAAAAAAAAAAAAGATGGCCCTGGCGCTATAAGGCATCTTGGGTTCTCTTATGCCTTCGACATCATCATTGTTATCATCGCCACCAACTTTCCAATTTTCTCATATTGATACATTCATTTTATTTTGGTCAAAGATATATATTGCCCTCTTTTTTTTTTTTTTTTTTTTTTTTTTTTTCTTTTTTTTTTTTTGGTGTGGGGTAGCTCATTTTTAGCTCCACATATCCACTTAATCAGGCTGTCCTTCTTTTTCCATCTCCTCACCATCTTCTTCTATTTCTCCTTCTGTCTGCATCCTGGCCGCCCATCCATCTCCTTCCACAAAACAGCGCCTCTGTTATCCATTCCCTCTATCCCGAACAGATCCTACAACGGAAGCGACTCGTTGTCTTCTCTAATCTATGTTTCCCGTTACATTCGCTGTGCACCCTCCATTGATTTCAGTATCTGGGACTACAGTCATGTCTAGCATAATACATTAGGTTTTCCGTCCATCAATGCAGGATATTGTGCTCGACTATGGAGTACTTGTTTGTATTTTCGTGATGTTGAATGCTGATGCTGTATGTTCTGCTCGCTGAAAGTTTTAAGGTCTCTTGTCAATGAATTGAACATTCCTTATTTGATTATAAACTGATTAGTAAAACATTAGTAAGAACATTCATAGAATTCTTTATAATCGTACCAGGACAACTACCCCTTGACAATTACCCTCAGGACGACTACCCCTAGAAATATAGGGTTACGGTTAGTTGTCGAGTTAGGGGTACATTTTTGGCGGCGGTAGTTGTCCGGTGGTAATTTTCAAGGGGTTAGTTGTCCTAGTAGGCCTACCCTTATTATGCATAAAAGCAATACAGTCTTGTGATGTGATATTGTAAGAACAATTAATTTCCCTCAAATTTTTCAGGATAAACAAAAGGTCCAAATGATTTTTTTTTTTTTCTCACCAAGAGGATAATCATTTAAATATTTTTTTTTTTAAAGAGAGGGAAAAAGAAAGAAATTAAAACGAAAGAGATTACAAACAATAGATGAATATTTAAAGACTAGCTCACAAATCATGATTTTTGAAATGTTACATCTTCGGGTTGTAGTTCTTCAAACACAATAACAATTTTCTTGAAAACACTTCCCTTTCTGATGTACGTCAATCGTACACGTCTAACGGCTTTTGACCATGATTGGAGTCTGTTATTAACTTCAATCTTAATCATCAAATCTGCAATATTTGACTCAGAAGTGTTGATAAGTAGTGCTTACTCACCTACACCAAGTAGGTAATTTGATTACTGCAATTGATCTTTTAATCCATGCTCCATCAAATTTGATTATATCAAACATGATGGGTCGCTCTAATGCCCAAGGCACCAAAATCATTTGTGTCTTGATCATTTTAACAATAATTCGAGGGTTAGAGCCAGGGCAGTAGCCGTCTGTCTCGACATTTTAAAAACAGTTGGGGTTGATGACTATTTAACGATGGACAGGCCATATTTTTGTTGTTTTTATTGGTTTGAATTTGTTAAGTCGAATCACTGATCACTGATTTGTGGTCTCTATATAGATACAGTAAAACACATTTAGCTGCATTTCAGAGGGAGCTGTTTGTTGGTTTCAGAGGATACATTGAAAAAATAAAAGAATGAGCCCCTGAGGTTTATTTCATTATTGTCGATGATAATTTCATTTCCCTTATGCCTGCATTTTGAGCGATCGTCATCGATGAGTTTATCGTCACATTTGGACAAAGATGGCGCACTTGATGATTTTCTGAAAAGGATTTCGATCGTTATAATAATTTTTATCTGCAAAAACACAATGCAGCTCTTTATCCCGTTTTAGGCATTAATAAATAAAATAAAATCATAAAGAAAAAATATGTCGAGGCGTACATGAATATATTTTTTATTATAAAACAGATTTTTATAATGAAATTTTGCTCTAGTTATGGTTGTATGAGACCATAGTCCTTTTGTGTCTACGCTAGCGGTCATTTGATAAAGGGGTTAAAATTGGCCTTTAGCAGGTGGCACATTGGGGCGTTATTCATTTATGGAATTTGGTCGGATATTTTAAGCAATTTTAACCTGACCTTTGTTATATAACAAGGGTGTGGGTACAGTGACAGTTTTGGGAATCTCCTATGAGTGTGCATTGTACTCATCAAAAAGGAGTCAAACCGACCTATCCTTTCCTACCAACATCCATTAATTATTTTTAGCCCCCCCCCCCCTCCCGCAACTCTCCTAACTCTCCACCGCTACGCCACTCTATTAAAACTTGCCATGTGATTTAATTGTTTCCTCTCGTGAGACTGAAGATCCCTTTTTTATTTTTATAAAGTCTGACACATTCAGGGTATACCCATGTTTCATAAATACGTTCGTATAGACATGGTCACTATGTGACCTCTAGTATAGGCGGAGTACTTGTCCATCATGATGGAACATTTCGACTTTTAAATCCCTGAAGGTGAGAAAATTCTTCTTATAACTCATATGGAAATACTAGGACAAATATACCTCAGGAGAACTAAAAACCAGAAAAATTTAGGGTTATACGGTTAGATGTTTTCGGCCTGTGACATAAAGAGTTACGACGAATTAATTGCAAAGCGAAATTAATCAATCGGGAACCTAGTTGCAAAGACTTCTTGCATAAAAGTCTTACTGTGAACCAATCAGAATGGTTGTTTCAAATAGGTTGCTTTGGTGTCGTTCACACCGGTGTGATGGAGCTGTTTACCGACCAATTAGCCGGGATTAAAAGAGATGAAAGGTGGCGTCAAAGGACCGGGGGCGCCCATCTTTGGACACAATTAATTTTGTTCACCTTGGTGTCACTCATGAACCCCTTTTGTTTTTGGAAGTGTCCCGCTGCCTCATTCTCACAAACCAAACTAACTCTAAACCGACGACTTTTGTGCCATCGGGATAAGGTTATTGGTTCATCAACCAATGAGTAACGATCTTTTTATACAAATTTGAAACAACCGTTCTGATTGGCTCATAGTGAGACTTTTCTGCGAGAAGTCTATGCCACTAGGATCCTGATTGGTCGATTTGCATTTGATCGTAACTCGGTTTCATCTGTGTGACTGCGGCATGAAGAATGTCCATGGGAGGTCAATTTCCAAAGATAAATTGATTTATGATGATACGAATAATTTTGGTATTTAGAAAACCCCATAATACTGGTAAAATAGGGAAAACATTCACATTTTCGTAAGATACAATAAGCAATCAATGTCACGTCATCCCGAGGTAGAATTTGCATGGAGGTTCCTCTTGACGCGCCCCAACCGATAGCAATTGTATAATCATTTGCCAATTTCATGATTATTACAGGGTCGTCTTTCTTGAATTTGGATGTATATCGGTGGTTAACATTCGTACCCCTTGGTACAGACAGGCCCTAATAGTTGTATGAACTTGGGGCCTCCCTCTGAAATTCCTCTATACAGAATGAAATATTTTTAAACATTCATTTTTGTATATGTGATATAGGATTGGCAAGGGAACCGTTGAAGGGGATTATAAATCCTGAGTATTGTTACATCTACTCAGGTAACTGATCGTAGACTACGTGGCACGTGGAACGTTCGTGGAACGTAGCCGTCATAGAACGATTTCTGCGATTCTTACGTTTCTGTAGGAGAAAGTATTGCAAGCATCTCCTGTGTGTTGTACCTGCTCTGTGTGTGTCTGAAAAAAAGTATGTTCAACGTAGATTTTTTTTCTAGGTAAATTCGTCGTAGAGAGTTGCTCCTACCCCTACCCTAACCCTAACATGCCTAACCCTTCCCCTGTTGTGACCAGGGCGTAATGGGGGAGTTCGGAAGGTGTAGCTTTGCTACCCGCCCTCTCTAGAGGGTTGCTACTAATTTCGTATCCCAATTGATAATGACTGAGTAGATTGACGCACTTATATTAATAAACTCAATCAAGCTTCTCCATTACTCATCTCGTCCGAGACTATATGACCATCTGATTAGAGGTGATGTCTTCTAATCGACCTTGTACTTAAACTCTTTCGTTACTTCAAGAGGTTAGTTCCTCTGCGGCTCCAGGTCTCCGAAGTGTGACACAACTACCATCAGACCATGTTGTTTTACACTTCGTCACTGTATGACAAGACTTTTAAAAAAAAAATTTACTTTTACCTTGTTACAGAAGTATGGCTCCGCGGTGGTTCAAGCTTCAATAAGAATGAAATGACGTAACTGTTTTTTTGTTTTTTTTTGTTTGTTTGTTTGTTTTTTTTGCATATTTTTTATTTTCGTCCTTGCCTCTTTTGAATTCAGATTAATCACTGGAAACCTGACTGCTAAGGGCTTCTTTATATAATTATGCATCAGCAGCCGATGGGATTATGGCCTTAAATGTGTATTCAGAAATAAGTAATCCCTTACCACAATGCACAAGCACACTGACTTGGTATTGAAGTCCAGGGACCTCGCGATTACGAGACAACTGTTCTCTCAACTGATACCATCTATACTTTATTCATCAAATAATAATGATATTCACTATAATTCACCTTATTTCTTTCCCATTTTTTATGTCTAAAAAAAATCTTCAACACTACGCTTAGCCTTTTGGCAAAATTTTGGGTTAATTTTCTGATGAAATGCCATAACTAACTCGCTATATCCTCGATCTTCTTTTTTTTCCCCTTCTGCAGATCCTTCGTAAGCACGTGATGGTTCGGGTCGGTGGAGGCTGGGATACTCTGACTCACTACCTGGACAAACATGATCCCTGCAGATGTAATGGTGGGTGGTCTTTAGTTCAAGGGTTCAGCTAAACCTTTATGCCCTTACAAAATTACCTGCAAGACAGACCTTAGAGTTGAATTATCAGATTTATTTATTTTTTATTCATTTTATTTCCAGGCAAAAGACAACGAGAATATGATGTACATGAGAAGGAAATTACCACCGACAAGTGCATGAGGATGACTAAAAGAAAACTAGTTTTTGATAATAGGCTCTCCTCACTAGTCGGGGTAACACTTACAAACAGGCATACAAAAATCAATTCAAAGGAAATCAATAACATGATACTAATGGTGGTATCTCACTTCGCGGAGACGTCTCCGCGACGGAAAAGAAAAATCGTCTCCGCGACAGATAAAAAGTATTAGAGACGTCTCCGATACTTAATTCCATGGCGGAGACGTCTCCGCGACAATTTTCAAAAGCTGTCTCAAAGCCGTTTCAAAGAACCGTCTCAAAGTAGTTTCCGCGATTCCCGCGACCCATGAAACCTGGCGGGGACTGAGGAGACGTCGCTGAAACGTCTCCGCGACAAGTTTCAAAACCGTCTCCAATTCGTTTCAAAACCATCTCAAAGTAGTCCCAAATCCGTCTCAAAGTAGTTTCCTCAAAGTGAGATACCACCATTATCGTCTAGCTATGAGGGGCAGAGGAGTTGTTATGGGTTTCAATATCTACATAGTCTTTTGGATGGTGATGTTAAAAGTTGGTCCAAGACGTAGATATTGATATCTGCTTGACACCTGTCTGTAAAAACCAAATTACCAAGCTATAGAATTGTAGTCCTCTAACAACAGTCAATCGATCAATAACCAAGATTTGTTAAGATATTTAATATTTTTGCTTATGCTCTATTTTATGGAACCACTTGATGTGAATACATCTTCTTATTTTAAACAATATTCTTTTGTTCTTGTGACTACAGTGCACAAAAAGAATCAACGACGGAGTACAGCTGGTGCAGACTTTGGACCAAGAAGTCCAAAGAGAAAGTAAGTGGACCAAGTTAATTTTGCAATCTTGAAATCAAATTTGTCGATAACACATAACTAATCTCTTCAGGGATATAATATAAAATAGGTTATTATTGTAATGTCCTTATTTTGTTTTTAAATATAATATTCCTTTTTGGAAGTAATTGAATGCGATCTGTTTTGCAGAGTGTAAGAAGAATAAAATATGATTTCAGGCAGAATACTGAGACCTATATTTTCTTGTTATTACAGGAGTTCAGTGAAGCCTTCCGATGTTTACCACGTCCTCAACGGTCAAAGTTCAGATGGCACAACCTCTCCTACCGGAAGCACAACCACCCGATCCAACTCACCTACCACATCTCCAACTCATAGACCTAAACCTGACGTCCGACCTCGAAGCGCCGTCATTTCACCACCGAGACGCCAGAACAACGGTGATACATACCGTCCAAATAGCTTGAATCTTAGCGTCAGGAACAGTCCACGTCCGTTGCGCCGAGGAAACAGTTTTGACTCGTCACCTAGGTTCGTGACGTCTCCAGACTCTAGTGATACTTACAGTAACCCTGACCTGGGTGGGGATGTCACACCTACCAAAGACTCCACGTTGAAACGAAACCATAGTCGTGGTGGTGCATCTGCGCGGAAGGTGACCCCCGATTCTGATAGTACTGCTTGCAGCGAGCCCATGCCAATGAGTGTTGGGAGTCCCATCCGTAGAAGGCACACAACAAAGCCAACGTCTTCTAATAGTAACAGAACATCTCAGACAGCGACGGAAGAATTCATGAGAAGGAAAAGGCAGCAAGCCAGAGCTCAGTCGGTGCAGGGTGCAGACATAAAGATTGATCGTGAATCACAAATCCAGAGTGCGCCGACGAGCCCCACCAGGCGACGTGGTAACCCCTTAAGCAGTAGCATGAGATCCGCCAGCAGGCCTCGGGACTTGGTTCGACGGGCTGCCGTTGGTGCAGCTGAGGAACGGCGAATGGAAAATGGAGGAAGTGGCAGAGAGTCTCGCTTGAAGACGTCAAAAACGACGGGTGACTCGAGGCTTCCGGTAAGAGAGTTTAGTCCGAGTCCGAGTTTAAGTCGAAGAAGTTCAACTCCGAATATTATCTCAAGGAAAGCACGCCCTCAGTCAGCAAAGACCAGTAAAGAAGTCGATAAAAAGCGATTGTATAGCTCAGAAGAACCAGTTCTCATGATCCAGCGTGGCGATGATGGAAGACACCGAGTAGACAGCACTAGTAGCTGCGAATCAAATGACAGTAGTATCAAATCAGGTTCCAGGAGCCTAAGCGGGAGGCCCGGTAGAAGACTCTCTGAATCGAACACGAATAACAAGAACAGATATCGAAGTATATCCGTTGACAGATCTAACAGTAACGTTGATAAGTTTGGTGCTGCCAGTGACCGCAGAAGAAGTCTATACGAAAGAACACACAGTGATCATAAGAAATCACTTGATCGGTCAAACAGTGGTCGCAATAAACCTTCTGTAGAACGACCGTCTTTGCAGGTGCACAAAGTACGATCGGAAAATGTACAACCAAGGTCAAGGTCGCTTTCTCGTGACTGGCAAAGCAATAGTCTTCGACTTCCAAAGACTAGCAGCAATTGTTCACGACGCCCTCTCTCGGGAAGCGCATCTGCACGGGGCAGTCCCGTTCGCCGAAGAAGATCAGACATTCCACTCTCATCCAACCATTTACGACCCGATTCTTGGGACCGAATGGAAGACGGTTCGATCAGTAGCGGTGCAAGCTCACCTATCGGTGGAGCCACGGCAGGGTTTCCTCCTGCAACCCGGTCTCGTCTTCGACCTCCTACAGCCATTCCGTCGCATCTCAAACCTGACCACTCCAACATGACCTCCGTCAGGTCGGACACCCGTCGGTACAGTCGACCAACAAGAATCCCTTTGCCATCGGGTCACAAGCGCCTCATGGAAGCCCAGAATCGGTCTAGATCCAACTCACTCCCTAGCATTCTTGCGGATCTCCTGGAGGCGTGGCAGACGGTACAGAACAGCACCCATGAACTGCAGAACATGGATCCTTTTGATATGTCTCCATGTCGAAGTAGTGAAGGTGATTCTATCTCACCCACATCCTCAGTTCGCACCGCGCCAGACCTCAATCATGACTCGGGTTATGAAGACAATGCTATCCTCAAGTTCTCACCTAACCTGAATCATCATCCTACACTACCTTCCCTTGATTCCATCTAACTCTATAAGGAAAACCGATTCCAGTATATCATTTTGAGGGGTTTATTGCAACAAAAGAATATCTGCGTTTTTGGCCAAAATAATTTTTGGTATCAAGATATTCGCTACAACATCAGGGGTATTTCACCAAGCCGTTCATAAGCTATATAAAACTTTACGAACAACTGTTGATCAGTTCTTGATTAAGTATTTGATTACTATAGCACCCAAGAACTTGTTCCAGTCGTTCGTAAAGTCATTCGTAACCTTCCGAATTGCGAAAATGTAGATAACCATTTTGTTGCACTAACCCTTTCATTTATAGGTAGAACATTGAAACACAAAAGGTTACAAGCGCCTTCATCTCATTAATTGCATTAACTGCATTTGCAAATTTGTTAAATGACTTCTCTGCGATCGCCAAGCGCTAAAGACCACGTAACACCGTAATTGTCAAAACTGTGAAACGTATCAGTGTAGTCTCGTGTTGCACAGTTTTATTGTATAGACAAAAAGACTTATTATTTATTTCGATCCGATGTGTAATGAATGTACATGTATAGTGTAATATTTGTCATGTCATGTTTCTGAATGTTATATGAAATCGAGCTTTCTTACATGTAAAATGTTTTAAAGTCAAATAGAAAAAGTGTATGTGTGACACGTGATCAGAAAAGGATGGAGGTTGTGTCCGTTGAACAGAGTAAATTTATAAGAAAGAAAGTTCCCGCCATTTTTCTCCCCTCGTGTATGCCTTGATTCTAAATCTTGAGGCATGACGTCATTATAGAAATAATGTCCCGGATGATAAGAGTAATGGATGAAGTCCTAGCTTGAAAGATTATTCAAGACACTATTTTGAATATGATACCTGCATAAAAGGTTAACGCTATATCGAAAAGAATGAGGAAAGTAAGTTTGACTTCAATGTTATGTGAATAACACATATATATTTCACGTAAGATTGTTTAATGGTATATAATATAATAGGAAGAAAAATCTTTATTGGAAAGTGAATTCATGTATGTTCTGGATACAGAAACAAGACAACGGATCGGGAGGAAATTACGTCGAGAAAGAAAAATAATGATAGCCGATAATTGCCATAATAATGATATTGTAAATGCGTGTACTAACAGTTTTTTTTTTAAAGAGAAATACTCTTACGATGAGTTATAAATTTCTAAGTAAAGAAAGTTTATGCTAATTATGAAGATAAATACTATTGGCAGTGTGTAATACAATCATCAGAATGTAACGTATTGTGTACTTAGCAGTTGGTGTTGGTAAAATGATGGTGAAATAATGGATTTTTAATAGTCCAAGAGTGGTGTCCATTCTGTCTAAAGGCCTATAAAATAATGCTGCGCGCTAATTCTTGTCATTACGCACGTTTTAGATTATAAAATCGCTTCTTAAATTTAAATATTAGAGCTTTAGAACATGTATTATATAGAAGCAAATATCACCATGAAATCGTCGATGTTTGTACAATGATGTCATAAAAGACTTCTTCAGGATTCTTTATAGTCTATCTGTAACTTTTTTTTGTTGACATTCCATGCATTATAATAAATATACCCATTTTCTCAGAGCATTATACGTTAGCTTAAAAACGTATATTATATTTAGATATCATGTTATCATTATATTCTATGCAAATGCGTATAAAGAACGAGAAAAGTGCCTGCTAAAAATTAATGCTTTTTAGTTAGGCTTTGTACTTTTTTGTTTCCTTTTGAAGCTAATTTGTTTTTACAAATAATTTTGACTTCCCTTTCTTACACTTCCAAATATTAATGATGATTTATATATTTTGGCTGAAACGTTGCACCGTTATGATGAAAATTAAAATTCATCATTTGATTGTGTTCGGCGTTAATAATGATGCGATTTTTCTTGTATTTTCTTTGGAAAATACTGAAGGGTCAATATACGTTTAATTATTATTTGAAAGGAGAGATGTTCGAGTTTATATATTCGTTTTGAGGCAATAGTTTGTATGATTGGCGATGTGAAAATAAGTTGTTATATTGATTTGTATAAATGTATATATACAATTGACATAAAATAAAGATATATAGAGAATTGCGATAACGAAAGCGTGAAAGTTTTTGCTAATTTGAATTTCAAAGTGGATGATTGTATGTTGATTATGTTTATTAAGAAAATGAACCCTTTGTACTGTAAATGTAGATACTTTATCATGTTTATGGTATATATTGTTCCCTTAGATGTGTTTATACTTTCTAGGCCTAAATTGTTTTGCTGTTCCTTTCAATGGGATTTCTTTGCAGTTGTTTATAATATTTTCTTTTTGTTTTCATGTTTGACTTTTTGTATTATGTTATGTTGTCATAGTTTGTGGGTTATTCAATGTAATATGCAACTCGTGTTAATTTGTTGAATATATTACCGCCCCCTGTCACCGTTCCAAGAGAACATTGAACTTTCTTTAGATCTCGAATCATGTCCAAAATATTCAAATTCATACCATTTTATAAGGGCTACATAAATATCATTAAAGTTAAAAGTCATTACTAAAACGTCGTTTTCAAAACATTTCAGTTTTAATTTCATAGTTACAATTAAACATGATATTTCTGGATTATGCGTCCCTTCTGGAATGCTAATGCGATACTCAATCAGGTTTTTGATTAATATTATTATTGGTTTAGCATATTTATATTCTAAATAGCTGTAATATCGGTTCGATATGTCTTAGACATATTGTATTTTACATCTTATTAATAATAGTGTTTGTAAGCGTAACTGGATTAAAGTATATCGCATAATTTTCTTAGAGCATACGTTGAGATTATTTCTTCCAGTTTACGATACCTATATTCCCCCTTTTACTACCCGCTACAATTTAATGTTGTCATGATTTTTTCTCTCTTTAAGAATAATGTATTACATTTTGTCTGTACTGTCCATAACTATAAACTTATTAGAAGTATAACTTCGAAATGTTCTGTTCTATCTATCTTTTCGTTTGTTGTTTTGTCATGTATGTTACGAAGCATCGTCTGAAATAAATATGCCGGCCTCATGATGACATAACATTAATTGTCCTAGAGTTTTGTGTTTGTTTGAATCGTTCACAATACATGTTCCGATGATCTATTTAAAGGAATGCGAATGCTAAGTTTGCAACGTTGAGGGCGTTATTCCACTTCACCTACATATTCTCATTAAAACCATGCAAAGTCAACGGAGTCGCTAAATGTTTTTAGCATAAAAAGTCACATACGTTAGCATGCGGAGGGAATGAGCAATATATCGCTCTCTACGTCACACACTCAATCATCGTATATACTTTTAGAATTAAAGGGGAAGCTTACCCTGGAATTTTATTGGTTTTAAAAAATGCAGAAAAATAAAAGAACATTATGAGTGAAAGTTTGAAGAAAATCGACCTAAGAATAGTGAAGTTATGAATATTCAAAATGTTGATTCCGTGACGTCACATGAGAGCAGCTCTCCCATTTATTGTGTATGTAAATTCCATAAATTTGTCTTTTTCATGGTTTTTGATAACGGAATGGGTTGAATTGATAGAGGCATGTATATGATCTAGGTTTGATGATAACTATATCAACCGCACATGTGAATTTTTTTTTTCTGAAAAAAAAAAAATTACATTACATAGCATAGGAGAGCAGTTCGCATAAGACGTCACAGCATCAAAACTTTACATATCCATAACTTCCGTTATTTTTTGGTCGATTTTCTGCAAACCTTCACTCATATTTTTATTCTATGTTTGTACATTTTTAAAACCGATTTAAACCTAGGGTGAACTCTCCCTTTAAGTCCGAGAGAGAGAGAGAGAGAGAGATGGAGAGAGGGAGGGAGGGGTAGATAATTATAAAGGTGGAGAGAGAGGATGGGGCAGATTTTCAAGTGATGGAGAGAGAGGGAGGGGCAGATAATTATAGAGATGGAGAGAGAGAGAGATGTGTACGTAATTATAGAGGTGGAGAGAGAGAGGGAGGGGCAGGTGGAGGTGGAGGGAGAGGGATGGAGAGATAGAGAGGGGAGATGTAGATAAAGAGACGGAGAGATAGAAAAGGGGTAGGTAAGAAGGCGGGGAGAGGAAGGGAGGAGTGGATATAAAAATACGGACGGAGACGGAGAGAGATAGAGAGGAGAGGGTAGATATGGAGGAAGGGAGAGGGAAGGGAAGAGGGGGCATATATTTATAATACAGAGAGATGGCGGCAGATAAACAAAAAAAAAAAAAAAAAAAAAAAAAAAAAAAAAAAAAAAAAAAAAAAAAAAAAACGGTGAGAGATGAAGAAGGTGAGAGAAAGAAAAATACTTATTGGCAAATAACGTCATCTCCAATTGGTCAGCATCATAATTCTCTTTAATACAGAATCCTAACAATATAAGTTTTTTAATCAAAACTTCATTATGCAGTGGTGACTTCTATAATCAACCATCTCCCCTTGAGAAGAAATTAAACAATACCAACAAATCGCTTGTATAAGTTGAAGGATAAACCTAGGGCATGTAATTGCATTCATTATTTCCCAAAGACATTGAATATGAGGATTTTCTTCTAGATTTAAGACTTTTGAAACGCTCCTTGATGCTAGCTAAGTACATCAAACTATTTCTGACGATCGTAAACTTGATAATTTAAAATTATTGTCTAATTATCTTATATTATCGTTTAACTATTTTGACCATGCAAAATGAAAACATAACAACATGTACACAAATGTATTTTATACCAGAATTGTTTTATTATTCGTCTTCGAACTAATATAAAACATTTTTTAAAGCAATTATTAGCAGTGTTTTTCATTATTCATTTCATTTTCATTATTTTGGTCATGTGCGTTTGACGAAATTATTGGCCAACTTTATTAATGATATTAAGTATTTTTGTTTAGACCGCTGACAGTCTTAAATAAAAGTTTCCACAAATCAGCGAATGAGAATGACATTTCAACACAATTGTCACGACTATTCCTGATATACTATTTTGTTATAGCCTTATAGTAATAAATATAATTTAATTTCCCCATGTTTTCATTCATTGCTAATACAACATGCACAAAGGACTGCCTTCGTTCCATTCTATATTATTTTCTCAAAACAACATCATTCTCTTGCTTTTGTTTTGTCTATTAATCATTGTTTACTCATTTTCAAACACGGTACAAAATCGTATGCTTGAAATGCCGACCAAAACTGTTAACAATTGACAATAAATGTATATAAAAATAAGATAAAAAAACTGAGAATAAAAGCACTTCAATATTACGTAGAATTTATCAATAATCATTCCTGGTTCAAAGATTTTAATTCTAAAGGCCACCGCACACCTTACGACTTTCGGTCGCACGACTGACCGACTTTGGATCTGAAATAACTAAGCGCGTATATTTTGCACGCGCTCTTCTATTTCGGATCCAAAATCTGTACTCGTGCGACTAAAAATCGTATAGTGTGCGGTGGCCTTAACTTTTTTTTTCTTTCATTTATCTGCACATCGCACTGCTGATCTAACAAATCTGGAATTATATTTTTAAAAATCGCTATTTAAGAAATCTCTCCCATAAAGCTTCTTATAACATTGATAATGTTCTCCTTATACCAATAATATTCTTTTAGTACACATGATACCTTTCTTCTTTCGAGCATTTATTTTTTTCAGCCATTTTTAATATCAAGTTTTGAAATAATTTTCAAATGGAATGATACAGAATTATAATAAGAGCCGAATTTGAATGTCAGAAACACAACATAACATTGGACTCTGAAAACAAGTAAAAACAGATGTAAACGAAAGTTTATATGTAAATGAAACTAATAACTTGTTATGATAACAAGTCTGTTTCGAACGAGATAGATATAGAACCCTATAGTTTTAACCTTCCTTTATTATACATAAATATATATTCCAAGCAAAATATGCCTGTATTACCGTTGATAATAACAATCGTCAATACAAGTCAATAATAAGTCCAATTTCTATAATATTATACTAGATGCAATATGATCTATCTACATGGCCATTACAAAAGTCGTTTATATACATATTCATAAAACTATATATTCCTGATACTATTATTATGAATATAATTATTATCAGTGGCGTATCATGGAGGTCGCAGAAGGGGGGGGGGGGGGTAGCAGTAAATGCTTTGCAGCCCTCAAGGTTAAAGAAGGCCATCTTCATTCTTTCCACGCACCCCTGTGGCGTTTTGCTTCAAAAGTGGAGCCCCTGCCCTATTTTTTTTAATACTTAATATGCCCTCAGGAACAACTTTGTTCCTCGGTTCTGTTACATTACTGTTTTACACAATCATTCTTTCACCTTCTACTCTTATTTCTTGTTTTTCTCTTTTTTTTTTCATTTATGTTTAATTTCTACTGATACCCCTTTAAAATCTTTGTTTTGCCGCCCCCTTTCGTCAACCTATAGGGTCACAGACGCTAAATCACCAAAAAACCATTCAGTAAAGAACACAGTGTCTCAAAGTGTGTTCACATAGTCGACCGTATTAAACGCTCGAATTGAACAATATGGAGGTGACTTCACACTGCGGTGTGGTTTTCGAAAGTATTTACATAGTGATGTTCAGATTAACTATCGGAATTTACTAGTCACACAGTGTGAAACTGTGATTAAAATTCTGAAGTGCTTGAATGTACAGGGCACTGATGTTTTCACACTATGGTGTGGTTCTCTAAAGAGTGTTCACATGACGTTCGGATTCACATTATTTACATTGTGAATTTACTCTCACACATTGTGAAGAACTATCTTGCGAATAACAGTGTTAAAAGGCTCGAATTTACAGTGTGAAGGTTTCTTCACACTCTGGTGTGGTTCTCTAGAGGATATTCACATGACGATCAGATTCACACTGTGAATTTACTCCCACACAGCGTGAAGATGCGAATAACAGTGTTAAAATGCTCTAATTTACAGTGTGAACATGATTTTACACTACGCTAGCACTGTGTTTCACATTGCGTTTCACACTGTGAGACACTGCATGTGTTCTTTCCAGTAGGTAAGATACGCCACTGATAGTCTAACATAAGACTGTTGCTATCATACTTCTACTGTACTTGACCGTCTGTCATCGTATTGTAACGCATCACTGCCCCGTGAATTTCTCTGTGTTACTGCCATCTCGCGTTGCATTTTCTCCAGCATGACCTGCATTTGTCTAAGCTCTGCCTCCTTTTGCTCCAGCATTCGGTCTTTTTCGGCGACTTCGTCGAAGACTCCCGAGTCCCGCTTGAGTTTACTGTGTAGTGAATATCAACAGATTAAAATATAATAATTAATAGTCAATACAGGAGTACTTGTAAAGATGAAATT
Source organism: Paracentrotus lividus (assembly GCA_940671915.1). NCBI lineage: Eukaryota > Metazoa > Echinodermata > Echinoidea > Camarodonta > Echinidae > Paracentrotus > Paracentrotus lividus. Next base: position 20,566,125 of record CALNVZ010003434.1, on the reverse strand, counting down.
GGTGCTCTTTTTATTTTATTTTTTTTGGGGGGTGGGGTAATTTTTAAGGCAAAGTATAATATATACGAAAATATTCCTTTGAGAGGTTCGGAAAAGTACTAGAATCAATTGCTTCTTCCATACTGACAACGTCTTCTTTCCAGTTAAGTTTATTTGAAATGCTTTAATGACTACAATTTAAAATACATTTATGCGAAATTTCTTACCATCATAAATTTACTTTTTGGTTTGTGTATAATAATGAGGACTGTCTATTATTTAAAAACAGAACGTGTATACAAATAAATAGTGAACAACATTATTGGATATTAAAAAATAAATAAGTAAAAAGAAAGATTAGCACTGAGGCCTGTCAGTATTAGGCCCAAAGTATGATATTGGAAATAATATTATAACGAAAGAAGGAAATGGTCAATGGTCAATATTCGAACAATGTTTATAGATGAAAGGAAGGGGAAGAAGTGGGTGGAATGAAGTCGAGAGGGAGGGAGAGAGAGAGAGAGAGAGAGAGAGAGAGAGAGAGAGAGGGGGGGGAGAGAGAGAAGAGAGAGAGAGAGAGAGAGAGAGAGAGGGAGAGAGAGGGAGGTCCGAGGCTGGGCAACAGAGATGAGCCTTTGGGTAGATAGATTTGAGAAACCCCGACACATTATTAAAGAAAAAATACGAGTTAATATAATAAGGCAATAGGACCAGCCACCTAGAAGTATTAGAAAATGACCAGATTGACATAAAATAATCATTTTTTTAAGTGTAACTACGCATGGCAAAAGTAGTACTAAATTTTTATAAATAATGTTTATTTGAGATTAATCTTATTCTACTTGTAATGAAAGTTAGGATGACGATGACGGCTAGAAAATTCTTATGAATAATAATTAGCACACTATACGTACATAATATAATATACATTACATTTCTGGTAAAGATAAACAATATTGTTGAGAAAATTTGGGATGAAGAGCAAAAATAATCTAAAATGTTCATTTGGCGTATATAAGGAGGCTATACAAATACAAAGATATAGACAAAGACTAAATGATTTTGTTAGTAAAAATGTAGACTGATATACTGTCATGATATAAGTCAAACGATAAAAGAGTTACACACGATAATTCTACTTTTTTTTAGATACACAATACATGTATATTATTGGTTTAGCATGTTTCATTTAACATCTAGCATATCATCGCATATCAGTACCTTTCATCCTCCCTGTCATATAAATAAGGATCAAATTAAATGGAAAAAGATAGATAGAAAATATTTATCGTTTATTGTAAATTTATTAATATATCAATCAATATAATTATGGTACCTATTAACCAGGCATATATTTCAACCAAACTGTTAACAATCAACCCTGCAATTTACCTTTAAAAATCTAACGTCTTGAATAATGTATGCCCTTGTTTGATAAATCTTCTGACACAATAATAATAATAATATAGGTTTTCCGGTCAATTTTAAACTCTTTGCAATCGAATTCGTTATGTTCATTCAATTTAAACGATACCCCATGGATCGGAGCTATCGGTAAATTGAATTAACGTTTAGATTTTTAATCGCAATCACATTTCGGACGAAAGTGCTTGTAAGAAATGTCAAATTGATCGGAGATAGTTTAAACCTGACCGGGAAAACCTTTTTGAATTGACACTCCTGGCCAGAACTTTTTCTGCATTTTTACTTTAAAAATACAGTAACATAATGTAAATAAAAATACCGACTGTTCAAAGGGAGTTAAAATTTGTGTACGTGAGATGATCTTAATTTATGTTTTTGCTTTTTTCATCGATTGTCACATTACCTTCTTTCCCGGCTGAGTTAAGTGCCTCACCTCTTATGTGTCATATCACTGTAAATATCACAATTAATTCAGTTTTCATCATGTGTGTATACTTCTCTAGCAGATTAAATCACCTTCTATTAAAAGCAAGAAGGGCTCTAATGATCAGAATAATGTCCTTTTAGCCCTAACATCTTACCCTCTCTTTCGCCTGAGTTGAGTATATCCTCCTCCTCTTATCCTTCCAATGCGGTAGTTATTCTAATCAATTCACTTTCTCTTATTTTCATAAGATTAGAACACCTTCAATTTAAAAGCTAGAAGGCTCTAATGATCTGAATAATGTCCTTTTAGCCCTAACATCTTACCTTCTCTCTCGCCTGAGATGAGTATCTCCTCCTCCTCTTATCCTTCCAAGGCGATAGTTCTCGTAATGTACATCGCGTGTTACATCCTTCAAGTCCTGCATGTGTGTCCTGTAAACAAGGAGGTGACAATGAATCGTGGTAAAGAATTTGGAAATTTGATGAAAACGGACAGGGGTCGAACCAAGTTTGTTGAAATATTTAAGAAAAGCGGCTAAAAATTCAAAATTAAATGTCAAGGTCGACACTTTATTTGATCCTCGATTCCTCCTTCGGAGAAGTTGAAGGACAAAAGGCCACTGTCAGTTTTTACACTCTAAAACAAATAATTAAAAGATCAAAATGGATCCTTTTAACCCTTCATTTGTAATTTTGTGCACGATCATAATCTCTTGGAAATATTGTCAATGTATCTAGAGTATCATAACAAAGATTTCACTCGCCATAACTAATACAAATGCTGAGTTGATAAACTTGGGATTAAGAGAAAATCGATCAGTGATCTATTCATATTATCAATATGGCAAAGAACTTTATGGATTTTTGCAGATCAAAATAAATGCGGCAATTATTTATCCCCCCCCCCCCCCGGCGCACCGCACGACGATAGCCCTATAAATATCTTTGCCGGTGTCCTTAAATGCGAAGAAATGGATGTGGTTTGATCACACATTTTGATTTACATTGGAAGAAAGAGAATATCTTGTAAATGATGATTAGATAACATAGCTACAAATTTAAATGAGACATACCTGATTAGCATATTCCTGAGTTTGACGAAGTCGCAGTGTTTTGGGTTCTCAACTGAGCATGAAAAGGAACAAAATGGATAAAAAGAAATATTTTTATCTCCATTTTTGTTAAGTACAATATAATTTGCAAATATTTCTTATTCTTGGCTTTCTTATTTTCAAAATCCAACATTAAAAATGAAACATCAGTTATGTAAATATCTATTTATTCATTTGTTTATCTATGTATTTGTTTATTCATTTGTTCATCTATTTATTTTCTTATTTATTCATTTATCTATTCATTCATTCATTCATTCATTTATTCATTTATTTATTCAAATTTATTTATTTATTCATTTATTATCTATTGTCTTTATTTATTTAATTATTTATATACATATCATTTCTGTTTATTTTGTTAACGTACATTATATGTACATCTATACATAGGCCTACTCTATATCAACCAATCACACCATCTAAATTCGGATGATCTAATTAAATTTTGATTAAACCGTATTTTCCTATATACTCTCTTTATTATCACGGCTTTTGTGGTCTGTATCAAAAATATCAAATAAATGATCCAGCAATAATTCTATAATTACCTTCAGTTATACCCCATGGATATAACCTCCCTCTTATTCTTCTTCCATTTACTTCTACTACTGTGTTGCTGCCAATGACTGCAAATGGAATGCTGGCCTAATATAATTATAAACACAAAATAAAACAGAAGAAAGATTAATTGTCACATCAATAATTTATTCTTATTAGAACTTTTCTTCATGTAATCTTCATATTATTGTGTAATTGTTTATATAATTTCGGTAAAATAGCTACAGAGTCATTTTAGTTTGTTTACTTTTGCAATGAATCAGGACAACTTCTTGATTTCAATGTATTCCAGGTGCATTTCGCAATACAATACCCCACAAATCTATTGATTTTAAACACCAGTGCGCCCTCTTGTGGACATCAAGTCAGGATGGCCGAGCGGTCTAAGGCGCTACGTTCAGGTCGTAGTCTACTCTGTAGGCGTGGGTTCGAATCCCACTCCTGACACACCTTTTATTCCATTTTCTTTTTTTAATTGGTATTTAAAACAATGATAACATTTTTATAACTCTGATTATCGATCGCTTCAGAACGTTGACAAATAAAATATACTTTCGTTTAAATCCTGACGCCACACATTATATAAAGTAGTAACATCATAAAAGTTGATATATCGTGTAAAAATGTACTTTTTCTTTTTATGTATCTGATGAAAATAATAAGTTATTATTATAAGTTATAGCATTAACACACTTCCGAGCGTGTGTTAGCGGTGAGTGCAGTGCACCGCGAGATAGATTTAGATAGGGGTCGCACTGCAACGAGCCGCAGGCGAGTGATGCAGCGTGTTCCATTTTTGAAGCATCGAGCGATCACTGCATTTACGTTTTATCGCACAAGGAAAGTTTGTTAACGCTTTTATAAAATTGCGACATTTTGCTAGCTCTAGTAGATCTTGAGCTACTTACCCAAATAATTCTAAGGGATTGTCCCATGGAATTTTTTGGTAACTAGCTCAAGATCTACATCATGGTCGTCATCCAAGAAAGTAAACAAGACCCGCCCCACAGTGTGTTATCACTTTTTTTGCGCAGAAAAATGCACGCAGAGCCTTTGCATCGAAAATACAGCATGCACACGTGACGCGTTTAGGCCCCCTGACACTTGCACGAATATGGATTGCGCATATTTTACGCATTTGCCCACACCATTTCGTGCCAGTGTGGAAACCATTCGTGGCAACGTGCGGGAGGATGCAGGCCAATGCGGACAATGCGTGAAAGGCTGGACAAAATTTTCAAAATTTTTAAAATTTTGGCACGACGAAATATTTGGGCAACTTTCGCGAACTCTTCGTGAACTATACGCAACCTATTCGCAAACTTGTCGTTCCAGCGAGTGTTAGTGGGTGGCAATGCGTGTCCATCGACCTATTGGCACGCAGTTCACGACTTATTCACGACTAGTTCACGATTAGTTCACGGCTAAGTTGCGCAGACCTTGCGCATTATTGCGCATACTTCCCGAACATTTTCAGTATGACAGGTGCATGGTCTGCGCATGCGCAATAGGTGTTCACACGGAAGAGAATATAACGGAGAGGTGCGAGTTCGCCTGAATGCACATAAAACGGTGTAGTATTGGAAATGCATGTGTTATTGATTATATAACTGCATGTAATTGATTATGTAACTGCAAATGACGATAATTATTTCTATGTCAAAAAATAAAAAGTAATGCATAGGCACTGACTTTTTTGTGAGGTCGTTAACAGTATGAATGATTGATTATAATCATAAGGAAATTTATCGAAATTTTATAAAATTTTCAATGAAATAAAAGGTGAATATTATCCATTTAAAAAAACACGTGTTTTACGTGTTAAACATAGGTATGTTCATGCCCTAAAAAGAGGCATAGGCACTGACTTTTATTTTATTTATTTATTTTTTTTTTTGGAGGGGGGGGGGGGTCTTCAAGAGTTTAAAATTATTGCTTATACTAGACAATTTACTTAAATTTGATAAAATCTGCATTTCCAATCACTGCAACGAAATATAATGGGAATCGGAATCACTTTACAATATTCTGTACGTATAGGCTCATACGTGCTAAGCCCATTGGAGGGCAACTTTTCATGCCCCAAAGGAGGCATATAGGCCTAAACACTGACTTTTGGGGGGTCGAGAAGAGTTTAAAATGCATGATTATAAGAGAAAATTTACTTAAATTTGATAAAATCTACATTTCCAATCTTTTAAAGAAAACTAAAGGGGAAAATCATCCATTTTGAAAATTATTGTTTTGCGTTTAAAATATATTGCGGCTTCAATGCTCAAAAGGAGGCATAGGCACTGACTTTTTTGGTAGATTTTCCTTTAAATCGAGGTTGTGAGAATGCATCTCGAACTTCTCAACCCTGCTCTCATCCAAAAATCAAGAATTAAAAAGGTAGAATAATATATGAAATATGACACGTTTGGCCACCCTTTTTTAAACAATGAACAAAAACTTTTGCATACAATCACCCAAAATTAAGCGTTATTGCCACAAAATAAAGCATAAATAAGCAGGCTGAATTTTGTCAAATAATTACCTGGAAGCAGGCATTTTATATGCTTTCTATCATTTTGGTAAGAACATCTGTCCTTTATAACTTTATCTAAACCATTAGAGTGCAAAGCTTAATTGAGCGGAAATCATAAAATGACCAAGAAAGGAGGGTAATTCAAGCACACCCCCCCCCCAAAAAAAAGAAATAAAATAAAATAAAAAATAAAGTATGCGAGCGCGAAGCGCGAGCAGAAATTATTGCAAACAATGAACATTAAACAAAATTAAGCACTTTTTTTTGTATAAAAAATTAGAAGCAAGAGCAAATAGTTTTCAATTATTATTAGCGAAATACATGAACAAGTCGCGTGATCAAAAATTTAAAAAATAAAGTGTTCTCCGCAGGCAGTCGTGGAAAGGAATACCAATGCGTGAACAATGCGAAAGTATGGCGTAAACATGACGTGATATGCATGCCCTGGTGTTTACGCATGTCGTGAATTATTCGTAAATTAGAAATCATTAAAATCAGACTACATGCCACTAAATGACACGCACTGACACGCCACATTGCGGGGCAGTGCGCAAACCCGAATTCGTGCAAGTGTCAGGGTGGCATTTTGACTAACCACGATGCGTAAAATCACAGAGCCATTTTATAAAACATAATAAAACATGGGCGCACTGTCGGGAATGGTTAGACCAGGCATAAAAACAAACAAACAAAAAGCCAATGAAAAGCTCGGGAAAATGAGTGTTCTAGGATAACTAACCCTGCCAAAAATCTGGCCCTAATTATGGGGCGGGGGCGGGGGTGGGTTCCTCGCAGAATGGGCAAAGGTTTTGACAATTTTCCTTCCTATTGGGATAAGTTTGGTGGTGTGGTTGGGGTACCTACTTTGAGTTCTTGGTCCTGCTTCTTAAAATCTTCGTCCTCATCTGACTCGCAATCGGGGAAGGCATAGATACCGATCTCATGCTCTGATATTTCACGTAACACCTGGGGGAGAGAGAGGGGGGGGGGAGAAAGAGCACGTGAGAGAAAGAGAGAGAGACAGAAAGAAAGAAAGAAAGAAAAAAAGAAAAAGAGAAAGAAAGAAAGAGATGAAAACGATGAGAGTGATTTATTGGAACGCTTCAGTTATATTAATTATTTTATTGAAGAAGCATAACTATTTAAACTATTAGCGTTTAATTCATGTCATACACTTTCTGAATAGACGTCTGCTTAATCATGCCATGAAAGAATGTGAATAATATTGTAAACTTCGTGTATAATTAATAAAATGCAACTCGATGAAGACAATGGAAATTATTAATCACTGTGGGCGATTGAGGGGGGGGGTGAACGATAATTATCTTGGGTATTACTTTATCACTGTGCATAATAACATGTAAAAAAAAAAAAAAAAAAAGTACAGGCCTCTAAATCATTGTACACCATGAACACCAGTCTACACAGTCCTCCCCACATTCCTTTCTTCATCTCCCCCCCCCCTCCTCTCTATCTTCCTCCTCGATTACCACATTTTCTTCCCCTTCCTCTTCGCCTCATTCTTTCCCCCTTTTAACCCTCACCTCCCCTTCATCTTCGCTCTCTACTACCTCAATCTCTTCTCTTTCCTCTGTTTGTCCTCTTTCTCTCCTCCTTCTCCCATTCTCCCCTCCCCTATCCTGTCCCTATATTCACCCTCCTCCTAACCCCTCTACCTTCATCTGCCTTTTCTCCCCTCATCATCATTTTTACCCCCTCTTCAAGGCTCCACCTTCAGTGTATGCCCTCGCCCTGCCCTACTCTCTTTTCCATCTCCCTTGCTCCCCCATCCTTTAGTTTCCCCCTTTTGTTCATTTCCTCTTCTCCCCATGCCTCCTGGTATTCATTTGCTATGTACCCGCCATCCTCATAGCATCATTCTTACCCTATCTTTCATCCGTTTGACTTCGGTCTTAGTGAGGCAGTCTGCTTTGGCGATAATAGGTACGATGTTAACTTTGTCGTGAAGGCGTTTCATAAACTCGATATCGATTGGTCTTAACCTGAAAAAATTAAAGAATCGAAGTATGATGATGTATAACTTTAGTTTAAAAATTTGTTCGTTGACACATTTTCATTAATGTTATTGCGAATATTTAGGCATATTCCACGAAATAAATTATTCATTACAAACTCAACCTTTTCATATTAATTATGTGGCAATAAGGTTATTGCAAAGGTACAAAAAGTATGTCAGGAGTGGGATTCGAACCCACGCCTACAGAGTAGACTACGAACTGAACGTAGCGCCTTAGACAGCTCGGCCATCCTGACTTACTCAGTTGTTTTACAATGAAATTTTAAAATATTAATTAACTTATTATCGGGTTGATACAATAAAATGTAAAGAATGTTTAAAGGTAAATTTTAAAGTAAATCAGTACGTCAGGATGGCCGAGCAGTCTAAGGCGCTACGTTCAGGTCGTAGTCTACTCTGTAGGCGTGGGTTCGAATCCCACTACTGACATACATTTTGATCTTATCAACCTGATAATAAGTTAATAAATATTTTTATATTTCGTTGTAAAAACCACTAAGTAAGTCAGGATGGCCCAGCGGTCTAAGGCGCTACGTTCAGGTCGTAGCCTACTCTGTAGGCGTGGGTTCGAATCCCACTCCTGACATACATTTTGATTTTATCAACCTGATAATAAGTTAATAAATCTTTTTATATTTCGTTGTAAAAACCACTAAGTAAGTCAGGATGGCCGAGCGGTCTAAGGCGCTACGTTCAGGTCGTAGTCTACTCTGTAGGCGTGGGTTCGAATCCCACTCCTGACATACATTTTGATTTTATCAACCTGATAATAAGTTAATAAATCTTTTTATATTTCGTTGTAAAACCACTAAGTAAGTCAGGATGGCCGAGCGGTCTAAGGCGCTACGTTCAGGTCGTAGTCTACTCTGTAGGCGTGGGTTCGAATCCCACTCCTGACACGCACTTTTTCTTCTCCAATGATCTCAATTTTACTACCTAGGTCTATACTTTTAAAGGAGTTTCAAGAGTTTCTCTTAACTTTTTTTTTTTTTTTTTTTTTTTACTTGTTTAGTCCCTGTTATAGAGCAAGAAATAATAATACTCCATGCGGCGTTTTACCACATTTGGCTTTTCATATTCCAAGTTCATGAAGTTGTCCGTAGCCTATAAACACGACTTGGCGGTTTGTTTGTTTGTTTGTTTTTATTTTCATACCAAGAAGTTATAAACATACATGGCAAATTATACATAAACATTATGGCGGATAGCCCATTTCAGTGCAATTTACATAATGGCTCAGTTCTTCCATAGGGTCCATGGGGTGGAACACACTAGCATTTAAAGGACGACTCCAGGCTGAAATTGAAATGTTTTGAAAAGTAAAGTAAAATTTAACAAGCACAACACAGAAAATTTCATCGAAATCGGATGAAACATAACAAAGTTATGCATTTTTTAGGTTTTGATTTTTTTTCGTAAAACAGTTCATGGCATAGTCTCATGCATAATTATCAATGAGCATACTGATGATGTCACAGCCCCACTACTTCTTGTGTTTTTCATTGTATGAAACCCTATTTATATATTTTCATACATAGCGTATACAAAATCTATCTCTTACACTGAAATAAGTAAAAGCACTTTGACCTTGAATATTCCACAAGGAGTTAACCGTGTTTTTTATGTCCTTGGAGCAGAAAATCTGGATAATTAGTATTTCATACAATAGAATACAAAGGAAATAGTTGGACTGTGACATCTTCAGCTTGCTCATTGAATATGCATGAGGTTATGCCAAGAACTGTTTCATAAAACAATTCAAAAACTAAGAAATTCATAACTTTGCTTTTTTTTTCATCCGATTTTGATGAAATTTTCAGTGTTGTGCTTGTTAAATTTTACTTTACTTTTCAAAACATTTCAATTTCAGCATGAAGTCCTCCTTTTATATTGAGATATTCGATTATCTTAGATGATCTTTGGGCGTCCGTGAGGTAATGGTATATAATATATCAATTGATATAAGTGAGAAATGGACACATTTAAAATATTCCTAACTTACCCATGACCATAAGGTGATATGAAATAGAGACAGCAGTGAACACGGTCATCGATGAGATTCCTTCTGTTTAACCCGCTCTCATCTCGGTAGTATTGCTCAAATTTACTTTCGATGTGAGAGATAATAGGACCCCAACTAAATGAATAGAAAGGGAAAGTGTGTTAATAACATTTAATTTTAATAAAGATGAAAAATGGGTATTATTTTAAACATAAATCTACAAAATATCCCTGAATTATTATAACCAAACTATGCCACTATGATTATGTTCTATATGACTGTATCAAATTAATGTATATATACGTGATTTATAGACTCACGTATCATCAGATCATTGCTTTTGCATTTTCTTTGTAACGTTAACAAAATATCATGTACGTTTACATTTATCTGTATGATGTCTGATAAATTTAAATTCTATTCAATTCATAATCATAAACTAATAAATTATGTATAAACAATTCGTTTAAGTATTACTTCGGAAGAAGTTCTTAATCGATGTACTTGTAACCTATTCTGTTAAATATATATTTAAATTGTTTCTGCTTTTATTTTTCATTTTGCTCATTGTGGCCCCTTTAACTATTTTCTAGATTAAAACTTTTATAAAAACATTAAAATTCTATTACCTCTTTTCACTGTTGACAGAATCTCCAAAGCCCGGTGTATCGACGATTGTTAGTCTTAGTCTCACACCCTGTTCTTCAATGTCTATCGATGAACGCTGGATGTCTACTGTTTTGTCTATGCGCTCTGTCAAAACAAAAATATGACGTCACAATGAGTTACGTAATAGCTTTGATTAATCTTCGTCTCAAGTTTTCATGTGTGAATTATAATATTAGCCATATTTATGCCAAACTTGTTGACTCTGACGTAGAATGGTATCTTTGACGAGACTTTAATATCATTCGATTTTGATGTTTAATGTTTCTATATTTACTTCAAATGTAAATCACAATGGTGCATGAAATTAGTAGTACCCTACTTATTTATTTAAAAAGAATACAAAAGAATTGTAAACAGAGAGATACAGATAGAGAGAGAGAGAGAGAGAGAGAGAGAGAGAGAGAGAGAGAGAGACGCCTGTATTGCCCATAGTTCAAAGGCTTTCGACCTCTGTCTATCCGACTTCTTCATCGCCCAGGACTCCAAACCGTAATGTAGCAATGGGGAACACTAGTGGATCTCACAGTCGGATCTTGTAGCCTGTTTGATCGACTATGTTTTTCTCGATTATCTGTAGATATGCGATACAGTTGCATTACCTTGGCGAATGGTCAAGTCTCCTGATTGAGTTCTGGGGCTGTCGTCACACTGGTCGGTGACATTGTCCCGAGTAGCTGAATAGTGGCTTGAACAACTCAATAAACTTATCCATTACCTAGTATATCGCTGTCATTGTTGATTTCACCTCTACCTTCACAAGGTTCCTCTCCCACAATCATGACTTTAGTTTTTGATACCATTCAGAAGAGTCCTGCAGATTCACTGGTATCTTGAACTCTGGTGAAGGAGATCTTGCATTCTTCCAAAGATCCAGCAAGCAGGGGCGACACCGTAGCATATCTAAATTGTATATAATCTTCCTCCAATAAGCCACAGTCCCAGTTAAAGTTGTCAAGAGCTTCCCGCAGATTTATTAGTTCTGAGTATATATTAAAACAGAGAGTGGTGACAAGGATACACCCTTGTCTCACTCTTTGCCAAATTTCGAACCACTCTGTCATACATAGCCATTCTGACCAGCTGCAGCCTGAGTCGAATGTACAGTTTGCGTAGGAGCTTCAATAATGTGAGCTGGGAAAGCCCATGTCGCACATTGCCCTAGCACATAGGCGTTCATGTCTGATTGTCGAAGGCTTTACTATAATCGCATAAAACAATGTACTAGTCTCCTCCCCCGAGTTCTCGTCGTTTATTCCATTATCATCTCAGATTTGTAGTATCGGTGTCTCTTGTTCTCACGCCCTGGTCTGAATCCAGCTTGTAGCTGTAGATCTATCTCTTCTTTCCAATCTGTTTTTCAATTCTTCGCTATTACTCGTTGAGAATTATCTTGCTAGGCATGTTGATATAAAGAACACGCCGGTTATATTTTGCCACATTGCATGATCTTCGCTTCTTGAGGTAGTATTACGGAATATTGACTTTTACCCAGGTCTTCTGGCAACTCTTTCTCTCCCAAGATCGGCGACACAAGTTGGATGCATGATATCAGACTGCTCTCTTGCCTGAAGTTGAGAAGTTCAAATGGGTATATGAGTCACCATTCCAGGACTTTCCCATTTTTATGTTCTGCAAGCCTGTATTACTTCTGATTTCTCTCAAGGTGGAGGCTCCTGGTCTTCTCTTGGAATCAGGGCCTGGAAGTTTTGTCGTTCGGTCTTTCATATAATTGTTTGGGGCAGTACTCTTGTCATCTATTTTTTACATCTTCTCTTGGGATAGAAACTGTTCCCTGTTTCGTTTTTTGACAGAGTCAGGTCTCGGCGTAAACTTGTTTGTGATGGCCTTTGACTCCGTTTGTACAGTCTCTTTGTAGAGTTTATGACCGCCATGATTTTTCTAACTTACAGTACACTGTCTATCAAATGTTCTCTGTCTTGATCAATTGTCACTTAATAGACGTTGAACTTCCAGAATTGGTCATTTTGAGTACCGATGCTTGTCAGCAGCATATTCTAAAACCAGAGCAGTAGTATCAGTCTCTTCTTTCATCAATTTTGATGAAAGTCTCTGTGGATATAATCCAATCCTGTGGCCATTTTGCGTCTTTTCGGTACTGTCTTCTTAGCAGCATCTATATGACATTTTTATGTCCTGCCAAAGTTCATTTGGTGATTTCCTCTTCAAGGAACACAACACTAAGATGTACTGTATAAGTAAAATATATCTTGCCTTCATATACAGTCTTGTAAAATGTTCTGATTCAAATTTGAAGTAACAATTGGTTTCTGTTTTGGGCCAATAATTGAGAAATAATGGGTAAAATTTTACATATTGGAAATTTTGGTGAAATGAGAAGAAAATGAGGTGGGATTTCAACCCGTAAGATATCTTGTCATAGTGAGTTTTATTAATCTTCTGAAATTTGGCATCCTGGAGACATTAATTATGAATATAAATCCTCAAAGTTTCAGACCCCATCTATAAATATTTTCTGAGTTATAACAAATTTATAATCATAGCGTTTTCATATTTGCTTTTCTATAACTTCTGTAGCTAGCCAATGGGAAAATCACCTATTTTTGCAAATTGCATGTTCACAAGACCTCCAAATCTATCTTGAATGCAAATAATTTTTTGTTTTAAGATTGTATGGTTGATACAATGACTAAAAATCTTTCAGTTAGGTTGAATTGCGGGCCTATTGTGACTATATGTAATCATGAAAATTAGATTCACGTTTTTAGGTCCAAACATAGACACTTGTACAGACGAGTCACACTCCTGTGTCACGCGCAGTCACATTTTGGAAATGTGATAGACTCAAAAACGACTGGGCCAAAAGGATAACTGAATTTATACCAGGGCTCATTGCCTTAATCTTCGAAAATATTTCGCAGAAAATTTCACGTACATTGGATAAGTAACTTCTGAGGAAATTTCAGTAAAGTACAGTAAGGTCAGAAACCTTAAATAGTTCGCGTCACGCGCAGTCACAGGAAACAAATTGAAATATCTCCAACAAAAATGTACTTTTGCAACAAAAAATTTCTTTGATCTTAATGTGTAATGTCATCTATTTTGATTTGAAATAGTAACGGAAAACACGGTTCTGCATCATATAAATTTTGAAGTAATTAGCCTTAAACAAGTTGAAATTTTTGTGGTAAATGTCACGCGAGGTCACAATGAATGGCTGTTTTAAGTTAATTGCCAGATTATAATTTCCGTTCAACTTAAACCCTATCAAGACCAAGGGGGGCACAATGTGCCCCCCCTACCAAAATTTTATGCGCATTTCGTTACGCTTTGTCTCACATTTCCCCAACTTTGGTGACTTTTTCTAAAATTTATTCACGACACTTTTGATACATATTTTGTGAGAAATGATATTCCGTGTTGCATAAGGCACCATAAATTTGACAGCATGTTTACCAATTTTTGATCATTTTTTATATACATAGTTTCTTAAACAATATTTTGTGGTGTTATAAATAGGGTTTCTTTATTCTAAAATAAATTGAAATAAACATTCCAAACTTGAAATTACCAATACTACTTCTTTTTGTTTTTGTTTTCTTTTTATTAATTAAAAATAGCGCAGCAAAACAATAAATTATAAATAGAAATAATTGAATATATCAATTATTCACATATTTCTATATTTTTGTAATGAGTTTATCTCAATGAAAATTCACCAGAAAAGGATGATATATTGCTATATTATGACATCCCTTGCTGCCTAACATGAAAAAAGTAACTTAAAAAACAATCATTATTTAATTATTCAATTAATTACCAAAACGCCAATCTGTTGGTGAAATCAAATTTTCTAATTTAAGAGCATAGAGCGCCCTCGATTTGGCAACCTTGAATATTTCAAATGGTATGAATGAACAATGAATGAATCTTAACTAATCATATTTGTAACAGTTTTTCCATTCTTCAAACCATATTTTTAGGGAGTTAAAATGATTTAATATCAAATTTTTGTGATTTTTTTTCTATGTATTTCTTTATTATAAGTGAATAATAGGCCCCCATTGAATAGCTACCTGAAGAAATTTTAGTTGTACCAAATTGTGTAGAACTTGAGTTCTCTATCGGATGCAAATATGAAAAAGCAATCAGGCTTCGAAATAAAGTAAAAACTTCATGGAGGGCGGCACAATGTGCCCCCCCTTGGCGCTTATGAACCATCAAAATACCTTGGTCTTGGGATACGGTTAATACCAAAGCAATACCCATATAGTCCACATTGTATTTAGCATCTTTATATCATTATTTATTTTCTGTACTTGTTCGCGCAACATGTAACACACTCGACTATATGGGGGCCCACTTATAAAACATCTTGCCCATATGGTCTGACAATGGACCTGCTATTATTGTACGTATAATTGATATGCAATTCACTTTACATTTATATTTGCTTGTAGAATAAAACAGCAACGTTTACTTGCCACATTATCTAAACAATATAGATACAAAGAGTTATTCTGAGATTGTATATTGACGAAATATGGAATGTACTTTGGAACTTCTTAGCAGAAATTAATGTCGAAGCAATAGTACCGTAAGTCAGGATTTATTAGCCAGAAAAGCGAACTATGAAAACAGCTATATCATTCTTTGTTATGTTAATGACTTTGGGCTTGGGCGTGTAAGAAGAGCCATTCGTTGCATTTACCATGTCTCTCCCTGTAATTTAAACTTTATCAAACTGTACTTTGGTAATATACAAAAGCTAACTCTAGAATCAAGAACATAATTCATACAACAACATGTGAACCCTTAGGAGCTCTCACTATAGATTATCTCTCACATTTTATTTAAGTAGTGTTGTCTTCTTTTTTTGTGTGGTGCGTGATACTGGTGACAGTAAGGTTAACATTTAGGAAAAACAGTTGATATAGCATCTTTGATTTTAATAAGACAGTTGCGTGTTTTTGGCTTGTTTCTTTTTTTTTCTCTCACTTCACTAGATGATTGTCTTCATTTTGTAGCAGTACATCCAAACATTATATGAGATAAGAATAACATCTTGGATTGGAAATTTCCTTCATTTTGGAAAAATCACTAAATATACCAGATTAGCACATATCTGTGACAGTTGTGTCTAACGTCTCTTATCAATCAACCTGTCAAAGAATTAATTCTGTGCAATTTGTAAATAAACAATAAAAATAATGATTAATATAATCACGTGATATCTCTCTTAAATAACTAGACGTAGAAGCATATGACCACTCAACTATCTTTCTGTAGTGGGGTCGATGAATGAATAGTATCATCCCGCCCAATAACACAAAAGAAATACTTAATGCGTGTCTATATACCGCCCGTAGTTCCTCTTAAATAGCTGTTTTCCAAGGTTAGAAACAGATATTTGCTTTTAGTAAGAAATTATATCATTATGTATTACAAAATTGATGTCTAAAGGTAATGGTAGTTGTCTAAAGTAATACCAATAAGCACGATAAATAATTTCAACCTCGTGCTGGGTTATGACTCTATTATAACTTATAACTGTGAGGTATGTCCATCGCAACCAGTTCTATACCATCAACAATGAACTATATTTATAGCTATGCGAAATAATCCGATTTGGGACAAAATTCTCATCCAATCCTGCATTAAATATTTCCCCCAACACACGTTGTTCATTAAACAAATACCGAGCGCAATATTTCGGAATGTCATCTTAATGAACCATGAAATAGTTTCCATACGATGCGGGGCATTATGCACTTGTTATTGTTAACTTTCTGGTTGAGTTAGAATCATTAGAGTTTACAGCGAATAAATACACAAGGGTTGAATGTTAGTCATGTACACTATTATCAACATATGAATCGTACTTATTGATATTGATAAATCCGTGCGAGGGCAAACTGCTTTAGGCTAGTCACTATTGCACATGATTGTATACAAAATAATACTTGGATTGTCGTTAGTTCGCCCATCCCAATATCTCACTTCCCAATTTTCAATTGCCAACTTGCACCCATCGTTTAAATCTCATAGAGAAAAACGAAACGCACATCATAATGATATGTGTTTAACTAAGAAAGTGGAATGGTTTCTCGAGGCATTTATCAAACTCTTGTGATATTTCAAATGCCATTAAACTTTTTCGTGTGTTTGTACACAGACGTATTTTTGCATTTTGATGTATCCTACTTTGATCATAATAACTAGCCTAATTAATGATTATTTCGACACATAAGAGAAGTTTTTGCTGCTCTTTGTAAAAATGATGTCCATCAAAGCTCAAAAATACCGGCACGGAGAGATACATGTAGATATACAAAATTTGGTTATATTATTATTTTCAACATGCTTCTTTTCTGTTTTTAAGTTTCAAATAAGGTTTGTAAGAAAGTTTTATATATTTTGTTTATTTAATGAAAATCAAACTACATTTAACGAAAACCTCGTCATCATGTGTTATGTCATGCAACCACAGTTCAGTCATGTCGAGTATTGATTCCTCATATTTATCAAATTCCTATTGAAAGTTAAATTCAAACAACAATTCCCTTTCAGGGCCAAGCTATTTCCTCTCCCAGAAAGGATTCCTGATAAATACACTGACCGTTTATAGTAACCTACACTTACTGGTTAACAATATCCATAAAGTATGGGGTGTATCGTTAGAACCGACCTTGCTATTATTGTACAAATCTTCTCAGTACAAAATTAAATTCAGTCTCAGTTGAGCCGCAGACAATAAAACTGCGAACTGAACTGAACTGATAAGTAACATGCCATTTGTGTTACAACATCCATAAAGTATTTGAGCTGCTGTATTGTCAGAACCACCACTTACAACAATATTTTACAAAAAAAATATAATCTCAAGTACAAATCCAAATATGTATCATATGCGTATGTTAATTCGTCTTCTCTTTATACCGTATTCATCATATCCTCTCATTAAAAACATAGAGTGAAAGAAATTCGACAAATAAATTAGGGAAAGAACAATTTAGGGATATAATCGTGAATTTTGAGTTAAAAGTACTCATTTTCAAGCCCCTTTTCACTCATTTTTGGGTCAACCCTATCATACCATAAGCTAGAGACAGGTGATGATGGCTAAAAATTCTTGAGTACATTTGCCAGCTTCCTGGTCATGGTTTTTATCTTTTTCGCAGTTGTTTTATCTCTTTTACAGGGAGAGACTGGGTCTACGGTAAATCAACGTTAGTTCAACAAGTCTATTCTACTGATCTCTATAAAGACAGAGCTACACTCACGGCTGAAGGTAAATATATAAGCGAAATGAATAAGTTGCAAAGTTGAAAATAATAGTAAAAAGTAGGAAATGTATGCCTGTAGATTACTTTTAAGAGATGATTTCAAATGTAAGATATCTATCTCGTTCTAATAAAAGATTCATCTGTGAAAAAAAGAAGAAGAAAATGTGTCAGGAATGGGATTCGAACCACGCTACAGAGTAGACATAACGACCCTGAACGATCAGCGCTCTTAGACCTGCTTGGCCTCGACTTACTTATGTTATAACCATTGGCGTTTCTGGTTCATGAGGTAATAAATCTGTTTATGACACTGTATCTATTTTTCTACTTAGCAGTGACTTATTTAATTTATTAATCTTTTAAAAGTTCCATGTGTTAAACTCATGGTTATGGTGTCTATTCAAATTTCATGACACTATTAGGATTTCTATAGTAATTCAAAATGTTTACACAATCGTTTCTCCCCATCAGAAAAGTTGTTCGGGCAAAAAGATGTTCAGGAGTGGGATTCGAACGCCACGCCTACAGAGTAGACTACGACCTGAACGTCAAGCGCCTATGGACCGCTCGGGACCATCCCTGACTTTCTTAGTGTTTTACAATGAATAAAAAAAGATTTATTAACTTATTATCAGGTGATAAAATCAAAGTGATGGTCAGGAGTGGGAATTCGAACCCACGCCCTACCAGAGTAGACTACTGACCTGAACGTAGCGCCTTAGACCGCTCGGCATCCTGACTTTCTTGGTGGTTGGTGAATTGATCTTTGATCAGGGCAACAGATGGCCTTGCCCTTAACTTTGTTTCTGTTAAGATTAATGCTGATATGGAACCCCTGAGACCGTCTGTAAAAATAAATTGATTATCAAAAAGAAGGAAAATACATTAACAGTGTGCAAAAACCGTCGCGAAATATATTGCATTGGCTCCCTAAGATTCTGTCCAGCCTGGAACATGACCAGATAAATTTCATAAATGTTATGACATTAATTTATGACAATTGATAGGAAGACCTTAAATCGTATGCAGGAGTGGGAATTCGAACCCACACATACAGAACTAGAATACGGACCTAACCATGCCTGACTTATTTATTAATTACCTAATAACCTTCGTTTTGTGTTAATGAGGTCACTTTAATCTGTTCTCTTTGTGTATACATTGTAGCATCAATACGATCAATTCTAGTTTGTAAACTAAGAGGAAGATGAGGCGCTATTCACTCTACAGCAAAGCGAACGCGGCTCATAGACTCTTTTGTAAATTTTGCATCCAGCTTTTTTCACTTTGTCTTTCTTAGTATCAATATGGCGAGCAACTTACCTTTCAAAGAAATGCAATCACTTGAATAAGTTACGCTAAGAGTCCGTATTTTCAAAAATAGGAATATCTTATTTGCAAAGGGAAAAAAAGTCCTGTCACTTGTGTACAATTACGAAATCCATAGTCATGATCAAATTCCTGACAAATATGGCCAATTTTGCTCTCAAAATTGCTGCAATACGAGACTGCATAGTCATCTTCCCACGATTACGACATAATTAATATTACACCACTATTAATGATTTCAAGCAGTTTTAAAGCTGAATTCTCAGGTTTTTACCCAAATATGTGTACATTCTATTTCTCGATTGTGTAAAACAAAAACAGTCCTAGATCACTTTGAACGATTATCAACAAACGAATTCTTTACTCGAGGGTCAATATTTCCGCATTATCACATTCATATCGAATGTGACGGCGTCTTCGCAAATGTGACAAGAATCACTATTATATCAATATCGTAGGAACATTCAATTTTATGTGAAATAAAGATTCTGATTACAACTTTAGCACAATGGTGTTATAATGCTTGCCAATATGTCTTTTCCCTAATTCTGGTCTGAAGTATCTACCTACGAAAAACTATGATAAAAAGGTTCATATTATTTTTTCATGTCCTGACTAATTTCCTCGAACGGTCGACTGACAATAGCCATATTACCGACCAGGAATTTTCTTAGGCGAGTTTTATGCACTAAGTGTATAATAATTGCATGCATTTGTTCAATCGTCGCTTCCGCCTGTTTTTTAGCGCGGGTTTTAGAGCCGTTATGAAATTTCATGCGCCGCGCTCAGCTGCAATGTATTTCCACTAAACTCATGAAATGTAAATGATTGCGTTTCCCCTCCTCTCAAATAAATGGAACGCCGTCCTTTATGTTACAGATTTCCATGTATACGTTAGATTTACATATTCACGTTGAGTAGAATTGATATGGTGTTTCATCAATTCAATGATTAATTAGATTTATTGTTAAGTCATGGTACTCTTGAATACAGAATGATTTAATGTTTTGTCCTGGTTAGTAATACATACACTATTTTCCAACGCAGCATTGGACCCCCCCCCCTCTCATCTTCTCATCTCTATCA
>CALNVZ010003434.1:20474871-20545681 GCA_940671915.1 Paracentrotus lividus | reverse complement strand
GGTCCAATGCTGCTTTGGAAAAATAGATTATTACAAAGGACAAAACATTAAATCATTTGTATCAGAGTACCATGACTTAACAATAAATCTAATTAATCATGAATTGATGAACACCATATCAATTCTACTCCACGTGAAATGTAAATCTAACGTATGACATGAAATCTTAACATAAAGACGCGTCCATTATTTGAGGAGGGGAAACGCAACATTTACATTTCATGAGTTTAGTGGAAATACATTGGCAGCTGAGCCGCGCGCATGAAAATTTACTAATCGGCTCTAAAACCCGCGCTACAAAAACAGGCGGGAAGCGACACGATTGACAAATGCATGACAATTATATACACTTAGTGCAGTTAAAACCTCGCCTAAGAAAATTCCTGGTCGGTAAATATTGGCTATTGTCAAGTCGATCCGTTCGAGGAAATTAGTCAGGAATGAAAAAATAATATGAACTTTTTATCATAGTTTTCGTAGTAGATACTTCAGACCAGATTAGGGAAAGACATATTTGGCAAGCACTATAACACCATTGTGCTAAAGTTGTAATCAGAATCTTTATTTCACATAAATTGATGTTCCTAACGATATTGATATAATAGTGATCTTGTCACATTTGCGAGACTGCCGTTCACATTCGATATGCATGTGATAATGCGGAAATATTGACCATCGAGTAAAGATTCGTTTGTTGATAATCGTTCAAAGTGACAGGACTTTTGTTTTAACAATCGAAATGAATGTACACATATTTGGGAACTGAGAATTCAAGCTTTAAAAACTGCTTGATCATTAAGGTGTAATATAATTATGCGTAATCGAGGGAAGATGACTATGCAGCGTATGAGCATTTTGAGAGCAAAATTGGCCATATTTGTACAGGAATTTGATCATACTAGGATTTCGAATTGACACAAGTGACAGGACTTTTTTCCCCTTTGCAATAAGATATTCCTATTTTTGAAAAATACGGACTCTTAGCGTACTTATTCAAGTTGATTGCATTTCTTTGAAAAGGTAGTTGCTCGCCATAATCAAGAAAACAAAGTGAAAAAACTGTGCAAAATACAAAAAGTCTATGGCCGCGTTCGCTTTGCGTAGAGTGATAGCGCCCTCTTCCTCTTAAGTTTACAACTAGAATTGATATGTGCTACAATGTATACACTAAAGAGAACAGATTAAGTGCCTCATTAACCAAAACGAAGGTTATTAGGTAATTAATAAATAAGTCAGGCATGGTAGGTCGTATTCTAGTCTGTATGTGTGGGTTCGAATCCCACTCCTGGCATACGTTTAAGTTCTTCCTATCAATTGTCATAAATATAATCATACATTTAGAAATTTATTGGTCATTTCCAGGCTGACAGATCTTAGGGAGCCAATGCAATATATTTCGCCGACGGTTTTGCACACTGTTAATGTATTTTCCCTTCTTTTGATATCATTTATTTTTACAGACGGTCTCAGGGGTTCCATATCACATTAATCTTAACAGAAACAAAGTTAGGGCAAGGCCAATCTGTGCCCTGATCAAAGATCAATTCACAACCACCAAGAAAGTCAGGATGGCCGAGCGGTCTAAGGCGCTACGTTCAGGTCGTAGTCTACTCTGTAGGCGTGGGTTCGAATCCCACTCCTGACATACTTTTTGATTTTATCAACCTGATAATAAGTTAATAAATCTTTTTATATTTCATTGTAAAACCACTAAGAAAGTCAGGATGGCCGAGCGGTCTAAGGCGCTACGTTCAGGTCGTAGTCTACTCTGTAGGCGTGGGTTCGAATCCCACTCCTGACATACTTTTTGCCCGAACAACTTTTCTGATGGGGATGAAACGATTTGTGTAACAATTTTGAATTACTATAAATCCTAATAGTGCATGAAATTGATAGACACCTACTCATATGTTTACACATGAACTTTTAAAAGATTAATAAATAAATAGTCCACTGCTAGTTAGAAAAATAGATACAGTGTCATAACAGATTATGTACCTCATGAACCAAAATGTCAATGGTTAATACATAAGTAAGTCAGGATGGCCAAGCGGTCTAAGGCGCTACGTTCAGGTCGTATAGTCTACTCTGTAGGCGTGGGTTCGAATCCCATTCCTGACACATTTCTTCTTCTTTTTTCAGATGAACTTTATAGAACGAGAGATAATCTTACATTTGAAATCATCTCTTAAAAGTATTATCTACGCACATCATTTTTACTATTATTTTCAACTTCAACTATTCAATTTCCTTATATATTTACCTTCAGCGTTGAGTGTAGCTCTGTCTTTATAGAGATCAGTGAGGAATAGACTGTTGACTAACGTTGATTTACCGAGACCAGTCTCTCCTGTAAAGAGATAAAACAGACATGAAAAAGATAAAAACATGAACAGGCCTGGAAATGTATCAAGAATTTTTAGCCATCACCTGTCTCTACTGGTATGAGGTGACTCCAAAATGAGTGAAAAGGGCTGAAAATGAGTACTTTTACTCAAAATTCACTCGAATTATACTCTAAATTGTTTCTTTTCCTATATTATTTTCGAATATTTTCACTCTATTTTTAGAGAGGATATGAATACGGTATAAAGAGAAGACGAATTAACATACAGCATAGATACATATGGATTTGTACTTGAAGATTATTTTTTTTGTAAAATATGTAAGGTGGTCTGACAATACAGCCCAAATACTTTATGGATGTTGGTAACCAAAATGGATGTTACTTATCAGTTCAGTTCAGTTCAGTTTTTATTTGTCGGTCAACTGAACTGAATTTAATTTGTACTTGAAGATTTGTACAAAATATGCAAGGTGGTCTAACGATACACCCCAAATACTTTATGGATATTGTTAACCAGAATGTAGGTTACTTATAACGGTCAGTGAGTTAATACAAGAATCCTTTGGGAGAGGAAATAGCTGGTCCCTTGAAGGGAATTGTTGTTTTGAATTTAACTTTCAATAGGAATTTGATAAAATATGAGGAATAATAACAATTCTGACTGAACTGTGGTTGCATGACATAACCGATGATGACAGGTTTTCGTAATGTAGTTTGATTTATTTAAATAAAAAATATAAAACTTTCTTACAACCTTATTGAAACTTTAAAAACAGAAAAGAAGCTATGCTTGAAAATAATAATATAGACCAAATTTTGTATATCTACATGTATCTCTCGTGCCCGTATTTTGAGCTTTGTGGACATATTTTACAAGAGCAGCAAACTCTCATTATGTGCGAATAATCATTTGGCAGTTATTTTGATCAAGTAGGATACATCAAATGCAAAAATACGTCTGTGTACAAACACACGTAAAAGTAATCATTTGAAATATCAACAAGAGTTTGAAAATGCGAGAAACCTTCCACTTTTCTTTGTTAACAATATATATGATGTGGTTTCGTTTTTCTTCTATGAGATTTAAACAGATGGGTGCAGTTGGCAATTTGAAATTGGGAGAGTGAGATTTTGGGATGGGCGAACTAACGACAATCCAAGTATTATTTTGTATACAATCATGTGCAATAGTGACTAGCCTAAAGCAGTTTGCCCTCAGGATTTATCATATCATAAGTACGATTCAATATTTTGTATAGTGTAACCATGAACCTAACATTCAACCCTTGTGTGATTTATTCGCTGTACTCTAATGATCTAACTCAACCGAAAGTTAACAAACAAGTGCAATGCCCCGCATCGTATGGAAACTATTTCATGGTTCATTAAGAGACTCCGAAAATATGCCTCGGTATTGTTAATGACAACTCTATTTGGGGGAAATATTTATATGCAGGATGGATGAGAATTTTGTCCCAAATCGGATTATTCGCATTAGCTATAAATAAGTTCATTGTTGATGTGTATAGAACTGGTTTCGATGGACATACCTCACATGTTATAAGTTATAATAGAGTCATAACCCCCGAGTTGAAATTATTTATCGTGCTTTGGTATTACTTTAGACAACTACCATTACCTTAGACATCAATTTTGTAATACATAATGATATAATTTCTTACTAAAAGCAAATATCTGTTTCTAACCTTGGAAAACAGCTATTTAAGACACGGGCGTATAGACACGCATTAATTTCTTTTGTTAGTGGGGGGATGATCTATTCATCATCCCCCACTAACAAAAGAAAGTACGTCAAGCTCTACGTCAGTTATTTAAGAAGATATCACGATGATTATATAATATTTTTTTATTGTTATTACAAATTGACAAGAATGAAATTCTTTTGACAGTTTGATGGAAGAGACGTAGACCAACTGTCACAGATAATGTATTGTATTTTAGTGATTTTCAAAATGAGGAATTTCAATCAGATGTTGATTTATCTCATAATGTTTGGGATGTACTGTAACAAAATGAAACATCTTAGTGAAGAAAAAAAAAACAGCAAAAACACCAACTTCTTATTAAATCAAATGCGTTATCACTGTTTTTCACTAAATGTTAACCTTACTTCAGCAGTAATCACCACCACCAAAAAAAGAAGAAACAACTACTTAAATAATGTGAAGATAATCTATATGAGGCCTAAAGGGTTCAATGTTGTTGTATGAATTTTTGTTCTAAATTTAGCTTTTGTTTTACAAAGTCATTTGATAAATTTAAATTACAGGGAACATGGTAAATGCAACGAATGGTCTTACATGCCCAAGCCCAAAGTCATTAAACATAACAAAGAATGATAGCTGTTTTCATAGTTCCTCTTGGTAAAAAATCCCTGACTTAGGTACTATTGCTTCGACATTAATTTTGAAGAAGTTCCAAAGTACATTCCATATTTGTGGTCAATATACTATCTCAATATTTGTTAATATTGTTTAGATATGGGAAGTAAACGTTGCAGTGTTTTTGTATTCTACAAGCAAATATAGAATGTAAGGAATTTGTCATATCAATTATACGTACAATAATAGCAGGTCCATTCAGAACCATATGGCCAAGTGTTTTATAGTGGGCCCCCATATAGGTGGTGGTGTTACATGTGCGCGACAAGTACAGAAATAAATAATGATATAAAATGCTAAATACATGTGCTATATGGGTATGCTTGGTATTAACCCTATCAAGACCAAGGTATTTTGATGGTTCATAGGCCCAAGGGGGGGCACATTGTGCCCCCCCTCCATAATTTTTTAATTATTTGACCGATCGCTTTCATATTTGGCATGACGATAGAGCAACTCAAGTTCTACAATTTGGTACAACTAAAATTTCTCAAGGTCATCATATGGGGGCGCTATTTTCACTTAAATAAAGAAATACATAGAAAAATTCACAAAATTTGAATTAAATCATTTTAACTCCCTAAAATAATGGTTTGAAGATGGAAACTGTTACAAATATGTTTTAGGATTCATTCATTGTTCATTCATCCATTTGAAATATTCAAGGTTGCCAAATGAGGGCGCTCTATGCTCTTAAATAAGAAAAATTTGATTTCACCAACAGAGGGCGTTTTTGGTAATTAATTGAAATAATTAAATAATGATTGTTTTAGTACTAATTTTCACTGTTTAGGCATGCAAAGGGAATGTATAATAAGCAATAATCATATTCTGTGAATTTCATTGGATAAACTCATTTACAAAAATTAAAAATGTGAATAAATTGATATTTCAATATTTTCTATTATATTTATTGTTTTGGCGCCATTTTTAATATAAAAAGAAACAAAAACAAAAGAAAAGTATTGGTATTCAGTTTGGAATGTTTATTCAATTTATTTTGAATAAAGAAACCCTATTTATAACACCAAAATATTGTTTAAAACTATGTATATAAAAAATGATCAAAAATTGGATAAACATGGCTGTCAATTTATGGTTGCCATGGCAACACGGAATATCATATTCTCACAAAATATGTATCAAAATGTTCGTGAATAAATTTTAGGAAAAGTCACCAAGTTTGGGGGAAAATGAGCAAAGCGTATAGAAATGGCGCATAAAAGTTTGGTAGGGGGGGCACATTGTGCCCCCCCTTGGTCTTGATAGGGTTAAGTTGAAGGGAATTAATCTGGCAATTACTTAAAACAGCCATTCCATTGTGACTCGCGTGACATTTACACAAAATTTCAACTTGTTAAGGCTAATTACTTCAAAATTTCATGATGCAGACCTGTTTTTGTTACTTATTTCAATCAAAGTAATGACATTACACATTAGATCAAAGAAATTTTTGTTGCAAAGTCATTTTTGTTGGAGATATTTCAATTTGTTTCCTGTGACTCGCGTGACGCGACACTATTTAAGGTTTCTGACCTTACTGTACTTTACTGAAATTTCCTCAGAAGTTACTTATCCAATGTACGTGGAATTTTCTGGAAATAATTTTGAAAGATTAAGCAATGACCTGGTAAAATTTCATTATCCTTTGGCCAGTCGTTTTGAGTCTATCACCATTTCAAAATGTGACTCGCGTGACACAGGAGTGTGACTCGCGTGACAAGTGTCATTTTGGACTAAAACGTGAACTAATTTTCATGATTACATATAGTAAAATGGGCCCCAATTCAACCTAACGAAAGATTTATAGTCAGTTGTATCACATACAACTTAAAACAAAAGAATTATTTCATTCAAGATAGATTTGGAGGTCTTGGAACATGCAATGCAAAATGGTGATTTTCCCATTGGCTAGCTACAGAAGTTATAGAAAAGCAAATATGAAAACCTATGATTATAAATTTTGATAACTCAGAAAATATTTAAGATAGGGGTCTGAAACTTTGAGGGATTATATTTCATAATATGTCCTACCAGGATGCCAAATTTCAGAAGATTTAATAACTCTATGACAGATATCTTAGGGGGTTGAAATCCACCTCATTTTTCTCATTTTCACCAAAATTCCAATGTAAAATTTACCCATTATTTCTCATTATTGGCCAAAAAAACCAATTGTTACCTTCAATTTGACAATCAGAACATTTTACAAGACTTATTTGAAGGCAGATATTATTTCTTACAAGTACACTTAGTGGTTTCCTTGAAGAGAAATCACCAAATGAACTTTGGCAGGACATAAAAAATGTCATACTAGATGCTGCTAAGAAGACAGTACCGAAAGACGCAAAAGGCAACAGGAATGGATATCCACAGAGACTTTCATCAAAATTGATGAAAAGAAGAAGACTGAAGGCTACTGGTTTGAGAAATGCTGCTGACAGAGCATCGTACTCAAAATGCAATTCTGAAGTTCAACGTCTATTAGACATGATAGACAGAGAAACATTGATAGACAGTGTACTGAAGTAGAAAAATATGCGGTCATAAACTCTACAAGAGATCTGTACAAAGGAGTCAAAGCCATCACAAACAAGTTTACGCCGAGACTGGACTCTGTCAAAAACGAACAAGGGAACAGTTCTATCCCAAAGAGAAGATGTAAAAAATAGATGGAAGAGTACTGCCAAAAAATTATATGAAAGACCGAACGACAACTTCCAGGCCCTGATTCCAAGAGAAGACCAGGAGCCTCCACCCTTGAGAGATGAAGTAATACAGGCTCTGCAGACATAAAAAATGGGAAGAGTCCTGGATGTGATGATATACCCATTGAACTTCTCAAACATTCAGGCAAAGAGAGCATTGATATCATGCATCAACTTTGTGTCGCCATCTGGGAGAAGAAAGAGTGGCCAGAAGACTGGGTAAAGTCAATCTTCGTAATACTACCCAAGAAGGGAGATGCCATGCAATGTGCAAATAACCGGACAGTTGCTCTTATATCACATGCTAGCAAGATAATTCTCAAGATAATAGCAGGAAGAATGAAAAACAGATTGGATAGAGAGATATCTACAGCTCAAGCTGGATTCAGACCAGGGCGTGGAACAAGAGACCAGATACACAATCTGAAGATGATAATGGAAAAACGACGAGAATGGGGAGGAGACTGTACATTGTCTTTATCGATTATAGTAAAGCCTTCGACACAATCAGACATGAACGCCTATGGCAGGGATGTGCGACATGGGCTTTCCCAGCCACATCATTGAGCTCCTACGCAACTGTACATCGATCAGCTGGCAGCTGTCAGAACTGGCTATGGTATGACAGAGTGGTTCGAAATTGGCAAAGGAGTGAGACAAGGGTGTATCCTTTCACCACCTCTGTTTAATATATACTCAGAACTAATAATGCGGGAAGCTCTTGACAACTTTACTGGGACTGTGGCTATTGGAGGAAAGATATATACAGATTTAAGATATGCTGACGGTGTCGCCCTGCTTGCTGGATCTTTGGAAGAAATGCAAGATCTCCTTACCAGAGTTCAAGATACCAGTGAATCTGCAGGACTCTTTCTGAATGTATCAAAAACTAAAGTCATGATTGTGGGAGAGGAACCTTGTGAAGGTAGAGGTGAAATCAACAATGACAGCAATATACAGGTTAATGGAGAAGTTTATTGAAGTTGTTCACCACTTCAGCTACCTCGGGACAATGGTCACGACCAGTGTGACGACAGCCCAGAACTCAAGCGGAGACTTGCCATCGCAAGGAATGCAACTGTATCGCTATCTACAATATGGAAAAACAAGTCGATCAACAGGACTACAAAGATCCGACTGTTGAGATCACTAGTGTTCCCCATTGCTACATACGGTTGTGAGTCCTGGGCGATGAAGAAGTCGGATAGAAAGAGGGTGAAGCCTTTGAACTATGGGCATACAGGCGTTTGCTTCGGATCAGCTGGACAGAGAGGAAAACTAATGAATATGTGCTCAACAGGATAGGTAACAACTGGAGATTGTTGGAGCACATTGACCAACTTAAAGCTTCGCTACTTCGGACATTGTTGTGCGAGCTGCCAAGACCGAGTACGACTTGATGTCAGGAATGGTGTTTGGTAAACGAAAGAGAGACGGCAAAAAACAAGAGTGACAGACGGTGATAGTAGATTCGGTCAGGTCTCGACCGGGCCGTGTGTCGAGCATCACTGCCATCACAGACTTTCCTATTCCACAGACATTAATCGCAGCGACGAATCCGCGTACTAGCAGCCGTCCGAGATCGTGTCAAATGGAAGGAACTTGTGCATGATGCCACGGCCGGTCGGAGACCTGACCGATCCGTACCCTGATGATGATGATGATTATTTCTTTTCAACAAAATCCTAATCATTACCTTTATTTTCCCAAACTTTGCTTGTTTTGTAAAATGTGACTCGCGTGACAGTATCCTAAGAAACCCTAATGTGACTCGCGTGACAGTGCTTTAGGGTGTTTTTTCATAATGAAGGGG
Organism: Paracentrotus lividus; assembly: GCA_940671915.1. Taxonomy (NCBI): domain Eukaryota; kingdom Metazoa; phylum Echinodermata; class Echinoidea; order Camarodonta; family Echinidae; genus Paracentrotus; species Paracentrotus lividus. Next base: position 20,536,411 of record CALNVZ010003434.1, on the reverse strand, counting down.
TCTCCACTTGGAAATTTTCTTTGGTAGTATGATTGAGGACCCTAAGCTCCTTACTTTTTATCAACTACAAACCACTCTACTACTTTTTAAATGAACTAAAATATGGACGTATTGTTGTGACTCGCGTGACACATTTCGAGGGTGTTTTCAATTTGAAATATTGTCAAGCTAGGTTTAGATAAATGCAGGAACCAAAGTGATATAACAAGATGGGTATAAAATGAAACAGAATACTAAAATTTGTGAATCTACTCACTATGGAACATGCTTTAAATAGTATTATCAAAATCATTACCAAAAAACATACTTTTTGGAGCAAATTTATTGTCTCTTTGAGATAGTGTAACTCGGTTGTTTGAAGATAAAAGATGATGAAAATTTAGATTTATACCATTTGAATATATACCTACCCAAAAAGTACTAATTTTTTTTCATTGATTATATTTCAAATTTTAAGCAGTGGGCGTCGAGTTACACGGAATGGCTGAAAAGTAAAAGAAATGCAAATGGTTAATTAGTTTATGAGTAATTAGCGTTTAATTAACTCTGAGTAGCCATTTTTGCACGGTGGAGGAGGAGGAGGAGCATGAGGAGGAGGAGCATAAATTTCTATTCTTTGACAAATTAAGCTTTTACCTTCACATTACCTAAACATTAAACAGTTTAATTGGAATATCATCCATTTATGAGTAAAAATGGATCAAAGTTGAACTTAAGGATACCTAATTAAGCTAATTAAGCTAATTAATTAATTTACCTAAATGAGTAAGATGGTAGTTTAAATTGAAAATTGGTGTCAAACTTTAAATATGGATGCTATATGGGTAAATTGGGTGTTGGTTTGAAGAGACTTAATCTAAAAGGGTAAAAAAAATACCTGTGGTTAATTTATTTATGACTAATTAACAATTAATTAACTCCAAGTACCCATTTTTGTACAGCAGATGATGGAGGGGAACATAAATTTCTATTTCTCAGTTAAACAAATGAGTTATAAATATCATTGAACATAACATGAAACAGTTTGATTGGATTGTTATTTATGAGAATTAATAGTGGGTCAAATTTACACTCATCAATAGTTACTTAATTAAAGGAGAATTGTCCCTTTGTAGATCGTTGGCTTACTGTGGATGCAGAAAAATCAAATAAACACATTAGTGAAGATTTGGTGAAAATCAGATAAATGATAAGAAAGTTATGAGTATTTGAATATTGAGATCTCTAATGACATAGGAAATCTCCCATTGGCAACGCGGTCACCATTTGTGATGTCACAAAGGGAGAACTCCCCATATGGTGTGCACAAAAGCTATTCAAAATGTCTCTTTATTTTCATTCTAATGATAAACAGCTTTTCTTTTCATGATATATTTTGACTTTCATATATTTACAAGTCATCCCATAAAAAGAATCGAGAAAAAAGAGGATTTTATTACAATGTGTACAATAGATATGGGAAAGATCTCCCTGCATTACATCACACATCATGGTCGCGTTGCCAATTGGAGGATCTCCATATCATAAGTGATCTCAAAATATAAAAATTCATATCTCTCTTATTCATTGCCTGATTTTTCTGAAACTTTCCCAATATGTTTTGGGGGTTTGTCTCCATTCACTGAAGCTAAATTTCTCTGAGGGGATAATTCCCCTTTAAGCTAATTAATGGTATAACCTCATACATGTATGTGTAACTCTCATCAGAGATACACATGTATACTTGTTCACATGTCTATGAACCAAGAAAAGTCAAATCCCTCGCTATAAGCCAGATCGCATCATTTGTATCAACAATAAGAACAGTAAATATATTTGATTGAAGTGTTCAGTGTTTACAAGTAATTAGTGTAACTTCAAAAGGTTGTAAGGAAAAAACTTAGTTATATTCTAGGGTAAATAAACATCATAACACATATTTCCCCAAATTTTCCGATCTGAAATTTTCGCTGGAAAGATGATCGCGCAAAATTATTTTATCACAACTAACCCCTAACAAGTTATATATTGTTGGAAAGGTCGGACTTTGAAGAGTTCAAATATGCATGTTATTTTCTTGTAGGGTCCTTAGTTTTTTCTCTGCCAAGATTTTCTGGAAGTACTTTTTTCTCACCCTTTTTCACATATTTTGATCTGTAACTTCTTATGACTTAACCCTATCCATTTTTCAGAATGATTTTTTGAATTCTTCAGACAATTCAGAATATGTATACTTTTATGGGTATAGGGTGTCAAATATAAGAATAATACTCTATTAAATAAAAACGGTACGATTTCTTTGAAAACATATAATGTAACAGAAAAGGGCCCACCCCTCAAAACGCATGGCCATATCGACTATATTATACCCAAACAAAAGAAGTCTTAGCCTTGTGATACAAAAAATTATATTCATATCACCAATATTATATATTTCCAATAGGAATAGAAAGAGAGAAAGGAACATTCAGGTTTTACTCAGACTCACCGATGAATTCAGCAAACTAAGACATTTATGTTATTCTTTTTGTACCAAACACTTTTTCATTATGAGAGAAATAAGTACTATATCATGTGTATATATTGTAAATTACTCATATTTTAGGTAAATTAGTTTTCTTAGTTTCCTTTTGCAAAAATGTTGAGACTACGAATTATAATACGTTCATCATAATATAGAATAAAATTCTTTTGAATTTTAAAGGGGTATTTGGTAGTAATATCATAGTAATATGGGACACACATCGTAAAGAAATAGCCTTTGTACTGCGTTGTGTTTCACCCTGTGAATAGCAATTCATACTGAGTTTGATCAACGTTAACAAATCCCTGGTCAGTTCCCCTACCCCTACTGTGTTTCATGTTAATTGGAATTTGCGCCAGGCCCATGTATTCTTTAAATAGGTATATTGCCCTATTATTCACTTTAAAATAGACGGCATGTGTGTAGTCTTTGCGCTACCGAAAATAGCCCACACTAACTACAAAATCTCTTTGGTATGGGGCATGCTCTCCTAAGAAAATATGTATCTAAGGTGGTATCTCACGTCGCGAAGACGTCTGGGCGACTCGGACTTTCAGAGACGTCTCAGCGACGGAAAAGAAATCATATAGTTCGCTTTTCCTGCGACTCACGAGACGTCGCTGAGAGGTCTTCTCGACTGTCTCAAATCCATCTCATGGCAAGTGAGATACCAACATTAGGGCCTATAATACAGAACTTTTACTTTGTTTCTTCAACCCCCTCAAAAAATAAAATAAAATAAAATAAAATAAAGCATCAAATTTTAAATCAGGGAAGGACACAGTGCATATTTTTGATTAAATTCTATTTTATTGTTCTGTAATGTGGAATGCGCTGGCCATTTTCGTTGTAAGGAGAGAATGAATATTTCTTTTACCACTCAAGCCAACTTTAATAAGGTAAGTGCTAAAGTCATAAGAAGCGCCACCATCCTATATCAAATTTCATGATCTTTCCAGCGAAATATGATTTGCGGTGGTTGAAAATTACATAGATATAATCCCTTTCGCGCAATACTATCCCCCGCTATAATACTTCCAATTACATACACTGTAAAAACGCTGCATAAGATTTCAAACAACTAAAAGCTTTGTGTAAGCAACGTTGTTAAATTTTTAAACAACCGAAGTTAGAATCTAAATTTGAAGCCCGATTTTCAACGGTGGCTGTTTAAAATTTTGCAAACGTTGTTTAAAATTGGAACAACGTTCACTGGAACGTTTAAACAGAAGGTTTTACAATTTTTACAATTAAAATTGTTTTTTTAACAATATTTTTTGTTATTTAAAATATTATAATCTGCGTTTTTACAGTGTAAGAACAATAATAATTTTATATACATTAATAAATAGGAGGCTCATTTGTTCCAAGGAGACATTAAAAGCTCAGCTCCATGGTCTTCCCAAGGACAGATAATGACCTTTTATCTTAAGATGTCTCTGGATGCATGACATTGATCTAATGTAATTGACGATCGACAGGTGAACGATACCCCGATATGAGGCTCAAGTACATTGCTCCTCAACTATTGTATTACGCATAGGCCCTTTACAGGTTTTATGCTGCAGTCACACAGACACTTACGTATAGATACGTCTGTGTTGTTTTAATCTTATTTCATCTTCTATTTTATCATTTCTTATGTATTTTTTGTTTTACTGGATGAACGAAATTATTAATATTTCCACTCCTGACTATGACGGGAAGGCATCCATGGGGATCCGTAGAAAAGAAAATCATTTTTGGATGCAACCGGACGTAACTCAACGTAAGTGTCTGTGTGACTGTAGCATAAAGGTATTATTTTGTGACGTCGAAATCGCTAGAATGTGCTGAGTGGATCCTGTCTGCGCGCATGTATGCGCACATATCTATATAATATGGTATCGAACAATTTTGGGACTCCGCCGCCTTTTCCACTGTAATAAATGAAATTGTATTTGTCCAGGATCCCCCCCCCCAAAAAAAAGGGTCAAATAGTGTTAATAAAATAATATACTTCAAACAATACCAAAATAACTCACAACCACTACCCAACCAGTCATCTAAAGGTGAAGCCCCGCCCCATTCCTCTACCACCATTCTCATGTAACCTTTCAATGAATTTCAGGAACCCGCTCCAATTACAACCACCACCAGGCCCGTAACTAGGATTTTTATTGGGGGGGGGGGGTTCGAAATCTGAAAAAGTGGACCTTTTTCAAGGATTTTTTTTTCGAGCGCAAAGCGCGAGCCGAAAAATTTGAGTTAAACTTGGAGTAAACTATGCATTATCATGATTATAGACTCTATTCAGTATCCGCGAGCACAAAGCTCAAAACTGGGGTTAATTGTGCATTATAGACCCTACCTATAGTATCCGCGAGCGCGAAGCGCGAGCTTAAAATTTTGAGATAAAAATTGGAGTTTATTGTGCAATATAGAGCCTATTTAGTATCCGCGAGCTGAAAGTTTTGAGCTAAAAATTGTGCCTTATAGACTCTTTTTAGGATCCATGTTGAAGATACATAATAATCTTGGCTCATTAATAATCTTAGCTTAAACCACCCCCAATCTAGCCCAAACACAATTACACCAATTCTTTTGACAAGGTTTGTGTCCAGCAGAGGGCACTGGGTCCAACCCTTTTTTATACTTATTGTTTGTTAACTTTACAGTGCGAGGTCGCATAGCGACCGAGCAGGAAAATTTGGGGGTTTAAAAGACATAATTATGAAGTAAAGAAAGAGGCACTTTTTAGTATTGTAAGTGACACCTTTGAAGAAATTGTCCATTGGACTTTTAAAGAGTATGAAAGGTTTGTTTTTAGTATAAGGGACATTTTTAAGCTAAGAAAAGGGGCACTCTGCCCCCTGCCCCCCGATTCCACCGCCTCTGTTAGACCCCAATATCCTCAAGCGCGAAGCGAGAGGAGAAAACTTTGAGCTCAAAATTGTAGTTTATTGTGCATTATGGACCCTATTTAGTACTCGCGAGCGCGAAGCGCGAGCCGAAAATTTGGGATTTTAAAAGACATATGGAGTAATAAAGGGCCGTTTTTAGCATTCAAAGTGCCTCTTTTTAAACAGAAATTGTCCATGGGACTTTTGAAAACTCGGAAAGGCTTCTTTTTAGTATAAAGATGAAACTTTTTAGCTTAGAAAAGGGACACATTTTGGTCATGAATAGCCGGGTCCTAAAGTGGGGGTCACTGTGACCCCTGCCCCCCCCCCTCCCGGTTCCACCGCCTCTGCCATTAGGCCTTATTTCTGTTATATCATTTCCTAAAATTGAAAATAACATCATTTAAAAATATAAAATTAGAACACAAATGCAAACGAAAACATTCCTGCGAAATGGTTTAAGTGTAATTCCTGCGTAATTTGTTCTGAAAAACATGATTATTATCCCCAAAATAAAAAGTTGCGAGCGCGAGCGAAAGATTTTACATGTAGGGGGACTGAAAGCAAAGTGTTTTAATCGTCCTTTCTTGTATTTCTATTCAAGTATCTGCTGCATTTCTGCCAAAAAGTGGGGGGTTTTAATTTTTTTTTTGTCAAGCGGACCCTGCTCGCCTGCTGGGGGGGGGGGGGGGGGGGTTCCTTCGAACCCCCCCGAACCCCCCCCCCCTAGTTACGGGCCTGACCACCACCATTACCATTACCACTCAAGTCATAGGGGGATGTGACTTACCGACCACCATCAATGTGAATTCGAATCCTCTCTTGACTGATTTCCTCTGCATCTGTTCTGGTAGTGTGGCGAACCCCACGTACTCCCTGCCCGACTGACCCTGTAAGGTATCATGAAAAAAAAAAAAAAAAAAACACACACACACATTAGTTATTGTTAGTTAAGTTATTGAAATCATATTTATATCATTTTGATCAACGGTACAATGTATTTGACAAACACAGTGCTGCAGACAACATAGGAAAAAGGAGGTAAGTATAAGACTTATATCGTACAGTACTTCGAAGTAGTATTCGAGATACTAAGAATGTCTTTTAACGTTACGTTACGTCACGTTATGACAATGCATATACTTGATTAGGTTGTCGACTGGAACGTAAAACGTAAGTTCTAGGCTATGAAATAATTTATTAAAAAAAAAAAAACATAAATTAATAAACAAAGGTAGACTTTCATCGAAATTAAAACGTTCCAACAAACAAAATGAGAGGAAAACACGATATTAGGATTATCATTTGGTTTTCATGAGAAGGGAGCCATTATACAATAAAAAAAATTACTTTTCATCACCTATTTAATTTTTCTCTCCCTCTTGACCATCTCCATCCCCCTTCTCTCTTCTTTCTGTCTCTCCCTCTTTCTGTCTCTCTGTCTCTCTTTCTCTCTCTCTGTCTGTCTGTCTGTCTCTGTCTCTCTTTCTCTCTCTGTCTCTGTCTGTCTGTCTGTCTCTGTCTCTCTGTCTCTCTCTTTCTCTTCCCCTCAAAAGTCTGCCAGTCTGTCTCTCCACAGCAACCCTTTTAGGTGACATGTATTGGAAGTGTCACAATGACAATTGGAGCGCAATTCCTTTGGGTAGCAAACACGTTTGGAATCAATGGCGCATGCATCTTTGGACCTGGTGTTGATTTACCTGTAATACCCCCGTCACACTGAGCTCGTTCCTACTACGTCCTTGCAAATTTTGCCGAACGGGCATAGTCTGTGTGTAAACTGAGTGGACGTAGTAAATACTTCTTACGATCTGTTTACGAACTTCATGGACTAGCTCGGTCGGATTTTCAAAAAAAGTGTTAAAAAAAATCGGGCGCCCATCTCGTCCTAAAATTTAACGGGATGGCAACGTACCTGAAACGAGATGGACGTACTACAAACGAAATTGCCGTACTTAAATCGTTCTAAAGATGTGCTAGGACGTCTTACAAACGAGCAGGATACTGAAGTTACGAAGACGCATGAGGTCTGGCAAAAACGGGCTAGGGTTTTTATGGGAAACGGGCACGCATTTGCGTTCAACACGTTCTAGACACGGATAATGACGCAGTAAGAACCAGATGAACTTTCTGGAGGCCGTTTGGTCGACGTAAGAACGAGTAAGAACGGATTTTGACGGATTAAAAACGACCCAGAACTAGATAGGTCGGGACGAAACGCATTGGAAACGAGTTGGAACTGATTAAGAACGGGTTGAAACTAACTGGGGACGGGTTTGGGTTGTTTCAGACGGGCTCTGTTTCGTGGAAACGGTCATTTTCACCCGATTTTAACTAGATACAAACGGACTGCAGACGAGGCAAAGACGTGATGGACGTATTGAGGACAAATCCGACTGTATACGAACGTTGTTCATCTTAATCCAGAAATAATTAGGTCAAATGTACGTCGCGTTCTTTTTCGGACCAATGGCTGTTTTTCGTATTTATTCTAAAAGTTGTGAGATTTCTGTAATTGTAACAATTAATGTGTGGCAATCAAATAGCTGATCTATTCGCTTATACTACTATCACACTGAACAATTTCTTACCATGTTATTGAAATTATTGCAGAACGGGCTTAATCTATGTACACACGGAGTAGACGTACTTGAGACCTATTTCAATCTGCTCAGGACCTTATAGCACGGGATTGGATAGCAATACGTTTCGATTTTTAAACAGAACGGCATGTCATAATTCCCGTCACACTGAGCTAGTTCTCACTGCGTTCTTGGTAGCTCTTGTTGAACGGGCTCAATCTGTTTACAAACGGACTAAACGTAGTACAGACCTTTTAGAATCTAGTACAGACCGTTTACAATCTGTTTACGAACTTGGCGAACGGGCCCGAACGGAGAGAACGGAAAGGCATTCCGATTTTTTTTTTAACATGTTCAAAAATATCGTACTGGCTTCCAGTTCTAAAATTAAACGTAGTGACAACGTTTTTTAAACGGGTAGGACTGGCTCTGAACGAGAAGGACGTACTACGAACATGGTACCTAACTTTTATCATGCTGCGCATAGTCACATTAGTGACGGTTTGGACGTGCTACGAACGGTATAGAGTGAACGAGCTGTTTACTCTGTCTGAACTGGATAACAACGTATTGCGGACGCGATAAAGACGGAATTGACGTAACGAGAACTATTTATGAACTGCCTAGTATCGTATTCAAGAAATTATTTTTCAAAGTTATAAGTTCCAACCCGACCAAAGCCCGTTCAGCAATTTTTTAAAGAACGGGCAAGAACGTTATAGAACGACCTCAGTGTGACGGCCCCCTAAGGTGTGATTGAATGGGGACCCCGGTCACAACGGACCAGAACGGTTTCAGACTGACTATATATAGCAGCAGACAGTGCACATATTTACATCGTCCCAATTGCAAAGTCATTGGTTTGTTTGGGGAAAATGTGACAGGGGCTCAAGCAAGCAAGAACCTCTTCGAAAAAGTGATTAAAGAAGAAGGGGAAAAAAGGTTTTTCAAGAAATATATTTCGAGATTTAAACTCGAATGTACTTAATGTTGGGATGCTTGTTTCATAAATTTGCGATAACTGACTAGTATTCACGGTATACAGAAAATTATTAAATTACCCTCCCCCCCCCCCCCCCCGCCTCCCTTCAAATGAGATATTTATAAACACATGAACTCGTGGAGAACTGTTATCGGCCAAAATCGTATAGATTTGGCATTGATACAATTGTAGACTATAGTCTCAATAGACATGATACATGGCAACTGGCAAGGTCAATCAGACTTGAAATATCCACAGCATATATCATGACTTTTATTTCAAATGGCGTTTATCGTGTTTAGAATGAATAGAATATGAAAACTCGTACATTTATAAAACGCTTGTCAATTGGATGTCGTTTACTCATCCGGATACAAACGTGAAATATTTCCTACTTAATAGTTCCACAGCATAAAACATCATTTATTTTTCTTCAAATGGACTTTGTCGAGTTTGAAATAAATATATAGGAGGATCCCTGGTACATGTTCAAAGCATTTGCCCATTGGATGTCGTTTTACTCATCCGGTCTTTACAAACGTGAAATAGTTCCATCATAATAATGCTAACTTGCTTTACTTTATATTTATACATTTTAATGCCTCAGGCCAGATTTAGAACCAAACGCGATACGAGAATGAAACTTGCTCAAAATATTTTTCAAGTTATTGTACGAATATAGCTCGAAGGTTGATCCCAATATTGATCTCAATACAACAACAGAGTTCTAGTCGTTCAGTAAAATATCTTCAGTGAACTATTTGAAATGATTTTTAATAATGTGATGTTAATATTCTCTTAATGGATATGAAATGGAATAGTAATAAAAATCATTTCAATACCTAAAAATTGTATCATAATTAGGTATTCTAATAAGGAAGTGTATCACATAAAGGAGTATCAGGGGGACTCAAAAGAGGTTCAGGTGAACTCGATGGTTATAATGTATACACACTGGTGTTGTTTGATGTTAGATAAGAAAGATATTCACATTCCATGTTTAAATAGGATGAAAGTCCACATTGTTTTATTTATTCTTTACAAAATCAGGGCCAGTTCGACTTGAAATTCGTGACAAATATGAGGAAGTGGTTCTTTTAATTGTAACATTTGCAGAATTTTAAAAGCGTTTAAAAACTTATTATTATTTTCATAATAATCAAGTCCAGGCCCAGAACGCCCCACTTCAAAATATAGAAAGGAGGCTTAAAACGGGTAAAAATTGGTAAAACACGGCCCTGCTCATATGGCATCTTTGATCCACGTCATATTTCTTACAAAATGCTGTCTGAATAATTGAGAAATTCTTAAACTTATGATCGGTTTAGGATGTGAAACCAAATTGAATGTCAAAAACAATTAATGATAGACAAACATTTATATTCCAATTAATTTAAGTTATCTATGTTTTAGATAAGTTTAGGGCCACCTCGATTTAACTAGACATTATCATCACTATTTGGTTATTGTCTATCATTCTTTAATTCTTAGTATCAGACTGATAATTTGTCAGGCCAAAGTGCCTCTTAACCTCTTTATTATCAATTCTAACGTCTCGTTTTAATATTTCATTTTAAGAGGGAATCAATAATATTTCTTCTTCTTCTTCTTCTTCTTCTTCTTCTTCTTCTTCTTCTTCTTCTTCTTCTTCTTCTTCTTCTTCTTCTTCTTCTTCTTCTTCTTCTTCTTCTTCTTCTTCTTCTTCTTCTTCTTCTTCTTCTTCTTCTTCTTCTTCTTCTTCTTCTTCTTCTTCTTCTTCTTCTTCTTCTTCTTCTTCTTCTTCTTCTTCTTCTTCTTCTTCTTCTTCTTCTTCTTCTTCTTCTTCTTCTTCTTCTTCTTCTTCTTCTTCTTCTTCTTCTTCTTCTTCTTCTTCTTCTTCTTCTTCTTCTTCTTCTTCTTCTTCTTCTTCTTCTTCTTCTTATTACGTTAGGTTTATTGGCAATCAGACATTTGACTCTTGTCACCAGTGACTTTTCTCCTTATTTTTGTTTCTCTCTCTCTCTCTCTCTCTCTTTCTCTCTCTGATATTGCCTTTTCTGATACGAGTATATGGTAGTAAAAGTATAGTTGGTATCATAACCCAGTGAATTTGAAGACGCATACTATAGACATAATTATCACTATTGTCGGCATTCGCATCTGTTTCTGTTGAGATTTTGTATGTCCACAGACCGAAGGTATTTTATACACATATAAAAACATATAGAGAAAAACATATGTTGATGCAGGTGTGTGTACTTAAAACGAGCCCGTTATATTAAACGGTTGGAAGAGTCCATACCATGATTGTACTTTCGTGGTTTCTTCTAAAGCCGCCATTGAAGGGCTTTTCTATCTATTTGTGATGCATTAGAGTAATCTTCTTGAACGTGAGCAAGAAGCAATAAAAACACGATTTATTATCGTGGTTAGTATAGACATGCATGCTTCTTTTATTACGAACGAAAGTGCCACGCTGAGAAGATTTACACAGTATATATAGAGTGCAAGTACGTAGAACGTGCTACGTATCTTTTAAAATGTAATACATCTTCATTAGATCACTGTACTTAGATTTTCGTGAAGGGTTTTGGGGGCGAATGGTAAATGGCGTACAAAATCGTACAAGACCTTCTTAGATAAGGCATTTTATTATATAATAGGTATTTAAACAAACTGTAAAGGAGCATAAAAAGTTTTAAAGCCACTCAGAAACTTTCTTTGGAGGCGTTCTGGCGAAGCCAGGATGAATAAGCACGCAATGGCCTTTAAATGTTGGAGAAGACATTCTATTCTAATATTGACCAAATACTTAGTGCTATAATTTCTTTCAAAGACGAATTTCAAGACGGACTACTTTAATGAACATGGATAATGTTGTGATGTTGACAACATGAATCATATAAGATACGGAGGGGTTTGCGTCAAATTCAGTAGCATTAAGAAGGCAGTCATAACATCCTAGTTGAGGCAGGAAATATTCAATTTGTGACTTTTCTAATACTTTATATCCATTGTCATGATCTAGGTCTATCGTCACAGACCCAAATTATCGTTACCATGGTTATCATAAATATCTTCCTCTTGCATTACATTGATAGTCATGATTATTTTGTCCCTTTATTTTATATTCATCCCAAAATACTAGAGATTTATCTTTGTTGCCATTTTTCTTTTTCTTTTTCTCCCTCTAAAAAAAAAATAAAATAATAAATAAATAAATAAATAAATAAAAAAAATAATAAATAAATAAATCAAAATCAAAATTATTATGAATACATTTACCTTGTTTACTATCCTAAATTTTCCATTCTTCGATGTCAGTGGAGCATGAAATGTATTTTGTCTTTCATCCTCGCAGTTAGGATTTAGAAATTTATTTTAGTGGCACATTGCTTTTGTAAATGAAATAAAAACAGGAATATAATCACATAATCTGGTAAACGATGGACCAAACATACCTCTTATATGTCTGACAAAGGGTATTAGGTCCATGGTAAAAAAATACAAACTATCATGCGACTCCATGGATTCAGACATTAATCTTTTCTATCTGCTACTGCCAAGGTGTTTCCTGAATAAGGACATATTTTAAATCCCCAAACCACATTAACCATGGATAATGTTGATAATACTTACGCAGTATATAATGTATCATTTAATTATTCTTATTATATTTCTCTGCAAATTCTTGCTTTTACTCCTTTTTCCCCCTTTATTTTCTCTCCCAATTATTTGTTGTTGGTGAAAGACAGTGATGGTTTTGTTTGCTTTGTTTTATGTATTGAAATATTTATAGGATGATATAATTATTACTGTTTGTAGGAGTTTATGCGAATGTCCAATCTGGGCTTTGAGCGTCCCCTCAAAAGAGCATGATCAAACTATTTTTTTTCTATTGTTTTGTATATGTTTCTTATATGTCTATTGTGTCTTTTGTGAAAATTAATGTTGGAAATAAAATCCTAAAATTGAACTTGATTATATTGGAATGCAAACGAATATTCTGATTCATTGAATGACAATGTTCAACAGCCCATAGTTCATTCTAACTCCACTAAGACCAAATCAAAATAAAAGTTATTCCTGTCATCAGTGTATAGTTTCGACTATCCCACGGACTTGAATACCCTCGCAATACAATGCTATGTAAACATTACACTGTCAGTAAATATTCCACTCATGCAAAAGATTGTCAAATGTATTTTTCCGTCTCTGATACAAAACGAAAAGTTCGTACATGTATGTTAGCAACACTTTTTTCTTTCATCAACGATAATCATAATAAGAATTGAACCGAATAATCATCGATCGTTATAATTTTATGACGTCATGTGAATTTATTAGTTCGAGTAACTAAGGGCAAAATTCATAATGATAGGACTACTATAGTTTCCAAGGGTTGTGACAAATCAAGCAGAAAAAAGGATTGTATTTTACAGTTCTTAGACAACTATACACCCGGAAAACTCACCCGCCAAAAATCTACCACCTAGCCATACACATAACACTAACCGTATTTTTGGGGGTAGTTGTCCTTGGGTAAATCTCCGTGGGGTTAGTTGTCCTGATACGGGATTTCACGGATATTTTAATGTCCTTTACCCATAATGAGTAAATATAGGCCTATAGATTTAAAGCGTCATTATACTAGTAAATACGATTAGTCAAATCTGTGGAGGGAAATATGGTTAATGAAATCATATCGATTCGCTTTGATATCGATCGCAGTTTGATTTTCATCGCCTGCTCAGTCAAATTAGCATCGCAGTCACTCTGGTCAAGCACTTCCAGAATGTACGATACGCGCATATATTCGGGTAATGTAAATGAGTGTTCGGTTTACTATCGGTCCTGTGTGTTTGCTAACATTGTGACTGGACCATTAATACGTTGGATTCACTGGTGAAAACATAGCGAGAGAAATAAACATGTACGCCAGGTACATGGTTGTATATGCATCATTATTATTATTATTATTTTTTTTTGCTATGAAACTATATTTCGAAGGACCCAGAGATGCATTCCGGTTCAGGGGCGCGGAGCCGGGGAGCCGGGGGGGGGGAAGGGGCTTCACCCACACCTTTTTAGTAAACGTGTATAAAAAAACGCGAAAATAACCAAATATGTGAATTTTAGCCTGTTCAGCCACCCCCAATTTTCTGATGACAGTGATAAATATAATACTTTGACTTCATAATATAAAACAAAATTTCATTAGAAACCAAGTGCATTAAAAAATGAAATATAATATAAATAAGCAGAAAATGTTAACTCTTTTTTAAAAAATGTAATTTTTATTGCTTTATTATATTTTGTTTAAAAAAATATTTTATTAATTTCTCTGTGACTCACATTACCATGACAACAAATATTGTACGCTCGGGTATCATGGGGGTAAAATAAACCTAAGTCAAGCATGTCAAGAGGCGACTCAGAAGTCTGAGAGAGCTAGTAAAGTCTAGCAATAGTTCTATTTTGGGGGCTACGACGAAGACCTTGGCCTAAAAATAAATTTAAAAAGATACAACACTTGGCGAGGTACGGTATACCGAGAATCAACGTAGAAGAAGAATGGAGATTAATAGATCAAAATCATTGGGTTACGACTTAATATGGAACATGTTTCATCAGTTATGAAAAAGAGGTTAATTAATAAAAAAATAAAAAAATAAAATAATTATTATTCCTTATTCTAAACTTTGTAATATTGTCTAATATTATAGTAAACAATCTTAAGATCATGCAATTCTCATGTAAATGTATTGTATCTGTTAAAACGTAGAAACATGTTAAACGATTTCAATCAAAATCAACAAACACAGAACAATATGGGGCTGATTTTATCCTTTAATTGCCCCCAATTCTTTACATGCTCTATAATTATGCTGACATCGTCATCAGTTATAAATAAAATGGAGCACTCATGCTGTACTGTGCCAAGGTTGATATGTGATCATGACCGTTGCCATCGAAACTTAGCATTACTCGTATTTTATTCCAATCAAGATCACTGACCATTTCATTCAGCAATCACAATTGGCCGTAATAAATCAAAGTGCTATATTATGTACAACTCTTGTCATTGGTACCGTATTTTTGTTACGTTAACACCTACACGTAAATTAAATCATACAACGCATTATTTCATTGCTTTTATTTGACTGATTCGTTGACATGTCGATTTCCTTGCACATAATAAATCACATATTACGTTGATCATGTCGTAGGCATATTTAGACAATACTATTATTGCAATTAAAACAAACAAATACACAACATTGCTTATTGTATTGTATTGGTATTGTGTATTGCATCAACGTTGTATTGTACAATGTTTTTATCCATTATCGTATTTGAAATGTATTCAAACATTTTATAGATTATAGATTTACACCTTAAATTGTTATAGGCCTATTTATAATGTTTACATCATTACAAAAAACATAAATATACATACAAGTACACCTACTACTATAATTATTATATTTACTCTTTTGCCTTATTTATTGAGAGACATAGAAATGACAGAAGAAAGTTAAGCTCATAACACAGAAAAGTTAATAACCATCAACCAGACGCCAGATGTTGACATCAATATTGTTCTTTTTTAGAATATAAACTCAGAACAAAAGGAAATCAATATCCAGAATTAATCATTTTTTGACAATCAACAGAAAAGTAATGGTACATAATATTCCTACCTCCATATTCCTCTCCTTTGAAATATATATTCCCAGAGAAATCTGCTCGCAAGTCAATCTCGAACAAGTGATTTATATTCCAATATATACGAGTTTCAATAATATTCTCCTTAAATTGACAACCAGTAGCACATCAAACGCAATAAAGACATCAGAAAAACCTCAATAAAACATCCACAGAGTGTAAGCTATGAAAACATCCAACGAGCGGAAATTGAATTTAGCGGGAGACCTGTATAGCTGACAGCAGTAGAGGCAGACGATATAAAGATATCATCCCAAACTTTTTTTTGGCGGTTGTTAGATTTTCAGCTGCGATCTGACAAAAAGTTGGCACCCGTGTTCATGTGATTGGAAAACACAAAGACATTCGGGAAAATCATTCATTCAAAAGAGAGAATCACATTTTAATACGACAGCGAAACGATTTTGTAGTTTATGTCTGTATGTAAATACGAGCGTTTATAATATTCTGACTACTCTTCTGTAAGTCCGGTCGGCAAATGATTTCAGACTATACTACTATTCAATTTTGTCGAACAGTACAGTGTACGCAGAAGTCCCACAAACTCGATGCACTTTACAATGACTATTCAATAGTTGTATACGGGTGAGGTTAATACTTTTTGAAACGTTACTTAACTTCAAAACGAGCAATTTCCCCTGGAACTCTTCAGTATTCACTGAAAAGACAAGCTTTAGTATTTGTGTGCAAACAGCGTGTAGTGTCATACTAAAGACAAACTTTGCCTTGTTATTTGCGTCTGCATTCGGAGTAGTAAAATCAATGTCAACATTGTCAATGAAGTTCTCATATGGTCGAGTGGATAAGTCGCCCGAGTGTCGCCCCGAGGTATATCAGGGTTCGAGTCCCGGCTATTACGCCAGCGTCTTTTGGTACAGCATTGATATTCTTTTGCCACCCTTTACCAAAGCGTATAATATTAGTATTTTGTTCTGGAACTGGATGCCGGAGCTCAAACGACGTAGACAAAAATGTTCCAAATATTTGGCAGCTCAAATTTTATCATAGAATTAATAAGCGCTTTTATGTGCGTACGTATAGGCAGTTTGTCTAATAAATACATAAACAAACAAACAAACAAACACATAAACCAAATTTCATGATTTTTCATCATGCGTAGCATTTTGTGGCGCCAGATACCGTTATTCGCCTTAATAAATATGGTTTCAGTTCCTGGCATAAAAGTTTAAGGTCAGCGAATAAAGCTTAGACCACATTGTTATGATTCTCAAAGCCCAGGAAACATTTTCATATCACCGTCACCATGACATTTGTATCCATTTTGTTTTATACGTTGGCTGTAGAAAGAAATACATTCAAATGAGCAAAAAAATTGCAAAGTCGTGTTAACCATTTGATTTCCGATCCTTTTATCGTGTATAATGTATGTTTTCAAAACAATGTCTGATATTTTGTTCCAATGTTACGCTTTGTTTGCTGAACATCAAACATTATTTGTTATCATATTACCTTTTGCTGATATGAATTGAAATGTGCAAAATAAAAATGATGCCAGCATTAAAAGTTAAATTTCCATCATTTTAAAAGGACATCAAACATGCTAACTGTATATTTGATAAAGTTCTAACTACTACACTTATATTCTGATAGGTCCATGTAAAAATACAAATTCATAGTTTTCAATGATTTCACTTTCACGCTTTTAGACAATTTTTTTTTTTTTAAATCCATACTTATTGAAGTTCATATCATAAATCTGGTACTTCCGTTATGTGTTTCTGTACGGTCACGTTTTGCATTCCTTCGAAAGACCATTCAAACAAATTATACAGTCATATTTTGAATTGCTTTATCACAGGCAATAAATGACACATGATCAGTGTGATATTCCTATATAATAACAGACGACCTTTGAATCACACTTTGCTATACCTCATCGCTCGTAAACAATTTCAAGGAAACAAAATTTAGAAGGAAAAATGAATGAACAAGAATAATATCCAACAACAATGCGACAAGAAGAAAAATGGCTATCGAGGAATAAAAACCACAAACATACCACAAAAACGCCTCCCTATGTTGTTTGTGGTGTCGCTATTGAATTCTCGACACGGCCAGGTTCATTTTGAGGTCCCGGCTACACGAGCAATACTGACACTTGGACAAACAATATGATGATGATGACATTTTTTTCTTTATAATAATTTCTGATCGATTGGTTGTGACGTCATTTAAATAAAACAACATTCAATATTAAATCGCTCATTGATAGTATATTGGCTAGGGCCTACAATATTTTGTTACTAGAGTAAATAGCGGATTTAGCTTTAGACTATACAAAAAAATTATTTTGACTAACTCATTTTACATGTCAGGCGGCAAGGTATTAATTTTTGTCTTTTTAAACATTTTTAAATGATACAAGGAAAACGCTTCGACGCATTGCATTTTAATGGTCAAAATACAATCTACATACAATATAAACTGCTATGTCAGGCAGGGCCAATGCGGAATATGTATTTTAATTCTGAAAGAAACTCAGAAATGTTCGTATAATGTTCGACTACATTATTTCCATCACAAATTGGATATTTTTCTGACATAAACTTTGCAGACCAACAAATTAGAAAACATTAAAGGGCAAGTTCACGCTATGGGGATTTTTCGACTTTTTGACCATTTTTGTGTCAAGTGTGTCAGTGGGTTTGTAATGGTGTACAAAAAGTTTCAAGGGTATGAAATGAACTTAATGCAAATAAGGTCAAAATGTCATTTACAGGTCATATGACGTCACAAGGCTCATTAATATTCATTAAAAAAAATTATAAAATGCATTAAAAATGCTATTTTCAACCATTTAAAGAGGTTTGTCATATTATGAGTACAACCAAAAAGTATGCATTTTCTTTTTCTGTATTTTCTTGGCTAACTCTGGTGTAAATATCACGAACCTAGCACATATCTTAAAATATTTTTAGACTTAAAATAATCAGGTCTCAGAAATAGTTTCACAAAAGTTACTGAGCTGATGTAAAATCATGCATTTTTATTACTTCAATTCCCACCTTTAGACATGAGACAAAATAAATGTTTTTCACATTTGTGTTTTGTATTAGTTTCTTTTGTTTTATCAATGAGATTTTTTAACAAAAGATGTTGCTACGCCTTGGCTACACCAATTTTTTAATGAAAAATATTATAGGGAATAATTGTCCCGTATGTGTTACTTGTCCCGTGTGTTACCTAACATGTTTTTTAAAACTTGACCTTGCCAGACAACTCGAAGTTGTATTAACGTTAAAATATGTCCGTACAATATTTATTACATGTTTAAGAGGATAAGACTATGGAAGTTTAGATCTACTTTTTAAATTCAGATTTATATGTGAACAAAAAAATCAAAATTTGAACAAAGCATTTTTTTTTCTGGTCCAGTTTGTTACCGACGAATAAATGATCATAAATTAATTATGAATTGAGTTATTTCAACTATTTTTGTATGTTTTTGTTGAAGATTCTTAGTACCTTCAAGAATATATCGAAGGATTGAGATTTCATTAAAGATTTTTCAAACAAGCCCTAATTTTGGCTCTGAATGTCCCGTTTGTTACCGTGCAAAATAGCTTGGACTTGGCTAAAACTATCAGAATACATGTTGGCCCGATATCGTACTTAAAAATGCATTGTTCGAATTCTTTTCTGAAGAACACATGTAGTGAGAGGGCGTCGTTCTCTCATTCCTTTGACACACATTAAATGGGTATGGAATACAATCATTATACAAAGCATCCCAGAAAAAACGGAACCCGAATGGTTGGTGTTTTTCTTTGTGAATGCAATTAACAATTAGTGTGCATCAGAATTAATAGGCATCATTTTGATATTCAACCTCTCTTCTTCCAATACAATTTCGAAAGAGACATGCACAAATGAAAAAGAAGTGTCTAAAAATTAATTGTAAAAATCTCATTGCGCAGAAAGAGTGGGTGGAATTTAGAAGGATACAACAACCTTGCCTAAGAAAAAGAGGGTTCATTAGTATTTCTTTTATGTTCTTTGTTTGTTTGTTTGGTTGTTGTTGTTGATGTGTGTGTGTGTGTGTGTGTGTGTTTACAATACTGTGTGATAAAATAAATCACAGTGTGAAATCATCATCACACTCTGACACTGGTAAATTCGAGAGTTTTTTCTTACAGTCGACTCCGCGAACATTTTGGGGCTTTTTTCCTAGCAAAAAAAAAAAAAAAAAAAAAAGGGGGGGGGGTCGTCATAATACTACTAGGAATGTGCAGAGTTTGTTTTTTTTTTTTTCTTCTTCTTCTTATTGAATTATATATTTTTTATTTTTTTATTTATCTTGTTGTGTATCTGGACGTGGGGAAATTTTGGAGTTTTTTTAAAGGGACAAATAGCACCAGCTATACACCCCCTGGGTGATGTTTCATGAAGCCGTTCGTAAGTTACGGACTATTTTACGAACGACTGGTGATCAGTTCTTGCCATGATTGCGAATGTAATTGGCAAACAGGCGCGGATTCAGGATTCGCAAAATGAAAAGGTTGTGCAGGCCCAATTTTCTGGGGATAACAGTGACTCTCTTTTGTTTTAACTTGGGTCGATACTTTCAATTGTGTGACGTAAAGCTGGATCCGCTCCTGGCATAGCACCCTAGAGCATGTTCCAGTCGTTCGTAAAGTAATTCGATAACTCTACGATCGAATTGGTGAAACACCACCCTGGAATATTTATATTTCTAATGCAACGGATAGCATTAAAAACGATTCCGTCACACACAGACCGCGTTAAAAGCAATCATACATCTAAACATATCACACGTTATGGTGTGAAGTCGATGGCAACGATCAAACGATCACCATGATAATGACTTTAATCGTCTGCACCTGCGCGCGCCAGATACAATCACAGAAATAGTTTCTCTATTCCTGTGGATACATTGCTACATAGTTTCATAGTGTGTATAAGTGTAGTTTCGGTATATTGTTTCGGTACATCTACGTAAATGAACAATTTATTGATGAATGTCTAATACTCTGTTTTTACTTTGATCAAAGAAAGCAAATGAAATATCAACAAATTTTGAGTTATTGATGTTTTTCACATTAATTTTTGATGACCAAAACTTTAACACTTTTATCCGAACATATTTATCATATAATGAACGTACCGGTAGGGAGTTTCCATGTCTGTCACGGGCTTCCAATCTGTCACCAAGAGTACCTGGAATCAAAATCAGAATGAAAGATTGACAATGTTGAAATTATAGATGGGAATGCAAGCGAGAGAGTGAAAGAGAGACTCTATCGAGAGAGATAGAGAGAGAGAGAGAGAGAGAGAGAGAGAGAGAGAGAGAGAGAGAGAGAGAGAGAGGGGGGGGGAGAGAGAAGAGGAGAACGGATGTATCCTACGATATAATTTTCTCTTTTCTATGAAATCAATGAACCTTTTAAAATGAGACATATTTTATTGTTGCGAATAATTAATGTAAAGCGAAGTTTAGAGGTCAATATATTACCTATCACAAGATAAATTAACGTATAGTGATTTCGTTTAATTATGAAACATTCTAGTATTGGCTTTATCGATTTCCATAATTATACCATACTAATGTAAAGAAGAAAAAAACAACATTATACCAATCCTATTCAATACTTACCACCACATATATTTTGATCACCACTTAACTTACTCGACATAATTAAACACCATCAATATTGATGTTTCAAACATCCAAAATATCCTTGAGAAAGGAAAAACTCAAAAGATTTAAGAAAAACAAGCAACTCTTTATTAGATGCTATCGGTTTTCCAACTTGAAAACATCAGCTTTTCAACGCAAAATCCACCGAAGTTCACCCGAAAATGGCGCCACAGCATAAGGACCAGCAAACGTATAAATTCAACGGCTCAAAATGGCGCTTTCATTCGTCTCCCTACATGCCCTATACCAGATGAGTGCAACTTTCGCCAGATGTTTACGGTGTGTTTTAATTATCATTTTCTTGGTTTTGGAGTTGTTAGTGCAGATCGGTGTCTCTCTAATGAGCTTACCAGCACCCAATTTGAGGCTTTATTCTATACCTGAAACAAAGAAAAATTGCTATTTTGAAGGGATTACCGAATCTCTTGCGATTTTGATATTGCACGTACCTAAATAGAATGAAAGTAAAGCCACCAAATAGAAAAACACATTAAAGAAGTTTATCACTCTATTAAATGTAATGAAACTTGCCTAAGTTATGGGCTTCGAAAAATTGGGGGGGGGGGGGCTCAGATATCATTGAGCCCCTCCAATATTTTTGATGCCATACAGATATCGGTTATCGCTCTCATGATATAATCTTTGATTCAGATAATAATTAGCCCAAAGATTTTTATCATTATTATTTGTTTCATTTTTGTTATGGGAAGGGGGCTCAGACATAATTAAACCCCTCCCATAATCTTAATGAGGATAGGATATCATTAAGCTCCCCCATTCTTTTTTTATTTATCTTCTTTTTTTTTAAATAAAACGCTCAGTCATAGATCGGGTCTCTATCTAATTTTTTTTGGCTCGCGCTGCGCGCTCGCACACCTTTAAGGAGATACTGTTATATATATAACTATATACTATATATATATAGGTATATATATATAATATATATATATATATATATATATATATATATATATGGTCCCTATTATTTGGTTTGGGGTCAGCAATTAAGCCCGCCCCCTCCCCAGTGTTTTCAGGGGGCTTCAATACTTTTGAGCCCCCCTTCGTTTACTGAGATGAGTGTCCTTTTTATGAGCATAGCACGCAAAAAAAACAACAAACAAACAAACAAAAAAACGCTTGAAATATATTGCTTTTACAGTTGATATAAAATTATTTTTTAAAAAATCGGCTCGCGCTTCGCGATGGCATTTTTGAATGAAAGTATCTTCTTTTTGAGCATAGTTCAAAAACGACTTACCGTAATAATGCACTGTTTTCAGGTTGATGAATAAAAATATTGTCGGCTCGCACTTGGCGCTCGCATTGTTTAATAGAAGTATCTTCTTTTTAAGAATAGCTGAAAAACAGCTTTAAAATGCACAGTTTTTAAGGTGATATATGAAGAAAAAAAAATTCTTTTCATTAGCGTAGCACAAAAAACGCTTGATATGCACCGTTTTCAGGTAATATAGATTTATCAAAAAATTTCGGCTCCCCACATAATATTTTTTTTTGCTTGCGCTTCGCGAAGGTCTTGATAGAATTTTACATCATAATTACTTTAGCTTGATTAGGCCTGTTACTATTTTTTTCTTTTCTAAAAAAAAAAGAAAGAAAAAAAAGATGAAGACTATGTCATTTTCAAACTTTGTCAACGTTGGGGGGGGGGGTAATAAAAAAAAATTCCCCTAAAAAAATTGAGCCCCCCCACCCAATCCTGAAAATCTTTCGAAGTCTATGTAAGGTGTTTGTTTCAAATAACTAAACGATGAGAACAAAGAAAAATTCAAAAGAAAGCAATAAGAACTCTAAAGTAGAACGTTAAATATATACTTATTTGTCTGCACCTCTCTTTTGCCACAACTTCACAGAAACTTATTGCTATTCATTATCTTTATCATTTTAAATTGAAGGAATTTTTTAATTTGTTTTTGATTTTAGGAGCACCATAAAGTAAAATTTGTTATAGTCTTCAGGTTCTTTTTTTTTCCCCCTTCAAATATTCAAATTAATATACACTGTCCGTCATAAAGATGGAATGATTTTGCTCCGGCTTTAATTTCTTGAATGTTAGTCCCTGCTTTTACTTTTCGTGACCCTGCCTATATATATCTTGAACATTTTACCAACCCTTCACTGGGATTTAAAAAAAAAAACAGTTTTGTCACCCCCCATGATTTTTGTCATTTTTTCCACATTTTTTTGGGGCCCCTTTTTGTTTACCCGGCCGATCAAGCCACCCTGTCCTACCCCCAGGAAACGCGTCTGAGATGTATTGTTTATTTATGGGGACAGGGTTAGGTCTCTGGCATAGGAGAGGGGTTGAAGTAAAAAGTGTGATTGGTGAAAATTCGGAATATTTTATTCCACCTTTAATGCTGAAAACAGAAGAAATAAAAAAATAAATTAAAAAAATTAAAAAAAACCCTTAACCCTTATTATTTTCATTTATCCCTAATTTTCTTTAAATTAGCCTTGATGACAAGGTTGTAAATAGAAACTATAGATAATATTTTATTTTGATTTATGTTTGGCGGAGATTTTACAATACTATTTAGGGAAGATAGAAATTTCTATGGTGTAAAAATGTATAAAATCAATGTTGAACCCCAATCAAAATAATGTTTGACCCCTCCCCTAGACAAACGAGCCGAGCCTGGAACCATAAAACAAAATTTAACTTAAAAAACAATAACAACTCTACACCTCAGATGTGTTTCCTTGGGATACAACTGGGGGGGCCTTGGTGGGTCGCGTAAACAATAAAAGGCCCCCAAAATAATGAAAAATGACGAAAATGGCCATCTTCGAGGGGTAACAAACTTTTTGGAAGAAAAAACCCCGGGAAGGGTTGAGGGAACGTCCAAGATATAGCAAGGATCGCGGAAAGTGAAAGCGGTCACAAACTCATTCGAGCCGGAGCAACATAATGTCGCTGGAGCCAGAAAAAAAAAATCCACCTTTATGACGAACAGAGTGTATACATGCTTTATCATATGATGCCATATTCCAAGCCCCTCAAAATATAATGATTTATAATATATGGATATATGGTGTGTTTTAGTATAATAGTCTTTAGCAAAGTTCATGAACTCAATATTTTGACCATCTGCTACCAAGATGCCTATTTTGGGTCGTTATAATCTCAACACAACCTCAAGTTCACAATATATTGTTCGGGCCCTGAAGCGAATCATTACGGTGACCGGTGTGATTAAATTTCGATGAAATATTGCTTAAGGTGCAATGTCCCGTATCTCTATCACCCTCTCTCTTCGCCTGCTTCTTTCAACAACAACAAAAAAACAAAACAAAACAAAACAAAAATCGAGCGTTTTAATACTGTGAACCACATTTTCACAGTGTCAGGTGGTAAATTCACAGTGTGAGACCGAACGCCACAATGTGAACACTATGTGGAAACCCATATCACAGTGTGAAATCATCACCACACTGTTAAATTCGAGCATTTTAACATAGTCGACTATGTGAACACTCTGTGGGACCCTGTGTTCTTTCCAGCAGGGAAGGCAGTGCTGCGCTGGCATCATTACAAAAAATAATGTTAAAAAATATCTTCTATAATCTATTTTGTCAAGCCATTTTCATCAAACTGCTATAGGCATCTCAATGTTTTCAGTTCAAAGCAAATTTTATGTAAACAGACATTCATGATTATGACATACTAATGATTACGAATTTGGCCAATACATCATAATGTTGCGTGAATTGTGAACAAAACGGTGAGAATGACAAAAATAATGATGTGGAAGGGGTGAACTGAAAGCCGAATTTTACCCAAATAATTATTGACAAGCCATGGTCGTATACTTCTTATTTATACTATGATTCATGGTCAAAAGTAGCTTATATTTTGACATAGGTCCTGTCACGTTCGATGGCATGACGTTTCCGCTGATTAGTATGACATGTCGGGCAAGGTCGTGGCTTTTGTACCACGTCGTATAAGTTTCATGAACTATATCCTAAGTTTCATAATCGAGTAATCATAAACTAGACAAATCAACAGTCGATCAGTGCAAATAATATGTGTATATGTTATTACAAGTAATGATGATGAAGATAACATGATGATGTTGATGATGCTGATGATGATGATGATGGAGATAGTGGTGGTGATGATGATGATGATGATGAAGATGATGTTGGCGATGGTGATGATGATGATGATGATGACGATGAAGATGGTGATGATGATGGTGACGGAGATGATGATGAAAATGGTGAAGATGGTGATGATGGTGATGATGATGATGATAATGATGAAGATGGTGATGATGATGATGATGATATATTTTCGAATTGTAATTGTAATTGTAATGATG
Organism: Paracentrotus lividus; assembly: GCA_940671915.1. Lineage (NCBI taxonomy): Eukaryota > Metazoa > Echinodermata > Echinoidea > Camarodonta > Echinidae > Paracentrotus > Paracentrotus lividus. Next base: position 20,510,728 of record CALNVZ010003434.1, on the reverse strand, counting down.
ATGGTTGTGGTGGTGGTGGTGGTGGTGATGATGATGGTGGTGATGAAGATGATGTTGGCGGTGGTGATGATGATGATGATGATGATGGTGGTGACGGAGATGATAATGATGAAGATGATGATGATGATGATGTCGGAGATGTTGATGATGATGATGATAATTGAGACGGAGATGATAATGATGAAGATGGTGGTGGTGGTGATGATGATGATGATAATGAGGATATATTTTCGAATTGTTATGTAATAATGATAGTTATTTTATATCATAATTGTTTTGTTTTGTGTTATTGAAACAGATTCATCTTTCAGTGTCTTTGTCAGAGACATAAACCAACAAACATACAAAAGTTTTGATAAATAAAAAAAAACAATTATCTCACCTGCCGAATGTCTTTGTGAAGCAGCAAGATGAGATTCCCTTACAGGACGAGTAGCTACCCAAGAGGATCGATATCCAGGTTGTGATTGTGATCGATTGTATGACGTCATAATTTTCTTTGAAAATCTTCCTCAAAAATATAATTGGCCTCTCCAAATACTTCTGAGTTTATGCTGGAATAGAAAGTTATTATATTGCTTTAAGTCGTCTATAACTTCGACCCCTAAATTATTTCATTTTGTCACTCTAGGCATGAGAGTAAAAATAACCGTGTGCAAAATTGTGTTGTGTTGTTCTTATATTCCAGGAATGTTTCTTTAAGTATTCCGTTGGTACTTCAGTCAAATACGACAAAGTAATAATTATTAAAATCACAAATCATACAGCATACATTGAAATGAATACATGTAGACACCTTAGTGCACTATACAACAAACTTGAATCCATTAGAATGATTAGTTGGTTATCTCCTTAAAATCATGACGTCACGACTTCACAAAAACAAACGATCAAAAACCTGAAGAAGATCGACAATTATGTTTTAAAATCAGCTGCCTGCAGCATCACTTTTTGGCACAGATTATGAACAGAATTGTTATTCACTCTAATTCCAAACAGCAAATATTTGTTCCGACCTTTCCATTGGACGCCATCGACTAGATGAAAAGTCAAAAATCCAAACTAGATTCGTTCCAAGAGCCAAGTATTCCTTTCAAATTCCGTGCAACAAACCAGCAAAATCTGATACAGGTGTAACATGAATAACGGACGTTATAATCATATCTGGTGCTATGTCGGGTTATTTTCCTCAGTGCTTTGGAAAAACGTTTTGTTAAATCCGTTATACGTTTGAGAAAAGTGATCACTTTGGAAAATTAAAGGTAGTTCACTAATGCGTCCAAGGCGATGAGAAGTGTATAGCGTTCCCCCATAGAGAATTATCATGACTCATGTTTTGAAGTTGAAGCGCAAAAATAATCTTAGCCACTTTTTTCGCCGGATGCCTGGCTTAGTGAAAGTCCTCAACTAGCGGTCATGCGCATATTATGATCCTGTATATATACCACACTTGATGTGTGAACCGAGAGGGTTTTCTTTAATGAAAAGGTTCCTGCTCTTATGAAGCAGAAAGAACAAACAAGTTAGAGGAGTAGAGTATATCAAATGTCACCTCTCTAGAAATGTAGTTCACTCTTTAGGTTGACTTTCATGTCAGAATTGGTCTTCATAAAAGTATGACATCATTAATTCCAGAACGACACTAGGGAAACTATAGAACGAACGCGAAATTAATATCTGTCATTCCTATATGAATAATAGCAACAGAACAAAATGATTCTGATTTCTAAATAAACAACAATTGAAAAGCATTCTGATTACTAAATAAACAATAATTCTGATTTCTAAATAATTAACAACATAATTCTGATTACTGAATAATCAAGAACAGAACAACATACTTTTGATTACTAAATTGTCCACAACAGAACAACACAATTCCAGTTACTAACTAATAGACAAGAACACCACAATTCTGATTACTACATAATGAACAAATCAGCAACACAATTCTGATTAATATTTAAATAACAACAGGACAATAAAATTCTGATTACTAAATAAACAACAACATAAAAAAAAAATTGACGGTACAAAAATATGAACTTCCGATTTTTGGACCCCCTCCCCTCTAATTAAATCCTAGATCCGCCACTGCAATAATCAACATTTAAAAAGAAAGATATATATATATAAATTATGTTTATATGATAATAAATATACCACCGATGCAGGGCTTGGAATATAAATTTCGTTGTTAACATGACATCAACTCTTTCGAAGAAGTTTCGTGGAACCCTTTCGAAATTAGGCAGATCCGTTTGCGTTTTCGTGTTTGTTATTTGAAGGCTATAATACACGCACGTCACGTGATCATTAATTGTAAGCCAATCAGATTACATGAATCATATCCAGTGTTTGTAGGTCATTGTAGGTCAATGTTATTGCTCGCTTTTGTGAAAAGGTGACAATATGACTTTCAATCACCGACAGAGCGTCCAGAGAACTTTAGACACTCGTCAGTATACCCCGTTTATTCCTTTAAAATGTTATTGAAATTGTTAATGATATTTTGGATAAAATCTCAAATATAAAAACGCTAGAAAAAACAACAACAAATTTGTCAGTTGGTGTTTTGGAGTAGTATGGATTATAAACGGGATTACATCTTCGTAGACTAAATTAAACAATTGCAAGATAACTGTTTGTTTCAACCATTTAAGACTTGTACAAAGGTATTTTAGTACGTCAAATTAAACAATGCCTTCTGCTCCTCCAAACGTCAACTTATGCTACTCAAAAATGACATCAATTTATGCCGCGAGAAATACTCTTTCAAGACATATATTATGATTATTACTTTATGGATAATTATCCATAAAATAATAACGATTTCTTAAACCGTTTTATCTTCTTGTGATATACCATTATTATCACCATATTCATGTTAACCAACATCATCATAATCATTGTCGTCATCACCACCTCCATCATCATCACCATCACTATTATCTTCATCATCATAACCACAATAATAATAATAATCATCATCATCATCATCACCATTATTATCATCTTCATCATCATCATCATCACCATCACTATCATTATGATCATCATCATCACCATCATCATCACCATCATCGTCACCATCATCATCATAACCATCATTATCATCACCATCATCACAACCGTTTTATCTTCTTCTAATATACCATTATCACCATATTCATATTAACCACCATCATCATTATCATTGTCGTCATCACCACCTCCATCATCATCAACTTCATCATCATCATCATCATCATCATCATCATCAGTATCATCTTCACCATCATCATCATCACTATCATTATTATCATCTTCATCATCATCATCATCATCATCAGTATCATCTTCACCATCATCATCATCACTATCATTATTATCATCTTCATCATCATCATCATCATCATCATCAGTATCATCTTCACCATCATCATCATCACTATCATTATTATCATCTTCATCATCATCATCATCATCATCATCATCATGCTCCATTGCTCTAAATTTTGTTGTCCGAAACAAATGTGAACGGATGTTCTTTTTGCCTCTTTTCTCGTGGGCCCGGCAGCCGCTGAGCAGCGCCAGATGGATGTTGCTCTATTCCCTTCTTTTGAACGCCAAACAGGGTAGCAGCAACTATCTTTTTTTCATCATCATCATCATCATCATTAGCATTGCCATCTCCTTAAGAATTACATTTCCACTCACTTCACTCTGAATGATGATGAGTGACGGAAAGAACTACACAAACTTATTAATTCTATATTTCATATCATCTTTTTATTTTGTATTTACATCAAAATATACACCATGCGAAATTAAAGTACAAGATTCATTGACAGCTATAAATACGTTATAGTTGCAGCGATATGCAGAAATGAACGTTACTTCATGCAACAATCCTGTTTCATACCATAATCATGCGAATTATTACACATTTTCTTACCACAAAAAGCAAACTTGTATACCTCGAATAATTTCTATGTGTAAGATGACAGCACAACCCTTACATTTTTGGAGATATTGAAAAACAAACTCCAACAAAAATGTTACATTCATTATCATTATTTATCCGACAGAAGGCTGCTTTTCATATGAGGAATACAAAAAAACTCATTCGTATTAAACTAAAAGGCCTTAGGATAATGACATTTGCAAGTTTTGATGTTTTTTTTTTTTAATGGAAAATATACTGAAAGAGCTAAAAGAATATTAAACAATATGGAAATGTTAGGGCATATAAATAAAGATACTATACACTTGTTAATGGAATCTAAAAAGTATTGTAAATGTAGCATAAATTCATTACTCTAAAAGCGGAAAGAGCATTAAAGCAAGAAAGAAAAGAAGCATCATCACTACATGCAGATAAATACATATAATTTTGTTGTGTGATTTGAATGATTTCACCAGACTGTTTGGAAAAGAGTTCAATTCTTGTACATGTAAGCTGGGGACCTGCGGCTTTCAGTCCTTTCCAAGGGAATTGGCAATGATTTACCAAAGGGCACTAGTGCATGAACTAGGTTTTGAATCCGAGATCTATTGGTTACGAGACCTATGGGGGTGATTCACTAACATCTAAAATCAATCCCAACACAGTGGGATAAAATCAATTTTAGGATCAATAGCCATGAAATTGTTCCATGTGTCCGTATTTGGGATTTATTTCAAATGTTAGTGAATCACCCATGATCTAACAAATGAGCTATCATGCAGCCTCAGTCATAATTAAAGGGGAAGTTCACCCTGGGTTTCAATTGGCTTTAAAAAATGCAGAAAAATGAAATAAATATTTGAGTGAAGGTTTGAAGAAAATCGACCAAAAAATAACGAAGTTAAGAATATTTGAAGTTTTGATTCTGTGACGTCACGTGCGAGCTGCTCTCCTATGTGTTATACAGTCTGTGTAAAAAAAATGGTACAGTTGGGGAAAAAAATATTTAGGTGTGAAATATTTTTAAATAATGTGTGTATGTGGTACCAAAATAAAGCCAAATAATTTTTCTTGCTGATGCGCTTTGTTCTGTATATTTTGCTTTCGTAAAACAAAAGTTATGCTAAATTTTGTGCGACGAGGAACAAATCGAAATTGAGCACTTCATGGTCATTATGCGAAACCTATACACAAAGGCATGGGACGGCGTGCGAAAAATGCATTTTTCTTGATTGTAGAAAACTAGTCATATTTCAAAAATTACAACACCAAATGTGATGAAAAAAAAATTGCAGGTGAAAGCCTGATTTTCCTGCTTTTTGGAAATACCAAACAATAGCAGGCTGTGATTAATCTTCATACTATAAAAAAAAAATGTTTTCCACTTGTGCCATTTTATTTGACACAGACTGTATAATGTAAAATCCATAAAACTGTCATTTTTCATCAGAATATTGCATTATTTCACCTGTGCAGTCGATATATCATCAAATCTACGTTCGTATACACGCCTCTGTCAAATTGACCCATTCCGTTATCAAGAACCATAAAAAAGAACAAATTTATGAAATTTATATACACAACACATGGGAGAGCTGCTCGCACGTGACGTCACAGAATCAAAACTTCCAAGTATTCATAACTTCACTATTATTTGTTCGATTTTCTTCCAACTTTCACTCATATTTTTATTTTATTTTTCTGCATTTTTTAAAACCAATAAAATTCCAGGGTGAACTTCCCCTTTAATCACAACGTTCATAGCATTGAATAGTTTCAACAGTGTTTATACATTTGTATATGTTTATATAAACTAAATGTTATATCATAACAATAAAATTCTGGTAATTTTACAATTGCTTTGAAAGCGCAGATATACACCATAACACTTTAAGACGAAAAAATAATAACCATGAATATAAATGTACGGTGTATATATCTACACATTGTGAATTTCAAAAATATATAAAACCATAATCTAAAATAAAATTTGCTGTGACAATAAAATCATATAACATCTGAGGTTAAATTTAACAATGATTGGGCGTAGTACTTCAAATAAAATAAAAAATAAAAAATGCATTTGTTTTGCAATCACACTGAGTCAAGATAGAATAAGAAAACAAGATAGAATTTGAAATAAAAGACATAAGCAAACAAAGTCAAAAAGACAGTTAAAAAAAAAACATGAAAATATTACAGATAAATAAATACTTCTAATTTCATATTTTGTCAGCCATTCAATGTGAAAATTTATATGTTTCACACCTAACATACTGTAACATGTTTCACAGAAGAAAAAAAATTGTACGGTTTGCTAGATTTTCTCTTCAATGTACCATGAGTTTCAGAGTTTATTCCTTACTAAGCAATATTAATTTTAGAAATGGGGAAGGATAGTAACATACTAACACTTGAGTATTGGCTTGTTATAATACAAATGAATTCTATTACTAGTGCTTGTAAATCAACACTCAGCAAGCTGGATGTACACGCTATCTCTCCTGGATGTACACGCTATCTCTCCTCAGCTTTGCTTCGGAGGAGATAGCTGTCCAGCTTGCCTGGTAAGTGTTAGTTTGCCTATCATTTGAACCTAATGCCAACATTAGATAATAAATAGTTCTCTTCATTCATTCATGTACCAGTAGTCACTTTTCTACCCATTATCCCTCTCTTTAACACAATTTGCTAATTCAACATATACTTTGATTCGCTTATACTTTATATCAAATTGAAATGAAAACCAAGACATTAGTTGAGATATTCATACATAATAATGTGAACATTACCTTCATGTCAATCAAACGACTCAAAACATGAGTGTAAGGTCAAAGGGGAAAGGGTCACCTAGCCTTGATAGTTTCCTCTTTTTTGAAATGTTTTCTACCAATTTTTTTGTTTGTTTTTTCCTTTCTCTTTCCTTACAAAAACAAGTCATACATGTATAATCAAATCAATACATGCATATAGCCTTATAAATTGTCGAATGAAGAGGGAATACTGAATATATATTTTTTTTACAGTAAAAGTGATTAAACACAAGCACACGTTCCTGTTGCTATGCACTGTGTTACTCATACATGTACATGTACGTACTTCAAATCTACATAACTTTATGATACTAGTACAATTATCACAACAGAACCTTACCTTAATATCCAAAATGTATTTTTTTTAGGAAGAGAATATATATATTTCATTGTCTAAATAGATATACATGTATGCCATTTTAAAAATGAAAATTTTTGTTTGCTTGTTTTGCCCTTCCCATTTTTAGTCATGCTCATCGTTCCATATTCACTAGCAAAACAAATCATGACCTTTATAATATTACAAAAGGATATATCTAAGCAAAGATGAAAAGATTGAAGGAATATTTTAGAATATTATTTTCCCATTTGTAACCATACAAGACTCTTGGTTATATAAAATATGACATGAATACCTAGCATATATATTATTATTATCATATATATGGGAAAGCAGGACTATACTGACTGACAAGTTACACATGAATATATACAAACTATTAGTTTCTTTGCAAAACTTTTGCTAGAAGTAGCACACAATACTCAATGACAATATTTTAGAGACTGCAATGTCATATCTAGATCAGTTACATTTATATAGCTTCAAGCCATTGAATGGCACATAATTTCAAACACACCTCGCAAAATTGAAAATAGAATTAAATAATACTGCTTTTAGTCGAGGCAGGGAGGTTTTTAGAGCGACCAATCTTTGATGATTTTGGAAAAAAAAGAAAATATGAAATAAATATATAAATAAAACTGAGATACAAAATTGGAGTGATGTTTAACGTAACATAAGAAAAACAAAATGTTTCTGTAATTTGGCTGTTGGTGGCCTAATGTCATAAATGAACATCTTGAGATATACATAACAAATACATACATATTTACATTTATGCATCTATGGACACAATAAAGAATGAAATGATGGATAAAAAGAGAAAGCAAACAGAACAAAAACAAGCATTTTTCGCAAGTGAATTTGTGATATGTCCTGTTCAAAGCATTCACACAGATGAAAATGATTATTACATCTCTTCCCCAAATCGCCATGCAAGCACATACAGTGTACTATAGTATAGCAATTACATAATGGAGCATTGTTTTCAATAGAGCACACTATGTCTTATTAATTGGTTGCAATTCTCAATCAAGGATGTGTAGGACGTATCAAATAACAGAATATTGTTTGTCAGAAAGCAAAACTGTCCTTTAATTGTACCATTTGACCCATACATGCAACAGTTAGTCATGTCTTTGCATTTTTATTATTTAATATAATATCAATCTGAATTATACATGACACACGAGCAGACAGCTAATATGTTACATGCAAATTAATCTTCTTTTATTTTTGTTGGAGAGTATTATAAACCTTTCAAAACTTGTAATGCCAGTTTTTTATCTAATTTAAGAGGAACTACAATTCACCTATTTTCAAATACAAATTGGAACACTTTTATTACCAATAATTAAAAAAAAAACATAAAGAAGGTTCAATACAAAACTTTCAGTGGTTGAAATAGTTCATCATGCCAATAGACAAAGGAAAGTTTAGTCCTGTTCTGCAGCACAATAGGTAGCCTTACATCAACTATGGCACAGAAGTTCTGAAAACTTTGTCCAACTCAAAGACACATTCTTAGCACTTTAGGTCAAGGCTCTTGGTTCCAATGCATTTTCAATGGAGAAAATACATGTACCAGTAAATTATACTGCAAGATTAAATATACATTTAGCTCCAGAAAGGTGTCAACTTGAATATAACTCTGGTTCATAAAAGGCGCTATACGACACGGAAGAGTCCAATACATATTGCGTAAGATAATGATGACATGGAGTAGGTCTGCAATTGGTATTATGCAATGACAGGTACCTTTGAGGTTATCGCCTGCCACTTAATTTTAAACGATAATTGACTCCCTCCAGGAACTCTTTTTTCTAAATAGTAAACATCTCCTTTCAAGTGACATTTTTAAAATTACTTTATAATTTTTATATATCATAAATTACACCCAACACATGATCAGATATGGTGAAATTATTGGCAAATTATTATCTATTACTGTTGCAGCACTTGCCAATAACAAGGAAGAACAGTTTATAATGAAAAATAATCATTAAAATCTCTATATTGGCAACACAAAGGGTAATTCGATATCAAGTACAATTTATCTTCCTTTTTCAACTGGCATATTACTTTTTGCATTCAAGTTGAGTTGCATTTGTGGGAAGAATGTACATTGTAGGCGTGGAATCCAAACATAATTGGTTGTCAATTTAAGGAAGTAATAAGGACTTTTTATAGATTTTTTACAAAATTGTTTTACGGAATGAACAAAGGTTTGTGCGGAGTCCAATTTGACCACACATGTTTCTAATAAAGAGACGAGTCGACTTTTACGAAGTATTCCTCGAACCTTCGATGATCAATGCATTATTCACCACAGACCTTCGATGACATCGAGTGCAGAAGTTAGAGCACCTCACGCTTTTATTAAGTTCATTCTTCCAAATAATAGGAAACACCATGCAGCTTCTTGAAATATCATATTCTGTCCTGGAATCCTTTGGTAAAAGTTCATCGCAGCCGCTTGGAAATCTTTCTGTGTGTCAAGCGTTCTGTGAATCCATCGATATCGGCACGTCCCGATAACTGATGTACTTGCGGAGCACACTGGGTATGTTAAGTGGTTCTAAGTCGCTCCAGTTGGGGTAGGAACGTCTGAGGGCCATGCGGCATAGGTGTCGCAGGGGCTGCCACTCCTGGGGAACAGCCACAAACTGAACAGATCCCGACCTTGTCCTACATGTACGTAGGGGAAAAGAGAAAGAAGGACATATACTTGTCTGAAACCAAGACCTACTTTATCACTATCTTCATAAATTATTATCCTAACCTGTTTTCTACGGATATTGTCCCTGTATCAAGTCTTAAAGAAAAAAAAATCAGTATTAAACTGGTTAGGTAACACTTTGCCCTTCTTATGTGTCAACAGCTGTAGAGATTGATGAAGGCTGAGGAGCCCGAAGATTGGGAAGCGGGCACAGTGTGACACAAAATTTAGTTCCGGGATGCCTTCTGAAAATTTAAAAATGACTATCAAATATAATTCCTTCCTTGTTTCCATCCTAAAAAGTACAGAGCGTTATGGTGTCACATGTGACACTCAAAAATTTAAATATCATAAATTATATCATGCTTCTTCTCTTTTCCTTTCCAATAAAAAATATAAAGTGCCCATTTTTGTTAGTACCATTTCTTTATAATTGTTTGAGTTCAAGGCAATTTTAATTTTAATTTCAATTCCAATCTTAAATTCAATATAAATCTAACATGTTATTATTTAGTTTTATTTTATGCATTGATTTTTTTAAATTGCAGGTATTTTTTAAACTTTTGTTTCAATTTCCATTTCGTTCATTTAATGATTTTTACAGACATTTGAATTATTATCATTATGTATATTTCATTTATTTATTCGTTTATTTATTTATTCATTTCATTTATTTATTTATTCATTTCATTTATTTATTTTACATTTTATTTTTTATCTTTATTTTCATTTATATATTTATTTATTTATTTATTTATTCATTTATTTATATATATATATTTTTTTTTTTTTGGGGGGGGGGCGGGGGTGTAGGTGGAAAGATTGCATCTCTAACAGCTCTTACTCACCCTGCCGCTACGACGGTACCATCAGCATTAAAGGAACAGCTTAGAGGTTCTTGCACTGAAGAGACTAGAATAGGATGTTCATTATTAGAGATGGACCACACTCGAAGCAAACTGTGGTAAAAAAATAAAAGAATATACAGTATTGGTTTATTTCCTTAGGATTTACATCCATTAGGGAAACTTTTTAGAAAAAACAACTTTCATGGACAAATCTAGAGTGCTATAAATGACCACTTTAATTATACTTTTGGCTGTGATAGGACACAAATTCAGGCCTTACACTTTCCCTTGCCTTCTTGAGAAATTGTTGTTTAGAATTTTCCAATCTTCCAATATATACGATCATTTAAAATGTGTCCTTTTACAAATTGAACATAAAATCTTAAAGGGTCACCATTTTTCAGATATCTCACTTAAGTTCAATATGCACTATAAAGAGACCCATTTTCAAAGTATCAGAGTGATACAATATCAAGATATAATACTTTATAAACTTTTAGTTATACAGTCCACTCCCATTATATGCTGTTCAGAATCTACCCCATTATAATTATATATAACAGAATCTTGCTGTAATAAACTCATAGGTACACTGAAGTGTGTACTTGTTTACCTAGACATTTTAAAAAGTGATGCTTGAGTAGAGGAAGCAGAGATATTGAAAACTGATTTGCTAGACAGGAATAACCATAGGGTTCATACTAGGTCTTGGTAGGAAGGTAAATACATGAATGCAGTGTGTCCCAGATAAAAACTAAACCTAACATTGGAAGCTTCATATTAAAATTGTATGTTTTATGCGACATCATATTTTATTTAATGAAAAAGCGAAACTCATATTCTGTCCAACGATTCAAAACTCAGACCTGTACATGATGTCAAATTGTTTAATTGTTAAGAGTACTCACTTGTCGTCACAGACAGAGGCAAAGTGTAATCCATTGGGAGAGAAAGTGATATCTCTCACAAAATAACCATTGGAACCTCCTGCAAACATCGGACTTAGTTTTGGAAAAACATGACTGAAATGAGAAAAAAAAAATAAAAGAAATTCGAATTAGTTTTCAATCATAAGAACCAATATGGGTCACAGAGCTGATAATACATGGAAGATATTCTGAAATTGTCCTCCTCATCTGTATCTTTAGTCTTATATTGAAAAAGAAAATATAGCCCATTTGCCAGGACAATTATAATGACTTTAAGATCTCATATTAAGTAATACGTGTTTTATCAATATACCTTTCACTACATTTCAAAGGAGTTTAAAAACTTGAACAAAAAAAATATTTTGAGATTTTACCAATACCATAGTCCCAAGCTTTAAGATGGTCATTATACATGTATCATTGATGGTTATTAAAAGAAATGGCTGTTGGATCATATGAATTGTAAATTGTAGATTCCTTGTTGGTCCAGTGTACACCAAATAAAAATTGATAATGTACTTGGAGACCAACTAAAAATTAGACTATGTAAACATTGATCTAAGATCAAATAGCCAAATATCCAGACTTATCACACAATTGCAAGTATTGGCCCATGCCCAAACATAATAGAGCCACAATTGTGCCCAGACAATCGGGCCTCAATAATCTATTAGAATTGCGAATCCTGGGTCTGCACCTGATAATTCTGTTTTTTACAATTACACCCAAAAAGTTCCTCAGAGAAGACTACAAATAGTTGGCACACTCACGCATGTGAACATGTGCACAGGAATGGGTTAAATACACAGGAAACAAAGTTCATTTGGGGTCACGACAAGTGCTGTTAAGCTATATTTACTTCTTTATGGGGAAGTTTGCAAGACTAGCATTAAAAAAATATATCCAGCATAGCACGTACTGCTAGTCCTTTACTTACTAACTTAAAATACAAACAAATAAACCGGTCTGTGCCAGATTCTTTTAGGGTTGTAATTTTGGAGGAACTCTTTATGAAATGTGATGAATCAATATATTGTAGCTCTTTCTTAGTTGATCATGATAAAAAATGTAAAAATGAAGAATGGCCAAACCACATTACTATGCCTGGGTTGTATCCCAGGCACTGGCGCTTATATTCCTAGAGCAAGGCATTCTATCTGCATTACATGCTTCAACTGCCGTCTTCTCCCAGTTGGTGTGCTTAAATTGCGTGAAATGTCAAACCCGAAGCATCTCAGACGTACATGTATATTCTACAACGTGGCCTTTTTAGCAGTTAAGCTGGTAACACCCCCACACCTAAATTGAGCGCAGCTTCATCAGGTGAAAGCTTATTGAAATTTGATCCAATCATGCATGTACACCATATGGCGCTTCAGCAAGAAGTATAATGTACTAGTTCGTAAAAACTCTGTCCCAAACATGTTAAGCAGCATATTCATGGGTTTATATCCAGCAGTTAAATTCCTCTTGGTCTAATTCTCATTTGGTCTAAAGACCACTTGGTCTAATTGTCAATTCATCTAATTACGTTTTGGCCTAATTGCTTTTTGGTCTAATTCCAAAATGAATAATTGGCGTATTAACAGTTTGTTACAGGAATTGACCTTTGTAGACAAAGTGACAATAAGAGCAAATGGTAATTAGATGAACTGTTTGAAGACAAAACCGGAATTAGACCACATTGGATGAGACCAAACGGGCATTAGTCAAAGTGGGTAAGACCAAATTACAATTTACCAATTCATGCTTTAGCAAACATCTGGCTTTTCCCCCTAATCCACCTACAATAGGCTATGTCACACTTCTGTTTGATGAAGCAATGCCTCAAGAGCTAGACTAGAGGAACAGACAAATTGGCCTTTGGTCTTGAGAATCCTTTCCAGGGTTTATGAGGATCCCTTATCTCTCTGCCAGCCCTCTATAGACGGTGCTGCACTAGCTCAAGCTCGAGCTAAAGTTTCATATTAACAACCTGACCTGACCTTTAACAACCAAGCCCTATAATGTATTGCGCAACTGAGAACTAGCCCTAGCTTATACACACACAGGTGCATGGTGGGATAGGTCTTATCTCAAGCTAGTGCAGCACCGTGCAAAATTGCGTGCTATTTTGTGCTAAAACCACAAACTAGCTTGAGTTTTTTTTAAATAGCCTAAGATGACTCAGGCTGAGATTTTTTCCAATTTAGCTTGCTATTATAGAAAAAAAAGCATGATCTCCTCTGATCGGGCTAATTCAGTTCAGTTCAGTTCGCTTATTCACTTGTATTCGCTTATTCACTGCATCACAAATAGCGCACTATTAAAATAGCACAAGCTAGTGAAGAACCGCCTTATGAGAATCCCTTATCTCTTTGCCAGCCCTCTATAGGCTTCCTTTGAGACTTCCAATTACCTACTTCTCACCTTCTAATACATGTGTATCAGGCCGACATGTATATTCTAAAGTAAACAAACTATTAAATATGAGAGCAAACAGCCCCTTGGTCTAGAATACAATTGGTAGTCTGGATGAAGTCCAAGAGAATCATTTTTGTTACATCTTTTGTCAGTTTGTACGTGTTACATGAACCTTTTTTTTCCCTCTCTATTTTTTTTAAGCACCAGGAGTACCGAAAGGTGGACCTGTGCGCTATAGAAGTAGCCACTAATATAATTATGAATAAAATGGTAGTTTCTAAATTCAGCTGTTAAAACGTTACTCTTATAATCAGATCTACATTTCTGAATCTTTTTGGCTAAGAATACAGTTGTAAGAGATTCCTAATTTTTGATAGGTTCTGTATCTATAGCTGTTTTATTTAATTTAAAAAGTGATCATTACACAATATGTTAATATTATTTGATGAAAAACAGTAAAGTAGACTTTTATCTCAGCTTTCATGCAACAGGTTCATGAAACTATTCTATTCTAACCCTAATCAGGTGCAGTAATGCCCATCCCCCCCCCCCCCCTAATTTGGAATTTTAACTTCTCTGTGTGATAAAGTATTTTGTGTGCTTGCATGTTCATATAATCTAGAGGGGGCCCAAAATGTCCTCCCCACCCCTACCCCCCCCCTTTTCCCTGGAGGCAACAGCAAGGTCTGAAATACCAGTGGTGGATCCAGGGGACACGCGCCCCCTCTATAATTTGATAACCACCCATTGACTGTACATGTTAAAATAAGAAACTTCCGGCGGATCACCCCCTTATCGAGCCTGGCGCCCCCTCTATTTTCAAATCCTGGATCCGCCACTGGAAATACCCTGGTATTACTGGTACTAGGGTTAAGTGCCAATATTTGATTCTCCAGGCTAGCCTACAGTGATATCAATCCCCTAGTAAAACTTTATGTAGCAAGTGCTAACATATGGCCATACAAACTACCACTGACACTAAGGGTATGTTCAATGTCCATTTTCAAATTTAAATGCTAACATGAATCATGATACAAAACGCAATTACAAAGCACAGAACACAAATGCGATCAGAGGTACACCGTTCAGTGTCGAAAATTTAAAGCTGATTATACATCCATCGTCTTTCAATTCCCCGCTCTCCAAAACAAACATCTGCATTTTTTTCCCACTTGCAGCGGAAGCTTCCAAGGCGAGAGCACATTTAAAGATGTTTGAAAACTCAATTGTGTTCAGTGTCCCATTTCGTTGCATTCTGCTCAAGGTCGTAAAATCGAAGCTGATTGTGATTCAAAACGTACCTTTTTCAGCGTTTAAATTTTCCTCCGAATGAAGATCCGAAATACATTTACTTTTATGGCCGAGAATGGGGACAATGAACACCCACTTTGTTTCTCTTTATATCAGCGTTTAGTAATTGCGTTTTGTATCATGATTCATGTTGGCGTTTAAACTTTGAAAATGGACATTGAACACACCCTAATACTCACGTTTCCAGTGTGAGGTTTAACAAGATAAATCTTAGTGCTTATGTTTATAACCCAAACAGGCAGCTTACATAACATTTTTGTACGACATGCTACATTTATTTCATTCAGTTATTTTCTACTTTTGACAAGCAACTTAAAGCCATTACGAACAAGCAGCCTTCTACAATGACACGTCAAGTCCTCAAATATGGACTGGTTCCTAACCCATAATGCAACATTCTGAGCAGTGTAGTCTCTTGCCATAGGTCTATTCAAAACACTTATTCACTACTCAATTTACACTTGATAATTATTTTACCATGTAGCAAAACAAATAATTTTTCCCTCAAAACATTTTGTAGTTTCCCAAAACAAATAAAATTATATGTTAATTTATACACTCAAAAGGTATATTTTAAGACTGCATGTAGCTATTCATAATACCAGGTCAATAAGAGTGTTGGTCAGCTCGCTCTTGCTTGAAAACATGAGGAATAGCATTTTCAAGTTTCTCCATTTATTGCCCAGTGGTTTGTAAACACAATTTCAAGATCTGTTTATTCTATAATCATTTCCCGACACAGGATAGGATGTTGTGTATTCAAAAAAGCAAGATGTTTTGGGGGAAAACCAGAAGAAGTTTGTACGTTGAAATTTAATATCCAGATTCCGCACCTCTTTGATGTGTGTGCAAGATGTATACAGACAAGGTGTAAATCGATTGAACTGCGACTGCTTTTCTGGGGCAAAGAAGTGGAAACATTTTATGACAAAATTCCTATCATTCCAAAAACAGCAACATTCATAATGTACGTTGGAATTGGTGTCAAAACTTCTTTTACAATAACAGGATCTTGGGTTCAGATATTTCTTTTGGCTTTAATGAAATGTGAAGTCTGAAGTAAAATTAATTGGTAATCTCTACTGAGATGTATCTGTTGTTGAAATATTCTCCAGCATTTATTTTCACTTAGTAGATACAAGTATGTTTTGTGTATTTTGATAATACTTTATCATTATTATGATATGTTAATATCTTATGCCTGACGAATAGTTTGATTATGATCATTATAGCAGCTTTTATTTTGAAAATACTTCATCATTATTTATATGTTAATATCTTATGCCTGACGAATAGTTTGATTATGATCATTATAGCAGCTTTTATTTTGAAAATACTTTATCATTATTATGATATGTTAATATCTTATGCCTGACGAATAGTTTGATTATTATTATAGCAGCTTTCAAGGGCAGCATTCTAAACATGTGTTTAAACTGTTAAATACCACTGTTAACAGCTTCAATTTTGCAATACCACATGACCCATATATTCTGTACAGGGGCAGGCCATTTCTATCTTTAAAAAGACCTTGCCTGAACTAGATTTGTTTCCTATTAGGAGAGCTACCCACGGGTGCTCTCACCAAACAAGAAATCTTGTACGATTATAAAATACGACCTTGCTAAATTTGACCATCATTTATGGACTTAATAGGAGATTTATCTAAACCAATAGGAAAAAGGATCCACATCCTGACTAAGCTACAAAAAAAAAATAAAAAAGAAGGAAGTATTGGTTTAAATTTGATATCATACAGCTTCACATTTCATGAAGGCCGAAAGTAACTTTTATCCTTAGACCCTGTCTTGCGGAAGCAGCCACAAACAAGGAACATAATCTAGCCAAAATTGGAAAAGAATCTATATCCTGACTCTGCAAGGAAAATGGGAAGTATCACTATCTGGTAACACAGCATGATTTAACTGAGTACAAATTATAAGAACAAAATGTACTAAAGTGTGATGTTATGCTGGTGATAATGTCTTGTATACTTGCTCTAAACCATCTCACAAGTTGAATAATTGCATCAAGATGATATCAAAAACAGTAACCAAGTTCAGTCCATTGATACATTAAGTGTACACCCCATCCAAAGGATTTAATGTTTTGAACCAGTAACCAACCAGAGACAACAAATAATTATGATGTCTGCATTTTTGTACTTCATAATAACACCTAAGCTGGCTTATGATAGTTGGCCTATATGTACCCTGTACTGAGCAGCTGTCCTTTGTGATGGTCCCACAGGATAACCAATAGGACCCCTGCTTTTCACTATAAGGGTTCAAGAGGATCAACCTGGTGTCGCAGGATGCTGTTGTCAGAACAGCACCATCTGCAGAGAACCCACAGGACATCACACGGTTGTGGTGTGCCCCAGGATAACTAATAGGACCACTGCTAATTACTGAGCAGCTCTCCTGTGTACGGGTTAACCACTTGACTGCTGCATGGTGCTAATTGCACAGTACGGGTATGACCAGCTTTGCGCTGGCGCTTCAAAACGGACAAAGCTCAGACAATATCATGATCACGTAATATAACGTGGTCCGCGCAGTGCACAAATGCCAAGCAGGTAATATTACATGGTCCGCAGCCAAGTAGTTAAGAGGATTACCCTGGTGTCGCAGGATGCTGTTGCCAGAACAGCACCATCTGCAGAGAACTCACAGGATGTCACACTGTTATGGTGTCCCCCAGGATAACTAATAGGACCACAGCTATTTATTAACCTACCTGAATTCACTGAGCTGCTCTCCTGTGTACGGGTCCCACAGGATAACCCTGGTGTCGTAGGATGCTGTGGCCAGAACAGCACCATCTGCAGAGAACTCACATGATGTCACACTGTTGTGATGGCCATGTAGCCTCCGGAGAAGTTTGTATTTTTTGAAGTCCCACACTATCACCTGAAATGTAGGTGCAACAAAAATGATGAACTTATATAATTGTAATGTACAATCAAAAACATTTTCAGTTACGTATCAACCAAGGGGCTGTGGATGAATTTTATGAGCTATTTCCCATTATTTATTTTCATCCATTACTAGACCCATTGCCTATTAATTCT
The DNA here is from genome assembly GCA_940671915.1 of Paracentrotus lividus. Classification (NCBI taxonomy): domain Eukaryota; kingdom Metazoa; phylum Echinodermata; class Echinoidea; order Camarodonta; family Echinidae; genus Paracentrotus; species Paracentrotus lividus. The sequence goes on along the minus strand of CALNVZ010003434.1, from coordinate 20,492,364 downwards.
CTGTTTTTACTTTTTCAAAGGGCATCCCAATTGAGTTCATGTAAGTATTGTGTCCAGATAATATACAATGTATGTAATATCCTAGCAAAAACTTTATTTCAACACTGAAAAACATCAATTTTTTAAAAAAGTTTTTATTATATGGGTACACCGTTAACCTAAACAAAATTGCCGTCAGGGTCGTACAGCAACAGTACAGGTCCTATGTCATGAAAAAATAGCTAATGTTCAGACCTCGTTCGCACAGTTTTTGACAAGATTCTGCACCTTCAACTCATAACAGACTTACCGATCTTTGTTCGCCGACGGATGCCAGCATGGTGCTATCGGGGGAGATGGCGCAACCGTACACAGCCTTTGGGTGTCCTTTGAGGGTGACGACCATGTTGCCATCATCCTTCATATCCCAAACCTTGAGGGTACTATCATGACTTGCAGACACCAGGAACAGGCTGCCATCCGGGTTGAATTTGATGTCACGCACAATGCTCTTGTGGTCTACCAAAAGCACATGTTCCCCTGTAAGTAGAAAGAGGTAGAGTATATAGGAATCGTTTGGGATATGTTCAGGTATAACATTCAGTCAAGGGCTATTAGACCTTTTTGTCTTTCATATCCCAAAGCTTGAGATTACTGTCAGGACTTGCAGGTCACACCAAGAAAAGACTGCCATTGGGGTTGAACTTGATATCACGCACCACGCTCTTGCGGTCTACCAAAAGCACATGTTCCCCTGTGAGAAGGAAGAGATCAAGTTTGAACATAAACTTGTTAGCAGGGAAATCATGCATTGTGTTTGCAACTATACACATGTAGGCCCTATATGTATGTGTACTGATATCAGACATTAAAGCAAAAGGACGTTGCAAGGTTGAACTTCATGTCACGCACCACGCTCTTGTAGTCTTCCAACAGCACGTTGTTCCCCTGTGAGTAGATAGAGATTAAGGCCGGTATCCTTGAAGGGTGCCTAAAGTTAGTAGACCCAACTTTAGTCACCCTTCAAGAATATCGGCCATTGTTTGTAGGAATGTATCAAGGTTAGAGTCAGGTATAACATAGAGTCAAGGGATACATGTAAAGGCATACACTTGACTAGCGGAAGGGAGTGCCTGCAAAGCAATTGGTCATATTTAAACGCGAGTGACACAACATTTGGACAAACAGAAGGGCGCATATCTTCGCACTTGTAGGTTATGAATGGATCATGAGTACCATATTATGTATACGGTAATGTAGGAGTGGCATGTATCATTATCAGTTGGATTTGAATTTTACAATTGGTCCTGGAAATAACGATTAAAAAACGGTCCGTGAGTGACACAACAAATTTTGGACATGGGGTTTCTGACCATTATTGGTTATGGTTGGATTTGTGCCCAAGTACAACATAGATCTCTAAAGGTACCATAAGTGCTCATATGTACTGTTGTACATGAATAGTGTACCTGACATTTATAGTCCTTATCAATCATTCCCTTTCTGTAGAAAATGGTCCGCCACTATGTGTCGTGAGTGACATTAGATCCAAACTACCTATGTGTATATGCCATGTTATAGTAGTCCATGATAATTACTTTTTAGAAGCAAAAAAATCTGACAAAAGTGACTAGATATAAGAATAAGAGGCATCTAAAGCACAATAGTCCCATATGTACAAATTCCTGTTTGATCAATTATTCAGCATAAGAAAACTGGATCACGTAATGTTTGAACTTAAATAATTGGTTGTAATGTAAAGAAACCTTTGTGTTGATTTCAGATACTAAGTTACATTTTCAAAGGCAGCGCAACATTAAAATTTCAGCTAAATGTCAACTTTAAATTGAATATGACCAAATGTAACTAGACCGTATGTTGTAAAACCTGTGAGAATAACATGGGAATCCTTCCCGAGTCTTTTCTCTGAAGTTTTCTTAGTCTTTTCCTTTTCCCACAAATTTGTATATAAATGCTTGTTAACACAATCTTATGTTGCATTTTTCTTTTTATTGATGGTAATTCAAATGTAGATTTTTTGTTTCAATAAATTGATTTGATTTGATTTGTACAAAAACATATCAGAAACCAGGAACAGGCTACCAACGGGGTGAATTTGATATCGTAAACCCTGTTCTTTTCATCTACCAGGAGCATGTAATTGTTAATTTTAAAATCAAATATAATCAGTACCAATTTTGAATATTTGTCTAGAAATGAAGATCTAGGTAAAATATTTTATGCAAAGAATTACACTTCATTTGTATAGATCTAGTCTATTCAGTAATATAAATGATTGCTATCAAAGTTACGTTAAAAAAAAAAAAAAAAAAAGGGGGGGGGGAATAAATAAATGAGTATTTTTAATTCCCCCCTACTATCCAGGTTTGAATACCTGCTATAAAATGGAAATTGTAGCCCAACCATTACTTTGTTGTATGCTACATAGACCTCAGACTAACAAGCTAGGGCACCTAACTACATTGTCAATATTTGATTTTTAATTTCCTAAGGTCATATTTGCAATCTGTTATCTAGGTTCTTAGGATAGGAATTAAATGATGGTGACATCATGTATTGTGCAAATGGATTCTGTTCAATTAGTTATCAACCTTGTTATATTATGTAATATGTTTGTAGTTTATGACCAAAACATCCATGTGTTTACATGGGGCTTCAAAGATACAATGTAGTTCTACTTCCTTTGGGCTTGTAAATAAGTAATTTAAGAAACAATATGAAAATGATGCAATTTGTACAGGATTAAAATCCAGTTTGTTGAAGGTCTATGACCGAAAATTCTCCTCTTGCACAAATGATTATTTCTGGTAAAGGGCTACAGATGTGTACAATGTATAAGCTATCACAAACAATACTTTGATCATCTCTAAACTCAATGCATGCAACATTATTACAAGTACAAAAATGAAGACTTTCTCTTTTAAACATGATTAGTCTAGAGACACAATACAATCTGCGTTGCCATTTAAAAAATCCTCTCAAACTATCAATACTGATGAGAAAATTACTTATTACGAGCAAGCGCAAAAATGTGAACATGGCACACAAAGAGTGAAGTATACAAAATCTATTTTACATTACATGTTCATGTATGTAGGCCTGGTGTGAGTATTTTTAAGACGGAGGGCTTGTCAGGCTTAATCCCATCCAAAATAAAAATAACGGAAGAAATATGGTAAAGTATTACAGAAACTGAGCATTAGCCTATGTTTTGTAAATTAGATCAAGTTCGCAAAGTACACACAAATGAATTCACTTCATGATTGCACTGTTAGTTTAGTTGTTTACAACTAAAACTAGATAAATTCATGTTAAATGTTTATGTGAAATTTGTATTGTTTGTACAAAATAATAAAAGAGAACCGCCTGCACCTAGTTATATTTATTTAATGATAAATATGAAGGTGCACATGTACGTGGTAATCACACACCCATGAGTCATGAGCTGACAGTTCTATTGCTATTATTGTGATAGCATAAACTCGATTCATATACATGTACATACTGTAATTGGGTTTTTATCTATCAAAAGTCTGACAAAATACCAAATACCTGTTGATCACTTTATCATCTTAAATATGTTTGTCTGATTCAGAATTTTATCCATTTTTCTTTATTCTCCAAACCATATCCAAATGCTGTTTATGCTAATATTATCTGCATAGTAATAACAAGGGAATCCAACATGGTCATTCAAAGCATATACATGTATGCATTAAAAACTCAAGCTACAATGTACCCTTAGAACTTTCTGACTAAACCGCAAGAAATGTAAATACAGATTGAAGACAACCAGCAACAATTTAATTATAAGTACAAGAACATGTATGTTACCTTAAATTGCATACATGTACATGCTTTTAAAGACTCAATTCTCACTCAATATTAAATATTTTGTAAAGTTTCATGAAAACACCGTATCTTGAGGTGATGCCCTAAAGAGTCAATAGCCTTTAACATCACTTTTTTCTTTCTTTTTTCTTTCATTTTTAAACCATTGATTTTGTTGTTGTTGTAGTTGTTTTGTTTTGTTTTTGTTTGTTTGTTGTTGTTGTTTTTTTCCTGGGGGGGGGGGGGTGTTTTGATAAAGAGGGAACATTCATTCATATCATAATATATATATATCAACTGTTTTACGAATTTCCTTTAGCTGCTTAGCTTAAAACACAGTTCTGTATGTTCGTTTCTTTAACACCATAACTTTTGGTAAAGTGCATCAGTGGGGGTAGCTACATTGTATGGTAGGCTAACACCAGAAGAGTGCTTTAAGGAGTAATGGATGGTTTAAGGGGTTAAGAGCTTGAACTCAATAAAGTCACCTACCGCTCTTGACGTTGTAAGTCTTGATCGTGCCATTCTTGAGACCGATAGCAAGTATGATAGCATTGTCGACCTTCTCCGGGAAGCCAAAGAGACGGTAGGAGAGGCTGGATCGATGGGACTTCTTATCAGGAACCGAGCCACCGAACGTCAGTGACCAGACGAGATCCTTGCAAGGGATTGTGATGATGTTTCTCTGGGTTGCATTGTTTATAGCTCCGAGATCGTTATCATTGTTGTTCTGGTCATTGTTTTCCTGATTTAATCTGAGGAATAGAAAAAAAATTGCTGTGATTGATATCATCCATCAGGGAACTTATACAGCGTTGAGGTGTTGGTTCTCTTTACATAAACATCGTCATTGGGTTCTGTGTGTATCTGAGCTGTTCAGGCATCCAAAGGAATTTCGGGTACTCGAGAGACTTGTGGCTGTGCCATGCACAACAACAAACCAAGGTTGCCAGCGCTCATGCTGCACGAGGCTACAACACAATAATGCCATTGTATCAGAACATTCTGCTGACCCTCCCCCCCCCCCCCCCCCCCCGATTAGAAACTACACTAACTTCTCAAAACACTAGCAAACAAGATTTAACCCCATGTAACCCCACAAAGGTGTGTCTAAAAGATATTCTACTATTTTACAAATTTCTGTTTCTTTGTTATTACACAAATAAATAAAACCGAAGACATGATTTGACTTACATATTCTGTTTTTCTTTGTCCCATGGGATGAGTTTGACGATGCGGTTCCCGCAGGACCAGGCAAAGTAGGAGTGGTCTGGAGCAAAGGCTACGGCCCAGGTCTCGGGATGAGATCTAGTGGTATGGAAAGAAGGCAGAACTTCACGCTGGACCGGAGTCTCGAGCTCGGTGATCACAGAGGCCTTGGCTGAAAATGAAAGTGAACAGCAAGGTTGTTATTTTTTTTTGAAGAGTACATGGTGCATGGGGTACTGGGCGATTTGCCCCTCAAAGCTGGACTCCAGGCAAGAATTGGGATGATTTGAAAAATAGAGTAAAATAACAAGCACAACACTGAAAATTTTATCAAAATTGGATGAGAAATTAAGAAGCTGTTTTTTTGTTTTAAGAATTGCATTTTCTTTTTTCGTAAAACAGTTCTGTGAATAGTCTCATGCATATCCAATGAGGAAGCTGATGAAGCTCAATACATTTCATAAGAAATCTTATTTATTTCAGGATTTCTAACATGTAGTATGTGTAATCTACAACTGTATCCCTTACATTGACATATCAAGTTGCAGCAATGACAATGTTCAATATTCATCCATATTTTTAGAATCTTTGAGTAGAAAATTTGAATAATCTTTATTTCATACAGGGAAACAACATAAAGAAAAAGTAGAGCTACATTTATTTAATATTGTACAACAATGTAATCAGAATGCTAATTGAATGAGCATGACACTATACACAGAAGTGTTTTATTGAAAAGAAATGGAAAACTTAAAATAATCTGAGTTTGATTTTGATGAAATGTTCAGTGTTGTGTTGTTGTGCATTACATCTCAAATATTCTGAATTTCAGCCTGGAGTCCTTTAGAAATCCATGCAACTACACACACACACAAAAGAAAATTTCAATAGTGTTTTCAAAGATGTGTATTCTAATGGAGAAGTGTAGTCCAAATTCCTATGTGAATAAATGTATACAATGTACCAAAGGCAAATTCAGCTGGAATCATATCTATGCAACTACACACACACACAAATTGACAAAACAAAATTTCAATAGTGTTTTCAAAGATGTGTATTCTAATGGAGAAGTGTAGTCCAAATTCCTATGTGAATAAATGTATACAATCTACCAAAGGTAAATTCAGCTGGAATCATATCCATTGAGAAAGCATTTGCACATAACTTTTTGAAATGGGTTACAATTTAGATAAGAATCAAGGCTCCATAAACTTTGGACCTAAAGGGGTCTGAATTTCAAGAATACTGCCACACACAAATACCACAATGAACAGAACACACACCCCAAAATACACCAATGAGAGAACGGTATTTGCCCCCACCTCCTTTTTACACACACAGTTATTATGTACGTGTAGAGTGTAGTATATAATGGCGTCTGTGCACAAATGTGTAACAGGAACACACACAGTACAGCGCATATAACTAGTATCCCACAATAACACTACTTATATTGTCTACACACATTGTATACAAAAGTAAAAGCTTGAGCAGCTCCATATTGTTTAACCTGCGCTGCATGTAGAATGTATTCTTAGGTCAAGGTACATATACACATAGAGAGTGTACTTAATAAAATTATGTTTGAAACAGAAAAGTTATGAACCTTCTAGCCAAGGAGATATTCACAGTGATTTTCTTCATAGTCATTAATAGTTAGTTGGCCCTATTCACAGACCTACATGTACATCATGTGTGGTAAGAGTGCCGAAGTCTGTGCAGTGCCTATGTCTGCGCACCCTCGTAAATGCGTGATTTTCATAGACATAAAAAACCAAACAGACATCACTTTCCAATCTTAACCTCAACAATCCATTTTTGATACCAAAAACTGCGAAAACATTTGATTAAAAATTAGTTCCAGCGAGTTTTATTTGCTACCCTGAAAATTTCAGTCATTGTCGAAAAGGTAAAGTCCGAAACTTCACTGCGCTTGAATTGCGTGCAAAATGAGTTAGTGCGCAGACATGGGCACTATTCAGTTTTGCTACACAAAATTACAAGCCCGTCTGATAATCGTAAAAGAACATTGTTCTTGTAGATAATTTCTTAGAATTTTTTGTTTCATTGATCAATAGAAATGAAGAACGGAATAACACTGATGAATCTTAATATAATATTTTACTTTGTAATAAAATCGAGATAGAATTTTAGGTGCGCAGACTTACACACTTCCTTCATACATGTATATTGTAACAAGTCACAAGCCTCCAGCGAGAGAATTACGCGTCATCTCACATTTGCTTACTGTACAAGTGGTTATTTTCACTGTGGTTTCAGTTTTCGCAAATTTTGCTAATCCATCCGCATGAAAATTCCCACTTCAACATTTATTTAGGCTATTTTATAGCAATGAAAAGATCACAAAAATCGTGAAATTATCCATTCCCAGATAAATTTCCCAAAATAGTCTAAAATCATGAAAATATCTGTAGGGCCTATGCAGAAATATTGGCTTACAGTATCAGCAGTTCAGTTGTTATTTGCTTTCCATTTCTCTTTCTCTTTGTTACATGTATGATCCAAATTAAGTCACGGTATACAGGTGCCTTTGTATTGCAATTTTATTATTTTTCTTTAAGTTATATCAAATTTTCCCCATTTATTCTTATTCATATAATTTATTTATTAATCTATTCATTCATTATTTCATCATATTTTCATTATTATAATAGTTATAATTATCATTCCATGCTTTTTTGTTGTTGTCTCTTCGCTTTTTTTTGTTATTCTTGTGTCCAGTAAGACACAGTACTATAATCAAGTCTTGGTTCTGGTGCCGCTCTGGTATAGTGACGCATTGTATTACCGTACACATCATAATTCCGGATGCACATATTACTGCGCACTAAAGCAATTTTGTGCGCGTAGGTCGGTGCAGTTAAATTCCACACACCAATACATGGAACAAGATTGCTAAAATGAGGCCAAAAAATCTAAGTTTTACCTTATTTATCTCTAAAATGATAGAAAATGATTAAAATTTCATATTCCGTAACTTTACATTAACAATGGATATATTTTATGATGAAATAATGAGCCTTGTTTGCCGAATTTCAATCTCTCGCGTCCGCTACGAATGTTGACGTGCGGTGTTTATATGTGTGGTGATTGATTCTAGTGAATTGCAGTTCATGGTTTTCCAATCATGACGATCACGCGAGAGCGAGAACGATAGATTAGAGAACACGAACGTCGATAAACAATCATGGTGAACACTCTAACTTTAATCTATGATTATCCAAAGTCGATAAGTTGAAGCAATTATCTTTCACAAGGCTTAATTAAATCACACAAAAAGATAAAGATTAAGAAATAAAGGATAAAGCTAAAAGGATATTTTTTATAAAACAAAAACCCAAAATAAATCCTATATCAACTCACTGCAATGAAAGTCTAGTCAAGAGCATATTTACATGTATATGATGATCGAAAACAAAACAACACGCAATTATAATGTTGTATCCCATAGAGGGCGCGCGTCCGGAATCATAACGTAATTTGTCAAGCGCAAAAATAATTGTTTTTCTTAGAGGGGTATGCGGCAAGCCTGATATAAAGAAAACTGTTGGTAAATATCAAATAATTTTCATATTATTTGGAATAGCTACATGTTGGGCCAATTAAAAATGATTCCTAGTTTCTCGTCCGGATTTTTCGAAAATGAGGAGGAGGGGGTGGCTTATTATTTGATATTTGATATTTTTTTTCCAAGATGGCGCCGCGCGTAACAAATCTATATAGCGACTTCTTGATTCATGATAATTTTGATTCGTTAATGTCCCAAATTGGTACATTTCACATATTCAATTTCAATTATGCTATACAGATTTCTACAATTGTTATTGATTAATGAGAAACTTGTAATTTTTTTATTATTATTAAATAAATGAATAGGGCCTACATATTTTATAACAAAAAATAAATAAAAATACTAGTCTATTTGAATAAGTTTACTCGGAGTTACTTGTGTTTCATTTATTGCGTGTGAATATATTGTCAGTACAAAAGCCAAACTACCCAGTAATTACGGTGTATAAGCCGCACCCGTGTATAACCGCACCCAAAAATATGGACCCTTGCCAAAAAAAAAAAAAAAAAAAAATTTTGTAAAAATTAAAAAAATTATTAATTAAAAGATAATTAAGAAATTAATCGGACAATTAATAAAGTATTTCAATTCTAATGCAGCTGTCATTTGTAAGACCCACGTCTTGACCCCCGGAGTAGTCCGTCAAAGTTGCGTCAAAGTCCCCTGATCTTTGTGACGTAATAGTACCGTCAAAGACACCAAAGGTCCGTCACAAAATGACCTATGTGTGGTCATGGTAAGTCACTACCAATTTGTGTCATGTGGTGTGTCAATGTAACCGTCATGTTTTTGATGATATTTTATATGCACGCAGGGGAACAGCCGTTAATAAATTTGGTTAGGAAACATGAAGGATTTCTTTTGAAACATTATCGACTATAAGTTCTGCCGATAAATAATAATTTTCGCTACTAAAAACGGGACGTTTTCATTCCAAAACTTAATAATTAATTACGTAATTGCACCGCTCTCCGACTTTATTTAATGAAGGATTTATTTTCGAAACATTATCAGACGTCAGTTTCTGTCGATAAATAATAATTTTCGCTGACTAGTATAAAACGGGAAAATTTCATTCCATAACTAAATAAAGAATATTATGGAATTGTACCCGCTCCGACTTTATTCATGAAGGATTAATTTCGAAACATTTCGACGTCAAGTCTGTGCCGATAAAGTAATAATTTTTCGCTACTTAAACGGGACGTTTCCATTCATAACTTAATAATAATTACGTAGTTGTACACCGCTCCGATTCTTATTTCATGGAGGATTTATTTCCAAACATTATCGACTTTAAGTTCTGCCGATAAATATAAAATTTTTCGCTACTTAAAACGGGACGTTATCATTCCATAACTAAATAATTAATTACGTAATTGTACCCCGCTCCGACTTTATTTCATGGAGGATTTATTTCCAAACATTATCGACTTTAAGTTCTGCCGATAAATAATAATTTTGCGCTACTTAAAACGGGACGTTTTCATTTCCATAACTAAAATAATTTATTACATAATTGTACCCCGCTCCGAATTTTATTTTATAAAAGGTTTTATTTCGAAACATTAATCGACGTCAAGTTCTGCCATAAATAATAATTTTCGCTACTTAAAACTGGACGTTTTCATTCCATAACTTAATAATTAATTACGTAATTGTACCCGCTCCAACTTTATTCCATGAAGGATTAATTTCGAAACATTATGGACGTCAATTTCTGCCGATAAATAATATTTTCCCGCTACTTAAAACGGGACGTTCCATTCCATAACTTAATAAATTAATTACGTAATTGTAACCCGCTCGGATTTTATTTCATGACGGTAAATTATTCGAAACATTATCGAACGTCAAGTTCTGCCGATAAATAAATAATTTTCGCTACTAAATCATTTCCATTATCATTCCATAACTAAATAATTGCTTTCCCATGAAGGATATATTTCGGTACATTTATTGGATGCGAGTTCTCAGATAAATGAATAATTTCACCCCCCAACTTTTTGGACTTTTTGCCGACGGCAAAAAGGGTGGTGGCGGCTTATAACACCGTAATTACGGTAATTTTGTAGCAAAAAAGGCTTCAAGGAAAACACAACAAACATGAAATGCAGTTTTTATACCCTTTTTTAATTGCATCTTTTCTTCTTTTTTTTTTAATATCAAATATCAAAAAAAAGGAGGCGGCCGTAAAAAAGGAAGCGGGCGGGGACGAGAAACTAGGAATCATTTTTAATTGGCCTTGTGCGAATTTTCCTTGACTTTATTTCCTCTAATTGTCCTTTTTAAAGCACTGAAATAAAGGCGTCCGGCTTTACTTGAAGATTTTGTCAAAAAGATGTAAAATGTTGTCAAAATGTCCTGTACGATACGACACAGCATGGAATCACCAATCATCATCATCATTATGACATTATTATGATTATCATTATTAGCATTAATGTCAAAATCCTTCTATTTCCTCTCCTCCTCGATCCTCCTTCATCATCATCAATTCATAACAAGCAGCATAGCCATAGATTTGCTCCATGATGTCTGCTCTTCAATCCATACAGAATTTATATGATGCCATGAAATTTGAACTGAGCAGGGGCCTAAGTTTTTGAAGATTGTTTTTGAATGGTTTGTAGTTTTGATTCATGATTTGAATTAGGTTTTTTATTATGAGCTGGCGAATGGTGAAAAATTGACGATCTGATGACGATGTTTGAAGGTAATCAAGGCCTATAAACGTTAGTAGTATTCTAGATTTTTTCTATCTAACTGATCATGCTGATCTAGTTTTAGAGCTACGTTAGTCGTACGAGTCTAGAAACATCTTCTCAACTTACCAATATTTTCCACAGGAGAGTTCTGGAAAGAACCCATTCCAATATCATACGGGAATCTGGCAGTCGTATGTGGATGAAATCAATCAAAGTGAACTACAAAAGGTCGTTCTCGATTTATCTGCTGCTCCTCCTAAGTTCAAATCGCTCGGCTAGCACACACCGCACCACAAACTGCCCCTTGCACTGGCGCAGCTGCTGGGACACGCTGCATGCAAAATCACACGTCCGCCGTTAATAACGAATGAAGAGTGTAGAAGAGTCTAGTTTTGGCGAAAAATCCACGAAACCATGTGCCAAAAGATGTCCCAGAAATAGGGCAATTACTCAACATGAAATATATATATACAGAATATCCTGAATCGCTCTTCAAGACGATAAATTGTGGTAATTTTAGACCAAAATGGCTTCGTCCTACTAGACAATGCGCGAAGTGTAACGTAAACATTGCATGCGATATATAAATCGCATAGCAGCAATCCCAATCCCAATTTTTTTTTCCTAGTACGATAAAGGGTCTTGCGCGTGGTTAGTCTATGAAAATATTTTGGATTTTAATAATCGATTTAGGAGACTTTAAGATGGGATTAGGTTTATTTGGGGGTTAAATAGGCTAGCATATGTTTTGGGGTTTGGGATACAGGTAGGATTAGGGGTAATTTTAGGTTTATAATGATGTTTGGGGCATAAGTATGGCTTACACGTCATGTGGATAAAAAGTACGATGGTCCTGCTCCATGTGTGTACGTCAGATCCAGACCCACGCGTCGTTTGCACAGTACACACACATATTTTGCATACAACTGTCAACAATAGAGGCTTGATCAACGGAAAAACTAGTTTCAGAAAACAAACTGCAATTCTACCGCCCCCCCGCCCCCCCCCAGGCCCCCATTATTATTATTTTGTTATAAATTATTAATTTATTATATTATTATTATTATTGTTATTATTTATTATTATTATTATTATTATTATTATTATTATTATTATTATTATTGTTATATTATTCATATTATTATTTTAATTATTATTAATTATTATTATTATTATGACTTGAAAGTTGTTGTTGTTGCTCCTTTTTCCCCCATCCTAATACCGGGTATTGAATAAATTCAATCTGATAAATCAATTAATACAATTTTTTATGATGCAAAAAGGGGGAAAAAAGGGAAAAAAAAAAAAAAAAAAAAAAAGAAAAAGCCAATTACTAAGCCTATATGAACAAGGAGATATTCTCGTTGCTATGACAAATTTGCAACATAATTATGGTCATAATGTTAAATGACATATTTTTTTAATACAGGAAAATTCATATTAAATTGAATCTTCATCTGACCGACTTCCATGGGTAATTTTTAGGCTTATCCAACAGGTGTTGTCCATCACTTCGAGTTTTATCACCGCTGCAAGACCTGCAATGTCTTGTATAATCCACCCATTGCATCATGGTAATGATTAAAATAATGGCGCATTATAATTACTGCGGATCATCATCATCATCATTATCTCACTTAGCCCTGGCCTGATGATTCCCGAGCACGCCGAAGAACGAAAAAAAAAATAATATTAACTCAAGAATGGAATGTCTGTTGCTGTTCAAACTTTGCATGCTGATAGGCTATTGGTGAAATGTGTCTCTGGGGACTGAATGGATTAGAATTTTAAATAAAGTTTTAGTTTTCTGCTACTAGTGTCATGAATACATAATTAGCTTTAATATATATTTATAATAAAATACAAAAGAAAAAATACAAAAGAAAAAAATACATAACAAAAAAAATGGAGTTAATTGTGTGTAAGGTATTCAGAAGATCTTGTTGTGGGCAAAAAGGGCTAATTTGCATAAATTATGTTAATTAGGCATTTTTGGTGATTTTTTTTTTTCTTCGTCCATCAGATTCCTTGATATAACCTGTCTACTGATATATGGTTTTGGAGGGTTATTGCTTTTCATTTCTTCAGAAAGAAGGGAAAAGGGAAAGAAAAGAAGAAAAAGAAAGAAAGAGAAGGGAATAAGGCCCGATGCTTTACAATTTTCGCCCAACTTAATTCAATAAGAAGCGCGAAATAGGCTTTATTGGGTTCTAAACGACCATAACTAAGGCTGTGGGGAGGGCCCACATAGTGTATTTTGCAATATACTGCTCAAACGCCTTTTTTTTAAGAGAAAAAAAATACATTAGTCACGAAAAGTAAAAATAAGGAGATAATTATTTAGAACTAAAATTTCAAAATTTCACAAAGAAAAGAGGCCTCGTGGACCCTCGGCCTCCTGGGCCCTTGGCCTCCTGGGAAAAATAGTCGGCCTCGAGGGAATACTAGAAAGTGCCCCTTTATTTATTCAATATATTTTTTGAAACCCCTAATTTTCGGCTCGCGCTTCGCACTCGCTGATACTAAACCATAATGCACAAATAACTTCAATTTTTAGCTCAAAATTTTTGACTCGCAGATACTAATTCAGAAGGGTATATAACGCACAATTAACTCAAAATTTTCAGGTCGCGCTCGCGGATACTAAATAGAGGGTATGATACACAATTGTCTACATTTTTTATGCTAGAAATGCCCCTTTATTTATTCCATATATCTTTTAAAATCCCAAATTTTTAAAAGCATTCTTAAAAGCATCAATTAAAATGCAATTTTTGGGGCGCACCCCCTATTCATCCGAATACATTTGTTTTTATGCCTCTGGTCTCAATTGCCCCCTTTTCAGGAAATATGCCCATTTTCCATCTCGACCCCCCACTTTCAACTTCGTTCCACGGCCTCTGGCATAACAACTTGGGCATAACATGCCGTTCTTCCAGATAATTAAATGGCATAGTTTGCGCTCGCAGCGTCTGATGTAATTATAATGGGGGTAATAATCGTATTAATGGTGGCAATTTAAAATACATATTCAAACCACTAAAGTTTTGTTTAAAATATTCCGATTTTTTTTTTATTTTTTTTTTTATTTTTTGCATATTATTATTTTGTTTTCATAGGAGTAAAAATGAAATTGTTTAAATTCCTCGTTTTAGGTCAGTATAGGCCTCTATATCGGGGAATATTTTAAACTCGCGCTTCGCGCTCGTTTGCTCGCTCCGCTCGCAAGATTTTTTTTTTTCAAAGTTGGGGCCCCCCCCCCCCTTGGAAATCCTGGATCCGCGCCTGGATGTTTACCAGCGACATTATGTTGCTTTGCTTTAATTCTTGAATGTGTTCGTCACCGCTCTTTCAAACCTTCGGGATCCTGGCTATTTCTTGAATGTGTTCGTCACCGCTCTTTCACCTTCGGGATCCTGGCTAATATCTTGGACGTTCCTCAACCCTAACACATTTTGTTGGCTATCATTTTGAAATATTGTTTGATGTTTACAATATGCATGTTCAAGTCAGAGGTCAAAGAAGTGGGTCACGTGTGTGATTTCACAACACGGAAGATTTTGAAAGTTCAATTTCCGAGAAATTTTTGATATAGCAACCTGAAAAGTTTGCATCTTAAGCGCTTCTTGTGCTATAATGGTTATAAAGGAGATATTTATCTCATTAAACAATGCAAGTGCGAAGCGCGGAGCTAATTTTTTTTTATATATCAACCTGAAAAGTGTGCATTTTAAGCGTTTTTTCGCTATGCTTTTAAAGAAGATATTTAATCTAATAAAACAATGCGAGTGCGAAGCGCGAGCTAAAAATTGTTGATATATCAACCTGAAAAGTGTGCATTCTGAACGCTTTTTGTTAAAAATAACTAAAGACTTCCGAGTTAAAAAAAAAAAAGAAATTAAAAAGAAACTGATACATGAGCGTTTAAAAAACAGATTGGGAGCAGAGAGGAGGCTCAATGATATCGACCAACCGCCAAAACCATTCTGGGAGGGAGGGGCTAATTGTTTGAGCCCCAACCAATATATTAGGCGACCCCTTGTCATTATGAATAAAAAAGGTTAAACAGAATGACATGCGATCCGATCCGGCGAGCGAGCAGCATGAGCTAGAAATTTTGTCAAGAGAAATTTGAAATATAAGCACTTCAAAACAAATTATATGAGGAGAAGGGGGGGGGCTCAAACATATCGAAGCCCCTTTTAAACACCGGGGGGGGGGGGGCTCAATGGCTGAGCTCCAATCTAGATAGTCAGTGAGTACGTTCCTGCAAAAAACCATAATAAACTTTAAAAGTGTTATGCGAGCGCGCAGCGCGAGCTAAAATTTTGTCATAGAGACCTGCAATATAAACTTTTTATCTAAAAAGATTGGTGGGGGAGCCCAATGATATCCTCAGTAAAAATATGGGAGGGGCTAAATGATGTCTGAATCCCCTTCACAAATAAAACAAAACAATAATGATAACAAATCTTGGGGTTAAATTATTATCTCAGTCAAAATAAGATTTTATTATAAGGGCGATCGCTGATATCTGTACGGCATCAAAAATATTGGGGGGGGGGCTCAACGATTATCTGAGCCCCCAATATTTTTTGGGGGGAGCTGCGCCCCCCCCCGCTTCGAAGCCCATGGGTATAATCGTATCAGGACATCTCCCCCGGAGGACAACTCCCCGGGAACAACTCCCGGAGGACAGCTCTCCCCGGAGGACAACTCCCCCGGAGGACAACTCCCCCGGAGGACAACACCCCGCAGGACAACTCCCCCGCGGACATCTCCCCCGGAGGACAGGTCCCCCCAAGGACAACTCCCCGGAGGACATCTCCCCTGGAGGACAACTCCCCGCGGAGGAACAACTCCCCCGGAGGACGACTCCCCGGGAGGACAACTCCCCGCAGCACAACTACCGCCGCAGGACAAGTCCCGCCGGAGGACAACTCAACCATTCCGGAGACAGATCCATGACCCACTCGTTAATTTTTGCTCCATTGCGATTTTTTTTTTTTTTTTTTTTTTTTTTTTTTTCCCCAACCGAAATAGCCATTCATGGAAATACAAAATCTTTGGCAATTTTTGTTATTTCCGGCGAAGGGTGTTAAAGTTTGGGCAGCTGTAGAGGCGTACTGCTATTGGAATCGAATTTTATCGTCAAAAGAGAGAGAGAGATATCAACTTCAATCTTAAATCACCATAGGAAGATGATCTGATTAGATTTTAGAGTATGTAGGTCAACGGTCAGGCCCGTAACAATACTAGGATTTTTGCGGGGGCTCGAAATTTGGAGAAAAAAAAAAAGAACCTTTTGAAGGGATTGATTCTAGAGCGCAAATCGCGAGCCGACATTTTTGACAAAAAATTACCCGAAGCAGTAATATTTTTTACTTTTATGGTTCTAATTTTTGTTGTTGTTATTCTTTTACAAACAGTGACGATCATCTTTCTTTTAGCCCCCCCAAAAAAGAAGAAAAAAAAAAGGATTTTCATGCGCGAATCGTCAAGTGGAAATTTTATATCACACCTCTTCAATTATACAAAAATACATGTATATAATTTGATTACAAGGGTTTTGTTTTTGTTTGTTTTTGTTTTGACTTGTTTCAGCAAATGTTTTAGAATTATAAATGTTTTCGTCGATATGTTGACAGAAATACTGAAAATTCTACTTCTGGAGATATGTTCATCCAACACTATTTGCAATAACCCCTCTTATGATAGCGATGAACACGGCATTGAATGCAAAGGCTGTGCAAGTGCATACTTCTGAACACACACCATTCAGATATAACAATTGTCTGTAAAATCTTAAACCCAATGACAATGATTGTATTACATTATTCCTTGAAAAATGACAAAAACAAGTGATGATGTTGGAATTGAGTTTTGTGAATTTCTTTTTGATAAATAAAAATTGTGTTCTCGTTTAAACTTTTGCGCCATTCCTAATTTGTTTAGGGTGTGATTAATTATTAATTAAAGCTTAATTATCGTGCCTCACCCCCCCCCCTTGCTGAAGACGAACTAGAGATATGTAGGCCAACTCGCCCTTCGTGCTCTTTTCTACTCCTGTAGCTTCATATTTAAGTTCCCCATTTAGCATCCTTCCTTTTTCATAATTTCTTTTATTTCTTGCATTTTCATTAAATTTTCCTT
>CALNVZ010003434.1:20453434-20474846 GCA_940671915.1 Paracentrotus lividus | reverse complement strand
CCCTCTGGAAAATCCTGGATCCGCGCCTGGATGTTTACCAGCGACATTATGTTGCTTTGGCTTTAATTTCTTGAATGTGTTCGTCACCGCTCTTTCAACCTTCGGGATCCTGGCTATTTCTTGAATGTGTTCGTCACCGCTCTTTCAACCTTCGGGATCCTGGCTATATCTTGGACGTTCCCTCAACCCTAACACATTTTGTTGGCTATCATTTTGAAATATTGTTTGATGTTTACAATATGCATGTTCAAGGTCAGAGGTCAAAAGAAGTGGGTCACGTGTGTGATTTCACAACACGGAATGATTTTGAAAGTTCAATTTCCGAGAAATTTTTGATATAGCAACCTGAAAAGTTTGCATTCTAAGCGCTTCTTGTGCTATAATGGTTATAAAGGAGATATTTATCTCATTAAACAATGCAAGTGCGAAGCGCGAGCTAATTTTTTTTTATATATCAACCTGAAAAGTGTGCATTTTAAGCGTTTTTCGCTATGCTTTTAAAGAAGATATTTATCTAATAAAACAATGCGAGTGCGAAGCGCGAGCTAAAAATTGTTGATATATCAACCTGAAAAGTGTGCATTCTGAACGCTTTTTGTTAAAAATAACTAAAGACTTCCGAGTTAAAAAAAAAAAAAAGAAATTAAAAAGAAACTGATACATGAGCGTTTAAAAACAGATTGGGAGCAGAGAGGAGGCTCAATGATATCGACCAACCCAAAACCATTCTGGGAGGGAGGGGCTAATTGTTTGAGCCCCAACCAATATATTAGGGACCCCTTGTCATTATGAATAAAAAAGGTTAAACAGAATGACATGCGATCCGATCCGGCGAGCGAGCAGCATGAGCTAGAAATTTTGTCAAGAGAAATTTGAAATATAAGCACTTCAAAACAAATTATGAGGAGAAGGGGGGGGGCTCAAACATATCGAAGCCCCTTTTAAACACCGGGGGGGGGGGGCTCAATGGCTGAGCTCCAATCTAGATAGTCAGTGAGTACGTTCCTGCAAAAAAACCATAATAAACTTTAAAAGTGTTATGCGAGCGCGCAGCGCGAGCTAAAAATTTTGTCAATAGAGACCTGCAATATAAACTTTTTATCTAAAAAGATTGGTGGGGAGCCCAATGATATCCTCAGTAAAAATATGGGAGGGGCTAAATGATGTCTGAATCCCCTTCACAAATAAAAACAAAACAATAATGATACAAATCTTGGGGGTTAATTATTATCTCAGTCAAATAAGATTTTATTATAAGGGCGATCGCTGATATCTGTACGGCATCAAAAATATTGGGGGGGGGGCTCAACGATTATCTGAGCCCCCCAATATTTTTTTTTGGGGGGAGCTGCGGCCCCCCCCGCTTCGAAGCCCATGGGTATAATCGTATCAGGACATCTCCCCCGGAGGACAACTCCCGGGGACAACTCCCGGAGGACAGCTCCCCCGGAGGACAACTCCCCCGGAGGACAACTCCCCGGAGGACAACACCCCGCAGGACAACTCCCCCGCGGACATCTCCCCCGGAGGACAGGTCCCCCAAGGACAACTCCCCGGAGGACATCTCCCCTGGAGGACAACTCCCCCGGAGGACAACTCCCCCGGAGGACGACTCCCCCGGAGGAACAACTCCCCCGCAGCACAAACTACCCCGCAGGACAAGTCCCCCGGAGGACAACTCACCATTCCGGAGAACAGATCCACATGGCACTCGTTAATTTTTGCTCCATTTGCGATTTTTTTTTTTTTTTTTTTTTTTCCCCAACGAAATAGCCATTCATGGAAATACAAAATCTTTGGCAATTTTTTGTTATTTCGGCGAAGGGTGTTAAAGTTTGGCAGCTGTAGAGGCGTACTGCTATTGGAATCGAATTTTATCGTCAAAAGAGAGAGAGAGATATCAACTTCAATCTTAAATCACCATAGGAAGATGATCTGATTAGATTTTAGAGTATGTAGGTCAACGGTCAGGCCCGTAACAATACTAGGATTTTTCGGGGGCTCGAAATTTGGAGAAAAAAAAAGAACCTTTTGAAGGGATGATTCTAGAGCGCAAATCGCGAGCCGACATTTTTGACAAAAAATTACCCGAAGCAGTATATTTTTACTTTTATGGTTCTATTTTTGTTGTTGTTATTCTTTTACAAACAGTGACGATCATCTTTCTTTTAGCCCCCCCAAAAAAAAGAAAGAAAAAAAAAAAGGATTTTCATGCGCGAATCGTCAAGTGGAAAATTTTATATCACACCTCTTCAATTATACAAAAATACATGTATATAATTTGATACAAGGGTTTTGTTTTGTTTTGTTTTGTTTTGACTTGTTTCAGCAAATGTTTTAGAATTATAAATGTTTTCGTCGGATATGTTGACAGAAATACTGAAAAATTCTACTTCTGGAGATATGTTCATACCAACACTATTTGCAATAACACCCTCTTATGATAGCGATGACACGGCATGAATGCAAAGCTGTGCAAGTGCATACTTCTGAACACACACCATTCAGATATAACAATTGTCTGTAAAATCTTAAACCCAATGACAATGATTGTATTACATTATTCCTTGAAAAATGACAAAACAAGTGATGATGTTGGAATTGAGTTTTGTGAATTTCTTTTTTGATAAATAAAAATTGTGTTCTCGTTTAAACTTTTGCGCCCATTCTAATTTGTTTAGGGTGTGATTAATTATTAATTAAAGCTTAATTATCGTGGCTCACCCCCCCCCCTTGCTGAAGACGACTAGAGATATGTAGGCCAACTCGCCCTTCGTGCTCTTTTCTACTCCTGTAGCTTCATATTTAAGTTCCCCATTTAGCATCCTTCCTTTTTTCATAATTTCTTTTATTTCTTGCATTTTCATTAATTTTCCTTTTCTGAGGGTCACATTTCGTTGGGGTACTTCTGCCAAACCTAACAACCTTTTGAGGGAAGGAGTAGCCATTCATAGATTGGAAGGGGTGGTTCCTATGGATGATTAGCAATTAAACAACCATTCCTATCCTCGCTTGTCATTACAGAAGGGTTACTCCATGCGAAAATTAATGTAATAATTGTAAGAGAAAGAAAAACCAAGGGGTTGGCATAAAATCAATAGTTATAAAGCATTTAAAGTGAGGGGAGATGTCATCCGCGGAGTTGTCCTTGGGGGACCTATCCTCCGGGGGAGATGTCCTCCGGGGGAGTTGTCCGGAGTTGTCCTGCAGGGGAGTTGTCCTCCGGGGGAGCTGTCCTCAGGGGGTGTTGTCCTCCGGGGGAGTTGTCCTCCAGGGGAGTTGTCCAGGGGGAAGTTGTCCTCCGTGGGAGTTGTCCTTGGGGGAAGCTGTCCTCCGGGGGACTCGTCCTTGGGGGGACCTGTCCTCCGGGGGAGATGTCCTGCGGGGGACCTGTCCTCCGGGGGAGCTGTCCTCCGGGGGAGTTGTCCTCCGGGGGAGTTGTCCTCCGGGGGAGCTGTCCTCCGGGAGTTGTCCCCGGGGGAGTTGTCCTCCGGGGAAGATGTCCTAGAACCGGGTATAATAGCTGCACTCTCCTAACTGCAGGCAATCCGGGAGTCAATCTCGGGGGAAAAAATCTTGTGTGGCACAATTAGTATTACATTTACGCCCTCTCTCGTAACAAACGTTATAAGCAACTACGCTTCAAAACCGGAAATTCTGCATTCTCTGAAATTGGAATCCGGGAAACATCCGTCATGGGCCTTGAAAAAACTACACTGTTCGTCATAAAGGTGGATTATTTTTTTCTAGCTCCAGCAACATTATGTTGCTCTGGCTTTAATTTCTTGAATGTGTTAGTCACCGCTTTCAATCTTCGGGATCCTGGCTATATCTTGGACGTTCCCTCAACCCTTCCCGGGGATTTTTCTTCCAAAAAAGTTTGTCACCCCACTGGCCCAAGATGGCCATTTTTGTCATTTTATCTTATTTTTGGGCCCCTTTTTTACGCGACCCACCAAGGCCCCCTCATTCCTACCCCAAGGGAACACGTCTGAGGTATAGAGTTGTTATTGTTCTTTAAGTTAAATCTAGTTTTATGGTTACATTCTAGACTCTTTTGTCTAGGAGAGGGGTCAGAAATTATTTTGATTAGGGTTCAACATAGATTTTATTCAATTTTACACCATGAAAATTTCTATCTTCCCCAAATTGTATTGCAAAATCTCAGCTTAACATAAATCAATATAAAATATTATCTAAAGCTCACCATTTACAACCTTGTCATCAAGTTTAAAAAAGATTTAGGGGAAATTGATAACACTAAGGGGTTAAAGGTTGTTTTGATTTATTTTGTTTTTAGCATTTAGGTGGAATAAAATATTTCGAATTTTAACTTCAACCCTTCCCCTAGACAAGAGACCTAAGCCTGTCCCAATTAATCTAAATTTAACATAAAGAACATAATATCAGACGCGTTTTCTGGGTGTTGAGGTGGGGGGGGGGCCGGGTAAATAAAAAAGGGGCCCCAAAATGAGAAAAAATGACAAAAATTGGCATCATGGGGGTTGACAAAACTTTTTTGAAAAAGAAAAAATCCCTGTGAAGGGTTTGAAGAATGTTCAAGATATAGCAAGGGTTACAAAAAATAAAAGCAGGGACAAACGTAAAAAAAAAATAACAGCCGGAGCAAAATCATGTTGCTAGAGCGGCAAAAAATATTCCACCTTTATGACGGACAGTGTATATAATATATTTTAAAAAAAACTAAGTGCGGCACATGCATTTGAAATATTATACTATGAACTTTATGCAGACGCATATTCAGGATTTCGCACCCAGGGGGGGGGGGGGCGACGTGATTTTGGCGCCCCAGGTTAGGTACTTTTCAAAAAATGCCCCCCCCCCCGCCAGGCAAACAAATTCCTAGGGGAGACTCAGGTTAGTTGAGCCAGTGGGTTAGTTGAGCCACCCCCTCTAAATAGGTCAAGACCATTTTAAAATTTATAATGCTTCCATCTCTTGTTACATAATGATAGATGGACCATACTGTACATGCTAAATTTGATACATGGGTGCAGACTACAAGCTTGTTGAAATCAACAAAATTTGATTTTTGCTGGTCAAAGTGACTTCCGTGAAAAGTGACATGTGTGCTCATATTTTTGACGCCCTAAAGATTTAACGGACTATCTTACTACAGTTGAAAGGAGTATAATTGTATATAAATTTAACCATATCATTGGATTTGTGTCTATGGCTCAACTAACCCAACGCCTTGGCTCAACTTACCTGTGTGTTGGTGTTAGTTGAGCCACTTGACACTTTTTTTTAATTGCCCGGGGCTCCA
Organism: Paracentrotus lividus; assembly: GCA_940671915.1. Lineage (NCBI taxonomy): Eukaryota > Metazoa > Echinodermata > Echinoidea > Camarodonta > Echinidae > Paracentrotus > Paracentrotus lividus. The sequence continues at coordinate 20,469,559 of CALNVZ010003434.1, read as the reverse complement.
AAACCGAAAGTGCTATTATCGGGATATACCTTTTATAATTTGGCTAACATACTACTCTTTTAATCCCAATCCTAAACAGCCTAAAAAAACTTCACCCATGGGTACCAGGTGACCTTGAGTAAAAAGTGGCTCAACTAACCCGAGTCTTCCCTACGGCTTAAATGCATGTTGAATGATTTTAGAGAAGAATTTGTTTGAAGCTCGTTTTGTTGTTGTTGTTTTTGGTTTCTTTGGGGTTTTTTTAATGGTGAGTTCATGTAAAATATTTCCAGGAATATGAGGTATTAATCGCTACAGATGATAATACTCATAATTTTAAATACTATCGCGAAGCGCGAGTGATATTTTTCTTCTCTACTTTACGACCAGAAAGTAAAGAATTCTAAGCACTTAGGGGTTTCAGTTTGTTTAGCTCCTCATCAGAATATCATATGAACGGGAGCTGTAATTTGTCCATCAAAAGGATTTGAAAGCAAGCCATGTAAAATTAGGTGAAATTTGTAAGTAATGCGAAATCAAACAAATGTAAATTGATGTTTTGTGGGTCAGAATCCTCATAATCTGGTTACAAGGGGGAAAAAGGAGGCGAGCGCGAAGCGCGAGCGGATATTTGATGTATCGGAATGGTCTGAAAATGGGAAGTTTTACACATTCATCAGAAACACAATGTAATAACTCCTTGGAAAAATGATGCGAGCGAAAATTTTGCTCTATAGAGACCAAAAGTTTAGGATCAATTCAGCCTCCATAATCGAAAGACCAATATGTTGCCCCGTTAGTTTACATGTGAAAGAAAGATGAATATCTATCTATCTATCTATCTTTCTATAATTCTGCTACCCTCCCTAAGTTTAAGATAAATTTAACGCCCCTAAGTTTAAGCTCAATTTGGCGCCAACTTAGTAGTTTATTTAACGCCCCCTTAATTTTAGAATGAATTGGCGCCACTTTGCTTTTATAAAAAGCAGAACAATTAGAAAAACAGAATAAATAACTTTAAAGAAATCGGACTAATAATAAAAATGTTATGAATACCTTTACGATGCACAAAAATTGGATCGCTATACCAAATTGGCAACAGAGTCACAAAGCTGTAATGTCATAGGCGCACTACTTGCAATGCATTTTCTATATTGTTTTATGATAAATTTTCACTTTATTTGTTAAAAAACTGTTTTCCTCATAACTTTGGCCAAGATAATATTGATGGCAATATGTAATTGTATCTATACATAAAAAATCAGCATATCAATATCTTATACGATGCACACAAATTTGATCGCTATACCAAATTGGCAAAACAGTCACAAAGCTGTGATGTCATAGGGGCACAACTTGCAATGCATTTTCTATATTGTTTTATGATAAATTTTCACTTTATTTGTTAAGAAACTGTTTTCCTCATAACTTTGGCCAAGATAATATTGATGGCAATATGTTATTGTATCTATACATATTGTAAAATCAGCATATCAATATCTTATACGATGCACAAAAATTTGATCGCTATACCAAATTTGTAACACAGTAACAAAGCTGTGATGTCATAGGGGCACAACTTGCAATGCATTTTTTATATTGTTTTATGATAAATTTTCACTTTATTTGTTAAAAAACTGTTTTCCTCATAACTAATATAGACCCACTTGAATGATAACACACACGCTTATTCTTAACTCAGTCATGTCAATACATTATACCACAATTCTTATGTTACCAAGTAGCAAACCAAGTACTTTTTCCATAAAAAACAATCAAGTTTTTTTATACAAATAAAATTATAGGCTAATTTATACATTTTATCAATGATTTTATCCCAAAAGGTTTATTCTAATACTAGCTATTTATAACACAGATTCGATGAGAGGTTAAAGTTCCGACCCCGGGTAATAATCTCTGTCTTTTTATTCTTCTCTGTTATTCGCTAAAAACATTTAGGCCTACTCCTAACCCCCCCCTCCCCCCCCCACCTTATCTTTGGTCTGCGTTTATTCAATGCATAACCCTAATTTTAGACAGCATAGCAAATTAACACAAATTTCAAATTCTCAATCGATTTAATGAATGCATTTCCAAAATTTTCCTCAAATTGTCCTGTTTTCTCGGATTGAAAGAAAATTAAACGAAAACGGATCTATTCCAGTCTTGAAGTTTTTAAATGCAACATACAACGACACCAATGGGCTTTCCCTTTTTCTTCTTTGTTTACTATTTTAAAGTGAGTAGTAGGCTACGATTAAAAATAATAATAATGAATGAGAATTGTATACTTCAACCCCCCCCCCAAAAAAAAAAAAAAAAAAGAAAGAAAGAAAGAAAGGCAAGTGAATGTGATATTTGCAAATTGCAACCAAAACATTTCCATGGTATATATTAGCATTTTAATTACTGCGCGTATATAGGCCTATGAGCTTTAAAATCTCAACACAGTAGATTAAATAAAATGAATTTCAAATTATTCGTTCACCGTTTTCCCATCGATATCGCTTTCTTCGCTTTAAAAAAAGAAAACAAACAAACAAATTATAAAAACGAAACAAAGTTCATTCCAGATAATATAATACAACACATTGCTTGTTTACAATTATATTGCATTCCAAGGGTTAATCTTCCGGAAGAAATATTTTGGCATTTTTATGTGTAAATTACCGGTCATTCCCACAAATTTCCCCAACTTTTTTTTCAGAGAAATAATGATCAAAAACATTTCAGGTGAATTGACAAAATTAACGGAGCAGTATAGAGGCAGATTTTCGCACGCTCTAATCCTGTCAACCGTCGACGTATGGAAAAGAAAAGGTAATCAATTTTTGGAGGGGCCATATTCCTAGCTCATATATTTCTGATAATTTTTTTTAAAAATCTATGATATCATATGATTGAAGACGAAGTCCTCGCCTTTATAATGTTACCTTTGTTGACTCATAAATATAACTCATTACCGAATTCACTGAAATAAAGGTGTCAGTTACAAAACCCTTTTTCCGAGTTTTTGTCAAAGCATGAGTGGATGCTTTCAAACGAGTCACACATCATCGCAAGCAATCATATTCAATGCTCTGAGAGGGACAGCATTTCAATTTCTTAAAACTTGAAAAAATGGATTCTGTACTCATCTTCATTTACAATTTACTCAATTATGCTTTACATTTATAATTTAAGGAAGGTACCATGTACCGATGTGTTGGCTCAGTGGATAGAGCGTCCGCCTCATAATCGGGAGGTGTGGGTTCGAGCCCCGGCCGCGTCATACCAAAAGACGTTAAAAAATGGTAGTTGCTGCTTCCCTGTTTGGCGTTCAACAAGAGGGGGATAGAGCAATGTCCTTCTGGCGCTGCTCAGCGGCCGCCGGGCCCACGAGAAAAGGGGCAAAACAATTATCCGGTCATCTTTGTTTCGGACTATAAAATTTAGAGTAAAAATTGGAAAGGTGGAGTGTTCGTAATCATAATCATGATAACGTTACACAATTATGAACAGCAAAAACAAATGAGCTGGGAATATGGCCCTTTAAAAATAGATCACCCTTTTTTTATACGCACTGTATATTGTTAAGAAGGGGGTTCAAATGTTGTTTTTTTTTTCAGCCATTATGTCATATTTCAGCCGTAGGGGTAGGTTTAAGAGGGTCAATCGGCTCAAATCATGTAGATTTTTTAATATATATATATATTTTTTTTTTCATTTTGCTCAGTTTGGCGCCCCTCTAAGGTCAGTTTGGCGCCCCTTTCAAATTTTATTTTTCGGCCTTCGGCCAGCCATTAGGTCATATATCAGCTGGAAGGGGTAGGTTTAAGAGGGTCAATCGGCTCAAATCACGTAGATTTTTCAAATTTTTTTTTTTTTCACTTTGCTCAATTTGGCGCCCCTCTAAGGTCAGTTTGGCGCCCCTTTGAAGTCATCTTGGCGCCCTTTTGGGCGCCTACCCGGGGCAGTAGCGGACGCAGCCAGATTTCAGACAATGAATTATCGGGCCCATGCGTAAACATAATAGAGTCGCTTTTGTCCCCGGACAATAATTGGGCTCCCGAAATGCATTCAATTCGATTTTCTTGGATCCGCGCCTGCAGGGGCCCCAGGTCAGAGGTCAAAAGAAGTGGGTCACGTGTGTGACTTCACAGAACGGCATGATTTTGAAAGTTCAATTTCATTTTGAAATTCCTGTGAGTTTTAAAATGATGAAATGTTCTTCTTGCTGTGAGATATGCATTATGGACCTGCTAACCATAAAATACCATCTTTTTTTAATCTATTATTTTATATCGTGATGTCGGGTCACGTGTGTGACATTTTAGTGGGTCACGTGTGTGTCCTATAGCAAACTGTACGTATATGCAGTAAATGTACATTTTGAGCAATATCCGCTGTGGTAAAACTTTTATGAACTCAACCCTAATCGGTAACTGGGGTCAAGACTGGGGTGGGGCGGGGAGGGAGGTGCCATGATGCCCCATATAAGATCTCGGCTGTTGATCGTGCGAGGTAAGTGTGCGATGTTAACTACAAGAAAGCACTGTTAATTTTGCCGAAATAATATTGTTTTATTTTATATGAATTAATTATGCTAATTTATGCATTGCATGAAGTCATAAGTTTTCTAGTTCTAATTGACAAACTAAAGCTTCTGGAATGCTAATTTTTTGTTTGCATAATCCTTATAGGATTCCTAACAATTGTACTTGGAAAAAATTTGGTATCGAAATAAATTCCTTAAGTATTTCATCGTTGTATGAATTTCTTATGTATTTCCTTGTTTTTTCGACCTTTCGTTTTTCTTTGTTTTTTTTTTCGCAAAAATTATTGCATGCAGAACCATTCTGGAGCATAATAATGCTAAAATAAATTAATTTCAGCCAATGAAAGTGAAAATAATCAGACCTTTATGACCGCCCCCACCAAGTGGGTCACGTGTGTGACCAATTTGTTTGCTAATTTATAATCAAAATAAAACGTTTCATGGATTCATATTTGGTGAGATGCAAGGTACATTAAATCTAAGGCGGGGCATAAACTTTTTGTGTTTTCTGGTCACGTGTGTGACATTTGGGGGCAATTAATTTCCAGGGTTGATTATCTTAATATAATCAATTTAACAACATTATTTTGGGGGTTAGATTAAAAGGAATAGAGGTAAATAATAATATAATGACAGTAATCCAAGTAAGGAAGTCAGCATATCCATTCCTGCCAGGGTTAAAAAAAAAAGATATTTTATGTACCGTGTTTCCATCTAATTTTCGTTTATGTTAATTTATGCAAATGAGCATGAACAATTGCAAAAATCACGAAAAACATTAGTTTATGAAACTTCAGACATTGCTCTATTTGAATATGCAGCTTAAAATAAAAAAGCATAAACTTTTTTTTGTCCCAAAAAGGATCACTTTTCAAAGAATGGCCCGCATGCTACACCGTGACTCATCTTTTCCAAGTGCACGTGGAAACGGACCAGTGTATCTTCCTTTCAACAAGGCGATAGGTTAAGAGCCTCCAGATCTCTCTTCCCCCTCTCTTTCTCTCCCTCTCTCCTTTCCCCGTTCTTCTCTCTCTCTCTCTCTCTTTTAACGGGGGGCGCGCGCCCCCGGCCGCCCCTCCCCTGGGTACACGCCTGGGCGCCGTAACACAAAGGTTTGCGATCAATTGCAATTTTGAAAGAAGCATTTTGATTGGTCACTGACCAGTCATTTGAACAAAAATTGCATGCAACAATGATTGTGATTGGCTATTGCAACTTTGCGATTGATCGCAAACCTTTGTGTTACGGCGCCCTGGTCTCATAATACCCGTCTCAATATAGTTTCAAATCCATCTCATGGCAACTCAACAAGCGCCATATTGAGTTTTAAGTCCAAGTCGAGGACTTTAGATAATAATAATGGTAAAATAGAATACAACACAGTAAATTTGCCTCAGACTATATGCATTCGGGGGTTGTCAGCCCCTATTTATACCTCACAATGAGCAGAATGCCGTCACGATGAGTCAATTTTATGATTACGTAACGACTCACCCATCATAGTAACACCTTTTAAATAGCATCTTACACAAACAATAACTATTATCAAGCTCCTTGCTATTATCATGTCCATTGCACTTTCTCGGTGTTGCAATCTAAAGTCGCGATCGATGACGCCGGATCAATAAACCAGTTTACTAACATATTCACATTTTATGCATAATTTTTAAACAAAGGTTGTTCTTGATAACCTGAAAGCTTTCCTGAGGCTTGCGTGACATAGCAACAACCAATGTATGCAAACTGGATTCCATGTATGGTAGTTCATTATTTTATTACAGGTTGTTTGAATACCTTACTATGTCGCCAGGAAAAAGTATGCATAAAATTTGAATATGTTAGCATGGTTAGTAAACTGGTCTATAGATTGAGTAACGCTCTTAACAACAAAACAAAACAAAAACAAAACAAATAAACGCACAAATGTCAATGCACTGTAGATCGGTGCTTCCATTATCAAGATTATCTGCCCCTTTCATGAATTCCGTCACGGTGACACATTGTATGATTACGTAACGAATAAGGCAATCCTTTGAAAATAGCACCGATAGCACAAACAAACAATAGGTATCGTCATCAACAAAGCCATTGCACTCTCTGTTGCAATGAAGAACATTCGCGATGACGCCAGAAAATGAATCAAGTAAATCTTTAAAAAAAAAAAACAACAACAACAACAACAACAACAACAACAAAAAAAAAAAAAAACAACAACAAAATCGTTCACACATGCATTCTCTTTCGCGTTAGATTCATGAGACGATCATGTACAATGGATATTGTTTAAAAAAAGAGCCCAAACCGAAATCAAGTGTTTTATAAATTTTCCCGGTCAAGTTTAAACTCTTTGCAATCGAATTCGTTTATGTTCATTCAATTTTAAACGATACCTCATGGAGCGGAGCTATCGGTCAATTGAATTAACGTTTAGATTTTTAATTGCGATCACATTTCAGAAGAAAGTGCTTGTAAGAATGTCAAATTAATCGGAAATAGACTTGAGTGGGTTAAAAGCAAAAGCTTCAAAGCTAGGTTAACAAATCAAAAAGGTTTGAGCTAAATTATAATAAAAGAGAAAATAGGTTGTGACCATATCAATGGTTTTACAAAGGATTGTCAATTAACATGTTATGTAATAGATAAATACATTATGCTTATTATCTCAAAGGCATTTTCCTCCTTTTTCGTTGTAATTAACATTTTTTTCTTGGTATGGTGACAAAAAATTGAAAATGAAAATGATACATTCTTGGGTTTTGGGCAATGTCGATTTGATAACCTCGAATTTCATGTAACAAAAGAGTCTAAAGAGAAAGCGGAATCAAAATATATACGTGGGTGAATAATACAACTCAAACTTATTGTAATTGAGTAAATAACAATGCTCTATAAACGAAACGAAATAACAAGATAATAATCAGGTATCATCTTTACCCGCATCGTACCGTATTATGTCTGCTTCTATATTAATTATACTGCATTTGCATTCATACTGCATTTGTTTTATAGGAATTTCGTTCATGCATGTGCAACTGTATAGGCCTATGGGCATGAGAAAAGGAAATAAATGTGAATTTCGTTAATGATCTCAAACGACATTTATAACCAAAATAAAACAAACAAAAAATATTAATTTTTTGTATAAATAATTATGTTTGTAAGTGAGTGTATATTCTGTTTCTACCGAACAATCATATAAGACTTCAGGTAGGTCCATTCAATTTATATTTTATTTTACATATCTTTTGTTAAACTTTTTTTTGCACGATGGGAGTGGAGAGAGAGAGAGAGAGAGAGGAGAGAGAGAGAGAGAGAGGAGAGAGAGAGAGAGAGAAGAGAGAGAGGGGGGGGGAGAAAGAGTGAGAACCGTTGAATAATTTTTAAAAACAATTTTAAATAGTTTTAACATAATAATATGATGTTATTCAATATGACATAACAATGCGATCCTGCAAGCGCGGTAATGGTGCAATGTGTTCACATTATTACAAAATAATTTTTGACCGTATTTGGGGAGGGTGCACGAGCACAGTATCAGCTTTGTTTCCATAAAAGGAAATTTTACATAATCGAAAGATGTCTACGCGAATGTCAATCGACAGATGTACTCGATAATCATTGTATTGCCACATAGCCCTGCAATGTGACATTTCGGAAGATGGGGAAGGGGGAGGCGGAGGGGAGGGGAGGGGGTAGGTGTTAAACAAAATCTGCCGTCAAGTAGGTCATATATCAGCCATAGGGGTAGGGGTTTTTTCTCCTTTTTAAAATAATTTTTTAAAGCGATTTGGCGCCCCCTAAATTTATGATAGACTTGGCGCCCATTATAATTTCAGGTCAATTTGGCACCTCCTAAGTTAAAGATCATTATGGCGCCCCTAAGTTTATAGACCAAATGTCAATTTACCTCCACATCTGCAGGGGAGGGTTTTTCGGGGCACTGTTTCCCATTCACGCCCCCCCCCTTTATTCGCAAATGGGCGATTCTTTGAAAACGATGCATCGACACCTTCTTTCGGCAAAAATAAGTCATTTTCCTTTTGTCTTTTAGCTGTACAGCTTCGATATAGAGCAGTTGATCTGAAGCTTTTCATGAAATCCATTTTTTTAGATCTACTTTTACACAATTTTTCATGCTCCAATTTGCATAAATTAACTGCAAAATTTGCAATGGGATGAAATGGCTACGCATAAAATATCAATTTGTTTGCCAACCCTGATTGATTGTATATTGCTGGTTCCTTACTCTCGGATTATTTCATTATACACACCCTGTTTCTTAACTCTCATTCCTACCTTAAATTTAAATGAAAAATAATGGTAGTTGAATTGAATTGTTCTTAAAGATACATTAACTCAAAGAATCAATTTGCCATCAAATGTCACACCAGGCACGTGACCCAGAAAACACGAAAAGCTTCACTAGCCCGAAAACCGATGGTTCTATTATTTATATACATTTTTTCCAAAAAGCTAGATATAATAGTGCCTTGCACTCACCAAATATGAAAGCCATGATAGCTTTAATTTAGTTAATTAATTAACTTTGAAAGTTTGGTCACACACGCGTGACCCACGGCGCGTCACGTGAATGCGTGACAATTATGTTCATGCCGCCTTACAAAAAGAGGGGACCAGGCTATCGGCCATTCCATTTGAGAAAAAGTGAACCTTTTGGGGACATAATAAATTTTTGCTTTTTATTTTAAACGCTGCATATCATCAAAATAGAGCCCAGATGTCTCATCTGAAGAGTCAGCTGACACTGATGGTTGTACTCGTCCGCGTACTTAGGCTTTATTTCTGTCTGCGTTGGTGTTCTCGTTGTATCGTTTTATCTTGTTTCTCTACTCATTCGCAAATACTTGTGTCACACTCCATGACTCTATAGGCATACTAATTAACATAAATGATAATTAAATGGAGTAAAAACCGGTAAAAAAATATATTTATTTCTTCTACCCTCGACTGAGAATGGAGTATGCTGACTTCCTTACCCATTGCGATTATGTAATATACTCACTTTACCCTCAATCCTTTTGCATATCATTACACCCCCCAAACAATAATGTTGTACAATTGATATCATCAACGATAATCACGACCTGGAAATAATTAGCCCCTCAACCAAATGTCCGAAATTCACACAAACTCACAAGCATAATATCAGTCACTCAACCAGAAAAACCACCAAAACAGCTATTACTACCCAGTCCTCTACACATGCGACTAATGGTATTAGTTATAATTCATTTTCCTCCCAAATCAACTGCTACCACCTTAATACCCTGCACTCACTAAATATGATGCCCCATGAACAAGATTCTTTGAAAATTGATTACTTAATAGCACAAAACAGAAATATGGTCCACCACACGGCCACCCCAGCTCGGGGGCGCCGGCCGTGTACATCAAACCTCACGCACTTAATTTCAGCTTCATGGCTTGTAAATCAACTTACCACATCTTTAGCAGGACCTAATTATGCTCACAAGACACAATCAGGTTCCGTGCAATACATGTTTTGCGAAAAAAAAAACAAAAAAAACAACACCAAAATAGAACAAAACCAAACAACACAAACAACAGAAACAACTAAAAAAACACAAGCCGACAACTACAGATAAGCACATCATACTTCATAAAACCCAATCAGAAACATACACAAGGAAAATTAGTTCGAATACCCTCAATTTTTTTTCCTAATAATAATGGTTCTGGAATACCTAGTAAACACAGATTATGCAAAACACAAACATTAGCACCAGAAGCTGTGTAGCTTTGTCAAATTAGAACAAAAATTATGATCATGCAATGCTGTACTACACTTCAGCCATAATCTCAATTTCAATAAAATAAAATCTGACTCGATACATCTGAATCTAATGGGAAACAATTAACAGCTGCTGCATATTATAACTATCGCGACTAACTCATCAATTATCATCACACCACCTACACCGACACACGCACCGGCCTATCAGTACAACAACTAGTCAGCATCTCACGTCGCGGCCGGACCAGCCTCGCCCGCCACGACAACAGCACCTTCAACACCCAGCCAAACAGACAAATCATTTAACACATAGGGACCAGACAAACCCGTCTAACATCATCCAATCGGCCACCCCCCTCCTACCCGTCACCCACCTCCCACCTTCATGTCTAGACAGACTCACACACTAAAGCCAACCAACCAACCATTTGACCTGACTAGGTGAGTCTACACTAACATTTCTCTTACCACAACAGCGCGACTGATCCAGCTAAAATATAGCTCAACACAACTGTAACATTCAGCTACTGATAACATCAACATAATCATTATTCACTAATCTTCTCTGAATACAAACTTTCACCATAGGGTCAACACACGTGACCCACTAAAATGTCACCGACACGGTGAATCGCACTACAAATGTATCACACACGATGACCGAACATCACCGATTAAAGAATAATAGAAAAAAAGCGAAATTTCAGAGATGAATCCTATCCATGGTATTCTTTCGGTTACACAGGTCCATAATGCACTCTGGCAAGCAATAACGAAACCAATTTCATCATTTCTCTAAAACTCCAGAATTTCAAAATGAATTTGAACTTCAAATCATCATTGGCCGTCTGGACAGTCACAACACGTGACCCCTTCTTTTCGACCTATCGACATTGAACAATGCATATACTCAATTGTAACATCTAACAAAAATATATCTTACAAAACTGATACCAAACACACAATACATCATAGCCATGAATAAACCATTTACATCAGGTATTATTCGTAAAACCATATGTCTATAGTTATAGCCAATTAAAGTCAAGATTTTGCATAATTTCGGTCACACACGTGACCAAGAATGGTCCAAATAAAATTGCTGACATGTACCTGGTGCAGTGTCTATATAAATCTGTTCTTGTGCTGCAAAATTAGCATCGTTGTGAAAGCGTGATAGTCAAAATTCCCCATCGGTTATTATACCTGGAAATCATTGTTATGCTACAATATTTCAGGCTAGCTAGGGTAGCCTGCCAACTACACGACTACAGGTTGGAACTGAGTCATAACTCCCGTAGCAGGGTAGCTCTTCCTTCTCTTGCAACATATGGAACCTGCTAGTCTAACTGCACAGACATTTGTTGTTTAAAGATCGCACTCATTTGGTCTGAATTCCAGATACATACATCTTTGTCATAACCCCTGTGGTTAATATGCTGTATAGCTACTCTTACTTTGACACTGGTGGAAGGAATTAACTAGATCTTCACTCAACAGAATTTAGTTTGATAAGAGTAAAATTAAGGTCTGTGTTTGCAGACTAGGCGTACCTAGGCCTCGTATCGATTTAAGGAATATGACGTCATTTTAGTATATGTACATGACTTGCATTTAGATGCATGTACACGTTTGGGTATAAATAAAGGTAAATATCAATAGTATCCTACACAGTGGCGAAATACTCCTCACTGTACAGTCGCACGATTATCTCCGTTTAGCTCACTCGTTTTTTATAATTAGAATAAAAATGGCTCTTGTTGAATTACTCGGAGCTAAACTACAAGGGAAAGGAGGAGCCGAGGTGGAGACATCAACCCTCTCAGGATCGGGGAGGTACGTGGGTCTCTATTTCTCGGCCCACTGGTGCCCCCCTTGTCGAGGGTTTACCCCCAAGCTGGCCGAGTTCTACAATGGTTTTAAGACGAAGAATGGCCAGAAGTTGGAGATTGTTTTCGTGAGCTCAGATCAGAACCAGGGAGAATTCGACGTTTATTTTGGTGAGATGCCCTGGTTAGCCCTCCCTTGGGCCGACCGTGATACAAAGGTAGGGTCTATAAGTTTAATTTTTATTACTTTCTCCGTGATTTTAATACTGTATCTGACTTAGTACAGCAATCTTCCTCCATTGATTCGCAACGCACGCCTTTATAAGGCCCAGATACCCAATTTTCTAGGCAGTCCCCCAAAGCAAATTTGGGTCTGAGGGGGTTGGCTCACCCCCCCCCCCGAATAATCACGCGCCGAACCATGTGATAATAATACATGTATGAGGCTCGATTGCTGATTATAATATATTATTATTATTTTTTTTTTACAACATCACCCTCCACTCCCCCCCCCCTAATTCTAGCTCGAAATAGATCCGAATATATTGTGTGTTTGATAAGACTATTGATATCATATTGGGTTTTAAATCGGCTCTGAAGCCTCCTTATAACCCTCCGCCACACTCATCTGCACACCCTCATCGATGAAGACAGTGAGATGTGGCCATCAAGGTATGTTTCAAGGCATGTATCATCGGACCATACTGCGCAATATCCAGCATACTGGCTTATCAATACACGGATAGGAAGCAAAATATACGATTGGTTTTCAAGCATGCATATCAACATGATCAATATATAGGTGCAACCCCGCTACTGCATCTTTTCAGTCTATTGTTAGTGTGGGGTATAGGACCTGTATGTGATATTAATTTTCATTGTCCCAGCATATGGCATATCCAGACGATTATTTCTGCTCTAATGGGAGTCTTTGTAATTGAAGCTCATGGCGTTAACTTGGCCGTTCGTATGATATCGAATTTTCACGTAATAATGAGGCTGTATATAAAATAATACACTTTGCCGGGGCATCGTGCATGGCATCTGTTTCAATAGACCAGGTACTAAGTTATATTTACAAAGTTATTATGATTCATACATGTTTCTGGCGCACATTAGTAACAAAATTAACAACCTGTAATAAAAACAATGCGACTACAATACATGGATACACGCGTGTCGATATTGTTTTGGCGATGGGGGGGGGGAATGATCGTCGATTTTTCCTCTTTTCCTCAATGATGACACATATGGTATAGATTGCAGTGTACATTCATGGGGTGCGGGTAATGTTTGTATACACAATGCATATAAATATGAAAAACAAAATTCCAGTTAGTATTTTATAATGCGAGCGAGAAGTGCGAGCTGAAAATTTCTTTATAATGACATAAAATGTGGCATTTTTAGCATAATGCGAGTACAAAACGGAAGGGCTTTGAATGGTGTGGTCAAGGCGGGACCATCATGATGTAAGCCTATGATACACACGCATGCTATATGCATAATGAGTAGCCTGCTAGTAGTATGTGAATATCGTCGATTCATATGGCTGTAATAATGCGAGCGCGAAGCGCGAGCTTAAATTTTCACAATAATATTGAACTGAAACATGGTATTGTTTCTTACAGAATTGATAGAGGGCTAGGGGATTAACTGGTGATTACAAGCGGAACCATCATTACGTAATGCCAACAAACGTAAATCTATATAAATATGGACGAATTTCAGTTAGGGCCCATATGTGCGAGCGCGAAGCGCTAGCTGAAAATTTTCAAAATAATAGTGACCTGATGAAACAGTATACTGTCCTTGTACGAGACGGAAGGAAATAGGTGTTTAAAACACGTACCATTGTGACGTTAATATCTATATAAATTACATGAATACAACTGAACGAATTCAAGTACAGTGTGCAGCGAGCCTACTATTATTGCGAGCGCGAATGTTCAATGTTCAACAGTTATCTGAATGGAATTTGAAGCATCATGCGATCGATGAAGTGAAAGAAGTGTATTATATAATCAATGGTCCGAGTCCCAAAAAGTAACCTTGTCGATAATATAGCCGAGATAAGTGTTACAGACTCTTCAATATTCATTAGTATTTTATCAAAACCATCGTCCACCCTGGACATACGAGGAAGATTAATGGTTAAGTGAGAACATTTGGATTTTTGAATCTCAGAAATATCATTTTAGACTGCAAATATATAAAAATGTCCTAAAAGTGGTTTTATGATAACGAATATGTAATGGGTAGATTTATATGTACTTAATATTATGATACCTTTTCTTGATATCAAAATTTGGGGCATGATTGTACACACCATCCCCCACCCATATTATTGGGTGCATCTCCCACCCCCCCCCCCCACAATCAACACCCATGTATGGAGTCCAGTTTGTATACATTAGTTGTTGCTTTGTCATCCAAATTGAATATGTTAGTAAACTGGTCCTATACAGCATGATTGTTCATTTATAACTTTTATGTCGGTTCAGTTCAGTTCAGTTTTATTTACATATTCCAATCAAACAATAATGGAAACATCAATTATATGTCATTCAGTACTACATATTAGCTATCATGTTTTTGATAAATCATAAAACGAAACGTCATCAGATGTCATTTCGAATTCGAACCTTTTGATTATGGACAGTCTTATCAGTATCACCATGGAATGAAAAATAAAACAAATATATTATGATGGCGATTTATGCTTTTGTTTTACATTGATACCATCAACATAAATCATTGAAAATTGTGATTGTCAAACTTAATATATTTCCAAATACTATAATAGAATTACGCATTGTAAATAAAGTTGATCAATCTATCAATCCTACACTTTTGGATCATCATTAATGGAGGGGGTGGGGGGGGGGGTTGAAAAACACCACATCCTCTTAAATTTAACATTTAGGGGTCTATATGTTTTCAGTGAGCGGTACCCCTCCTCCCATCCCACCCCACCCCACCGCCTTATAAAAAAAAAACAAAAAAAACGGCACTACCTATATCATGATAATGTACACTTTTCAATCTACAAAATTTAAATCATGCTGCGTTAAATTGTGGGTTTGGTGATTGGCAACTTAGCGTTATCCCTTGCCCGACTCCCGTATCTCATGATATTGTAATATGATGATGATTAAAAACTTATTTAAAAAGTAAATTGTCAACACTATTGTTTATACCATATATTTCCCACATTATTCATAAGAAGAAGGATAATCACATTAATTCAATATGTATTACCATCGTCATTTAGGAAGATGATGAAATCAAGTCTCTCAGAAACAATAATACCTCCCCTCTAAAATAAAGGGCCGAGGCGCCCCTTGATGATAATCAAGATACATTATGATCATAATTGCGTCTGTGATTATGATGTAACACCAATGACCTTTTCGGTAAGTCTTTGTTTAGATAATATCAAGATTAATCACAATGAATCATGTTTGCCAAAACATAACAACCCGTGATAATTATCAAATTCAGATGACATGTCTTTCAAGATAAGATCAGGACTCGTGTCTCGTATATGTGGGGGTAATTTCTAATGTTCCAACGAAATCTGCTCCGGCAACAGTAATTATTATTGGTCCCCTGTGATGTCCGTATAAATCGAATAACTAACTTCAACCATATACTTATAACCTAAGACTAAACCTCACTGAAAACCATATTGCAACCCTTAATCTAACCCCTCATCTTATGTCTTAGACGGAATAAAGCATGGGGGCGTTTAACGAAAGGACTTGTCGAACGTTTTATCCGTCAAATTTGCTGTCAGCCAATCAGATGCAAGCATTTCAGTAGCTTTTAACAGTTCTCAGTGAGAATCAGTGAATATTTATTTTGCTTAATAAATTGCTCCCCTGAAGCAACAATCGGTTGAGCAAACTTACGTCCCGTCACCTAAATTTAAGCAACACAAAACTTTTTCATAGCATATTTATCAGGAAAAAAAGAAAATATGTATTTTTGGCTCCAAATTT
>CALNVZ010003434.1:20392740-20453409 GCA_940671915.1 Paracentrotus lividus | reverse complement strand
GAGAGAGATATGGATAGAGAATGAGCACGTTTAACGAAAGCAGGACGTACGCGATACCTTTTATTTACGCAGTCAGAATTATAAGCTAGTCATAGCATCAAAAGAAAACTATCGCATTTAGCATTATTTACAAAAATAGCTTTTACAGTTACAGTGATGAAAATCAGTGAATATTTATTGTTTGCTAATAAATGTGCCATCAGAAAGTGTACTTTGGAACAGACAATTAACAATGGTATCCTAAGCATAAATAGCTCACACCTTTCTTAAAACGCGAAACATATTGTCCTCACATTGGCCTGATGCACTAATTAAGAACTTGCCAAATGAATTTTTAAATTCAAACTTCTCCCTTCGATCAACTTCATTCTTGCTAACCTGCCGTAAATACTAGATGTGCTGCTAAAAAATGGCACACTGCAGAATAAGAATTTATCCCTAACTGGTCAAAATACAATTTTTGGGGAGAAAAGGCACTGTAGAGGTATTTTGGATACCCCTCAAAAATGTGCAATACCATTGACCGTATATAGCAAAGCAAGAGAAGAATAATATATAAAGATAACTACCCAAATTGAGTCCTTATATATAACACAAGTACAACTACCTTTGATACAAAAAAACTGTAATTTACACGAAAATCAATGCACCAAAAAAATAATTAGAAACATTTCAAGAATGTTTCCCAGAAAGAATTAAAAAAGCTCAAGCATCGTAAAACCCAAATCTAAAACTAAATCTCACATAATTATGCACACGCTAACAAACAACACAGAATAAAAACACAAGAGCGACCTAAAAATAAGAACAAACACTCTAAAACGACTTATTAAACCAACATTGCCTTCAATACAATTCCCACTGATTCACAAAGTCATTCAAACAACTAAACCAAATACACTTTTGGTACCTGGTACCAAAAAATAAATCACCGGCGTAAGTAGATTATTAGGCGCATCCTACCAAACCAAAAAAATAAAACTAAACAAAAATAATACTAGCATTAAAAAAAAAAAAAGCCTACAGGCCAGACCGATCATACGACAGAAAAAACCACGAAAACACTAAACATCAATGACACGAGAGGCGCCACCACCTGTACCCCGGGTACACGTACCCCTGACCGGTCAATCAAAATTTAGGGGAACATACAATTATCCAACATACCTTCCCTACAATGCAAGCACAACAATCCAGACTTATGACACCCCCCAAACTTACTCTCCCCGCACCTAAATTCAACGACACAAAAATTTCATAGTCATAATATACACAGAAATAAAAAAATTAATTGCCTCCGAAATACTCAAAAGCAACTGAGCCAAATATATTTTTTTTTTTTTTTTTTGGGGGGAGGCCACGACAAAAAATAACAAATCCCCTTTAATTATTTTATTTTTCCACAGGGGAAGCTGGGGAATAAGTTTGGCGTCACAGGAATCCCAACCTTCATCATCCTCGACAGTGAAACCTGCGACATCGTCTGTGCACAGGCCAGGAACGAAGTGATGGATGACCCCGAAGGCGAAGACTTCCCATGGAAGAAGTAGACATACCTCGAGATCGTCGCCCACCTATTGCTTCAGTCACACCTCTCCACTCACTCCAAACCAACCGGATAACTCGTCATTCCTAATTTATGTTCAATGCGTTGTCACTCAAATGCCGCGTGTGACCGACACCTTGCCAAACACACCGCTGTATTAAATCACACCAGTGCCCTGTAACATAAAGTTTAACGATCAATTGCAAATTTGAAACAATCATTCTGATTGGTTCACAATGAGACTTTTATACAAGAAGTGCATGGAACAAGGATTCTGATTGGCACTCTCAATTTGTAATTTATTGTAAATATTTATGTTTCAGGGCCCAGATTGATAAGGTGGTATCTCAAAGAAAATCCCATAGATATGAACATGTTCGAAACGGGTTTGAGACAGATTTGGGATTACTTTGAGACGAGGTTGGGACGTTTGAGCCGTCTTAGAGACGTTTCCTGCGTCTCGGCGATGTCTCATGAGTTGCGGGAGAAATGAAACATGTTTATATAGTTTTTTTTTTTTTTTTTTTTAAAGTTTTGGTGAGATATCACCTTTCGTTCATGGCATATTGTCCTTTCAGTCGGTAGTTGGTCTTTCCTGTGTGATTGAGGTATATTACTATTCTGGCTTAATTTCTAAGCTCACCGACGCTGCATTATTCTTTACGATACTAAGAAAAGACTCTCTTTTTTTAAAGGGGTGGGTAGAAACCTTTCTTATAGCAATATTATGAGGAAACACAAAAATCTATATGCTTTTTTTTTGTTTTTTTTTTGTTTTTTGTTCTCTAGTGGGAGTGTCGGTGAATCTGTTTGAGTTGTATATGATAATTGAAGAATCTAACTTTCGGATAAGTCATTCTAATTTTCTCTGATTCAGTGAGAGATTATGCACTGTAAAGCTGTTTTAAATATTTTAAACAACTAAAAGTGTTGTTTAAGCCGGTCATTCTAACAACGTTGTTTAAAAATTTCAAACAACGTTGGTGAAATTTTAAACAGCCACCATTGAAATCGGGCTTCAAACATTGTCAAATTCAACTTTTATAACAGTTACTTCGGTTGTTTAAAATTTTAACAGCGTTTAAAAAAAATGTAAGCAACGTTGTTGGAGTGACGGGCTTAAACAACACTTTAAGTTGTTTAAAATATTTTAAATGACATTTTTACAGTGTGACAAATCGGTTTCAATTGGCGTATATTCTGTCCACTTCTGTCAATTTAATATGCTTACCCCGACAAAGCAACTTGCACCACGTGCATGTTATTAGAAATTTTGAAACCGATTTGGTCGAACTTTCTGTAATAGAATAGTAAAATATTATGTTCGGCTCTCGCTTACATCATAATTAGGTAATGATAGTGGTTACTTGTTTAGTATCAGTCGCTATTTCCAAACTAAACTTTGCATACATGGTTTAAAGTTTCAAATCCACCTTTATTAATACTGATATTTTCAATATCTACAGAGAAAGAAAAATCTACATAAACAAAATTACAAGAAACGGGAAGTTATGATCGCTGTTTTTAAAGACACAGTGCAGTGAAACCGATACTGTCTTCTTTGTTGTCAAGTTTTAAATAAGATCAAAGTTCTTTTGTGAGATATTCCATTTGTTTATATATTAGCCTAGAATTTTCAATAATCTTCAATACAAGTTTAATATTCTCAATGCAGATTGGCTTCTTTATGTTCGTACACGAACAAAATAAGTGAACTAGATTTTGGAAGGACGGGGAGGGGTGCCCTTGAGTGCACGTGCTTTTATCGTTAAGTGTCTTTCATAGTGGGTTTATTATATTGAAATATGGGTTACGGGTATTTGAATATGAGATATATTAGATCAATGATCTTATTGGAATCTCCAATCTATATGATAATACAGCTGTATTTTCTGTGGTATCATTTTCTGTTTGTGCTAAGGCGTTATTTAAAAAAAAATTTTGGTTCTTTTTCTTATCAACACATCTCTAGAGGATCATAAATTTGTTTTAAGTATTGTTATCGGTGTAATCATCGACAATGTAGATTGAATTTTGTTTGTTTTGTCTTCTTCCTTTTTTTCTTTTCTTTTGTATTCTACGAAATAGAAAATTGTTTTTATACAAAATAGCGCCCTTGTAATTTTTTATCATTTTTTTTTTATTTGCGAATGGTATGGGTATTATGTATTGCCGGAAAGATTTGAACGAAAACACAATGGTGATCATTTCGCGATAAGTATTTTCACGTGTGGTGTAATGGTGGTATCTCACTTCGCGGAGACGGATTTGGGATTACTTTGAGACGGTTTAGACGGTTGAGACGACAAATTTCAAAACCGCGATGGGAAAAAAAGTATCGGAGACGTCTTGGAGACGTCTCCGCGACAAGTTTCAAAAACGTCCCAAAGTAGTCCCAAATCCGTCTCCGCGAAGTGAGATACCACCATGATTTATATGTGGTAACGAGAGACTGAATGGTCCAGAAGTGAGAACGGCAAAAACAGATTGCATATAGAAAGAAGAGGGGAAACGGGAATGGAAGATTGGAAAAGAGAGAGAGAGAGAGAGAGAGAGAGGGGGGGGGGGCGGGAAATGAGAGGGATTTGGTAGAGTGACAGTGGCGAACAGAAATAGAGATGCAACTCTAAGACAGGGTTTTAAAAAGAACAGAAATTGGTAACAAAAGAATCCTGAGAAAAGCACGCGTATGTCGGCGAAAATGCTACAGAAAGGGGTGAAAATACATAAAAACGCAGTAATTTTTAATAATCAATTTTCCATATTCATGAAATTTCCTGGAAAGTGGCATCTTTGAAAGACAACATATATACTGTTTCTTACTCATGCACGGTGCTTTCACAGTACCTTTGCAATCGGTATATTAAAATGACAAGAGGGAGAATCCTAAGATCTTGCAGGGGTCTGAATGGATCCTGTCCATGTTGGGGTATCATTAGGGAGGTATACGATTTGTCGACCTGCCGCCCGGAGGAGAGAGTAAACAAAATTTGGAAGCATTAAAAAAAAAAAAAAAAAAAAAACTTATAATGGTGGCCTTTTCACACATTCAAACCTCTATTCACTTCTCCTTGTAGTAAACTGGTCGGCTGAGACAAAGAATTTTAAGTTAAGTTCAGCCTGTCGACCAATAGCTTTAAGCGTCACGCTTGAAGAAGTCACCACTATTATTATCATTATTAATTTTGTCAAAAGATTCCATTGTATAACTCTCAACCTCGTAGGGTGGCTCGTCAAGACCATTCGAAAACGGACGCCATTTGTATAATGCTTATTGAGCAGATCTATTTTTTGTTTTTGTTTTATCTCGCAATGAAAAGCGAAATTACTTAATTTGTAAAACATATTAATATAATTTTGGTCCCTGTCATTGTAATCTATACATGAAGCAACCCCATCCCTTAGTGAAAACAGACATCTGTCCATTGCCCTGTAACACAAAGACTTGCGACCGATAACAAGTTACGATCGATTTTATGTCGGTAGCCTCATTTGGAATGCAGGTGCAGTCACGGAATATGATTAGGATATAATTAAGATTAGGGTTAAGGCTAGGGTGAGCATTAAGATCATCAACTTTTGAGCATCCTGTCCATGATGAGGCTACCACGAAAAAAAATCCATCATAACTTTGTTACATGACACCTCCTTCATCTGTATCTCACTCTCGCTTTTCCAAAAAGAGGCACCCGAAATTATCAATTCTAACAGAGCTTAAGATTAAAATTGATTTATCGGTAGTTATTTTAATGTACATGCTCTGAAATAATAATCATATCAATAACAATATTAAAAACCGTGAATATACGATATAATATACACATCGTCATTCACTCTCATAGGCAGCTGTGTTTTCATTTTACGAAATCAAAAGTATTTAAAACACGAAAAATGAAAACAGAACGATAAAACATAATGAAAATGATAAAGCAATTTTCAATGCAGTGTCCTTATACATAGAAATGATTTAAAGAGCATAATTCCAAATGGCAGGGGACGTGGAGCCGGGGGGGGGGGGATGGGGACTAAACTCCAGCTTCCACGTTTTTCCAGTAATCGGGAACAAAAACGCGGAATTTACCATCTAACTGTGATTTTTCGGCTCATAACCTACCAAGTTCAAAAGCGCTCCGCGGCCTCTGAAAACTTCTATAGCCCCTTTGGACGAAAATTGGGTTGCTATCACGTCATTGTTCAGGTAGCGACCTGTCTTTGAACAAGACTTTAAAGATGAGAAAATACACTTTTTTTAAGTATCACTTTTCCATAGACGCCTTTTGGAAATATGAAAAACAAAGAATTTTCCCCTGAAGTAACAAAGATGCATGTGGTACCTTTTGGAATTAAGCTCTTCAAATATTGTCACCACAGCCACTAGCTTGGGGCCTGTTTCTCGAAACCGTCAGAAGTCTAAGTTCATGGGCATCCCATCGAAACGCGTGTTAATTCTACAACACGTCTCCCAATCGTCCAAGAACTTAGACTTACGATGATTTCGAGAAACGGGCCCCTCGTGACAAGGCAATGTTATGTATCAATATTTTTTAAATAGAAAAATCATGATTATCGACTGTCATGTAAATCCTATTTCAAGACAACAACAACAATAACGAGTAAAACAAGTAAAATAATATGATCTATCATGTAAAATGGAAGGCAGATATGCTTATATTAACAAAGAAAGAAAGAAAATTCTTTCATTATAAACTTTTAAATACAAAATAAAAATAACAACTGACATAAAATCATTGAGAGAAACGTAATTGTCAAGCCAATGAAGATGAAGAGTACATAAACCTACCATCCCATGTAATAAGAAATAAAAGTAAAAATACTGGAACATTGATCAAAGTAGCAGTTTTGCACAATAACTACTTAAACAAAGAAAATGTGTAGTAAATCAGGGTGCCTCAATTTCTGTGCCTCTTGAGTTAATGAAGTTCTGTTTGGTCTAAAACCGTTTGTATATCCAATTCATCGACATCTAATTCCATTTCGTTCTAGCCCACTTTGTCTACTATCTTTGAAGTTTAGACGTAAGAATAACCGTGTCTTTTTATATCTTTAGTATGGCCTTTTATGCTAATACAGTCCATTCTTGTTACAATGAACATGGATAAGAGATTCGTTTTCATATTACAAGGCCCGATTTAAAACACGATCACATCATTATATTATTAAATCATTATGCATTCAGTATTAAAAGAGAAGACTGTAGCAAGATGGTCTAATTCCAATTTAGCTTTATAATCAGTTGGTCTAATTAAACATGATCCATATTTATTTGTACTAAACCATCCATATGGTATAACGCTCATTGGACCAAAAGGTATTAAGACTCATTTATCAGGCACATATTTTGAACATTTTCTTACACATAACATGTGGGAAAGCTTTCCATCGGTAACATTGCCAATTTGAGGGATTTAAATCATCAGTGATCACAATTTTCAAATACAACTCGTTAACTTTCATATAGCTGACTGATTTATTTTTAAATCTTTGAGAGTGATGTCTCATGATGCACTTAATAACCAGCTATAAATGACCAAAATGCTTACATCATATTTTTGCTCCAAAGTAGCCAATATTCAAACAAATGCAATACTAGTACTTGTCATTAAAGTCTTAAAAATATATGACGATGAGCACATAATGTGTGAGTGTGGGTGTGTATGTGTTGGGTATATTGTGCTTTCAGCTATATTACAAATATCCTGCAAATTGTTCAGGAGATGTTACGATCATATTATGACAAGCAGATACAAGACTTTGGTTTTACAAGGCATACTCTATTCCGCATACTGAGATTTTGTTATAACAAGATATTTGGCTTGGCTTTGAGCGCTTCATTATAACAGGAATGGACTGTGTCATAAATGTGTTGCAAACCAGATGTTAGATTCTGAAAATTCAAATAATTATCTTTTCTTGACGATATACATAAATTATTATGGAGCTTTACAGTGGTATCTCACTTGCAATGAGGTGGATTTAAGACTGTTTTGGGACTGCTTTGAGACGGTTTTGAAACTTGTCACGGAGACGTCTCTGCAACAGACAAAAAGTATCGGAGACGTCCCCGTGATGGAAAAAAAGTATGGGTGACATCTCTGAGTGTCCAAGTCGCAGAGAATTGGATCAAAAATAAATATTGTAATACAGCAGGACCTTGTTTTATAACAAACAAGTAAAATAAGGGGATTTTAATACCCATGAAAGTAAGAATTCATTCCAACAAGTTTTAGTCCACTCTCTCTAAAAACAGGGTACTTAAGACCAAGCCAATTAAACTAGTTATAATGGGAGTGAACTGCAATTGGCATTTCGGTATGTGTGCATATGTGTGCACATTCCAGCATTCTGGTATACCACCTATAACCCCTACAAGTTTGCAACTTTTTTCATGAAAACAAATACCACAAACTATAGCCCTCAACTGCTACTTTTAAATCACACAAAATGTAACTACAAACATACATTTAGTCCCTAAATCACAATTATTTTCAAATCACATTTTCTATGAAATAGCAAAGAACATAATTCCCAATTTCACACACTTTGTTACATGTATGTAAGCGTATCAATATTTCATAATAGTAAAACATTACTATTAAGTTTCTATACTGCTACTTTGACCTGATATTTTTTCATCAACTTTAAGTCGTTATATCAAAGGTATATATAAGATAATGGAGTTTGCAATGCAGAAATTGCTATTAAATTTTTGTTTGCTTAAACTACCCTTTCACAAACAGTCCTGTGTCTTACCATGCAAATGCAGCAGATATATGACTTACAGGCTCAAAAAGAAAATTCACAAATTTTCAGCACTTGCACAGAAATAAACGGGATTGCATATGAGAGTGTAGGGCAAGCGAACAGGAATTTAACAGCGTTCTGTCGGGAGCAAACTCCATGCTCATGTACCTATACATGTAACTCACAGTTCTTCCATTTCTACTGTACACTATCATTATAAAATAATTTAAATATAACTTAATATAATAATGAAAGTATGCATAGATTTACATTATTTTACATATCAATGTCACACCTCTCATTGAGAAGAATGAAGTACATTTGTACGTGTCCAGGGCATTTTTAATAGAGGTAACCAAACTTTATAAGATAAGAGAGAACAGACACTTTGTTGACCAGCAAAGCATTTAAGGTCATGTGTTTCCTTTAAAGGACTCATCCGGGCTGGAGTTTGCATTATTAGAAAAATAAAGTAAAATCGAAAAAGCACAACACTGAAAATTTCATCAAAATCAGATAAGTAATAGCAAAGTTATGAATTTTCTTAGGTTCTAATTTTTTTAGGAAACAGTTCTTCAAATTGGCAAACTGATGATGTCTGAGTCCCCCTACTTTCTTTGTATTTTATTATATGAAATACCAATTATCATGATTTTCTGCCCCAAGGACATAACAACAAGGACTAATCCTTGTGGAATGTTCAAGGTCACAAGTGCTTTTACTTATTTCAGTATGAGGGACAGATTTTCTGTATACGAAATATATGAAAAAATGAGATAAATAGGATTTCATATAACAAAATACACAACAAGTAGGGGGACAGTGACATCATCAGTTTGCTCATTTGAATATTCAAATATTCAAATGAGACAATTGCCAAGAACTGTTTTTCCAAAAAAAGTCAATATCTAAAAAATGCATAAATTTGTTATTTTTCATCCGATTTTGATGAAATTTTCTGTGTTGTGCTTGATGAATTTACTTCATTTTACAAAACTTTTTCATTTCAGCCCGGAGTCCTCCTTTAACATAAATACAGTTTCATGACTCGTTGCAAATTTTTAAAAACCATTCTGATTGGTTCACAGTGAGACACTTATAAAAGAAGTAAAAGCATCATGGATCCTGATTGGCTACCATCAATTGGCAATTGAGTTTAAACATGAAATATGATTAATTATGTCTGGGACCGACCTCTTACTATACAACAGACGCGGCCAAGATTCGAACCTGGTTTACAATCAGAAACAGTTTGAAGGCGAATGCAGAGAGCTGCTTTTGAACGGTACAAAATACGTTTTCACACCTTTGTCTTCCAGATTCTTTTGCAAAATAGCAGCTTATTCAATTTGACTACAGAAAATTAGTATAACACCCCTCTTATCAATCACAACTGTATACAGCTTACATGTTTGAAAGTGAACGAGCTGTCACTTTGCAGAAAAAATTAGTTCAAGACAATAACGTTTGGAGGTTGTTTTTTTTTACCCTGAAAACACAACCAAGATACATGTACCACCGAAAATCATATCATGTTATTTTTAGATTGTATGGCTTATACGCACATTTTGTTCACATTGAACTGTTAAAGTTCAGATGAGTTAAATTCATTCTTTGTAAAAGAGAGCATGGATTGTATGATATGACGAGAGTAATGAATTGACAAGTGCCATGTGCTAACGTATTTTTGTTCCAAACTAATCACTGGACAACAAATGACCTCCATGGCTTAAAAATGTGGTTTCCATATGAGCTGGGGTTGAAACCAGGCTTCAAAATATGATCTAGAAAGTTTCAGATTTGAAGGATGAAACAGAAAATCTAGGACAGGGTAAACTACAACTTATCAAAAACACCTACAAATGCTAGATATAGAAAATACAGAGAGAAACAAAAGAGACAGAAAGGAGTATAGAAGAAAGAAGAGTACAAGAATAAATCATCTACATGGTATTAAATGATATACTGTTATTTATACATACAACATAAATTAATCAAGGTATAATACTATCAATCTCTAAAAGATAGCCTACTAAAAGGCAAAATATCATATTAACGATATACTCTTGAATGAGTAAAAATTATTTAATATGGAGAATGAAATAAAATACATGTACAATGGAAATGATAACTTTGACAGAATGAGTGAACGTTTCTAAAGGAGAAAAAAATAAAATAAATCTACAATGCAACTGATAACTTACTAAGACCATAACTTAGATATTGCGACATGAATGATTGTTATCTGCGATTACCCCCTTTCCACAAAAAGCAGACCTTTGCATGACAATCACGGAACAGCAAAGATGTCCAAAGATCCTTAAATGGTCTTTCAAAAGGCTACCACAGATCTTTAAATGTTCTTTCAGAAGGCTACAAAAGATCTCCAAGGTCTTTCCTGATTTCTCAAGGATCTTTCAGTGAATGCCATGATCACCATAACTTCCATCAATTTTGGGGCTGGTTCAAAGCAGTATTTCAGTGGTCTTGGGGAAAGGGACCTTTCATGAACGATCAGCGATTGCTAAAGCAATCTCTTAACTTAGTAGCGCTCAACATTCTCATCAGGCTATCAATGATCTCCCAGGAATAAGTCAACATATTCAAGTTTTGTAGTGAGTTTTCTCCCTCAATGTACGAATTTCCTGAGACACCAATTAAAGATTGTTGAAAAACCACTGAAAAACTTATGGCAACCATTGAAATAATTGCGGAGGAGGTCGCTGAGAAATCATTGAGAATGATTGGTCCCTCAAATTGAGCGCTCAAGAATATCTTAAAGAGTACTTTTCCCACAAACAACTTTTACAGAGATCTTGGAGACTCGGGAGAAATCAGGCCTAGTTTGGTCACTCAATGGTCCCCTAAATGGTCTATTTTAGGGAAAGGGGGCTTAAAAGCCTGAGAAAGGATTAATCTGATACAATTTTCAAAAGAATGCCCTTCCTTTCATCAGAACATACCAATTATGATCAAATAAACATGATGTACTTCTACAAGTTTTATAGACATTTTAATACTGACCAAAGAATGCTTTAAACATCTTGGAAGAAAAAGGCTAGGGACGGAAAGCCAAAAAGAAGTAAAAACCCATAGCCTCACAAAATTCAGAAGCCAAACCTGCCATGAAGGAAATTAACAGAAAAGTCTTGGCTATTCAAATAGGCAAAATGTTAGGGGGGACAATGACGACACAAGTCTGAGTTTATCATTCCACACTGTATCAATAAAGCTTGCAGCAAATGTGTCTGTCTTGCCCAAGAAGGAGCAACATTGAATGGCACTGTCTTTATCAGGGTAGAAATACATTTTTCCTTTATGAGGGATCGTTTCAACACTTTGGGGGCAAAATCACCCCTGTGTACATATTTTCAATGGTAAAGAGTGTCTAAAGTGTGTCTATTGCCCTAACTAGCTTGACACCCTGCCCCCGTTTCTCGAAACCGTCATAAGTCTAAGTTCTTGGATAACCCATAGGGACACGTGTTGTAGAATTAACACGCTTTTCAATAGGATGTCCACGAACTTAGACTTATGACGGTTTCGAGAAACGGCCCCCTGGCTTCACGCACACATATATACTGCATAAATCAATTTTGGATTCAGATTTCACTAGGAGCTGCTACATGTGTAGGTCAGGCAGACTTTCTTTATCGAGAGCCATTTGTTCGCAAAGATAATGCACAGATAAAGAATTGTTTCCAGTTTTCTGGTGCACACGTGTATAGTATCAAAACTAGACCTAAGAACTCAAAAGAGAATTGAAAAAATTTGTTGCTATGTAGATTAAATATCTAGAGTTACATTGCTTTAATCACTATGCACACAGCAAAACAGTTGTATTGCCTTGTAGAATGGAGTAATAGTTGGCAAAATGATTTTTTTTTTTCCCTACAAATATAATGAACATCTAACTTACAAACAACCAATTGTGCAAATGAAATGTATCAAACCGACAAATCTCTACTGTGCTTTGATGTAAATAGGTTCATCTGCAATCCAGTTATATTGCCACACTTAAATAGTATTGCTTTGCAGTGCAAAAGATGTAAACATACAGTTCAAACTTTTTTTTACAGTTAATCTCTTGAATTTAGACCATAAGAATAGACTGCAAACAATGATACATGTAAGCGTGACATTTCACTTCCAAAAAAAAAAAGAGAGTAAAATCTAGAGAGCATAGACATGTAAGCGTGACATTTCACTTCCAGAAAAAAAAAGAGAGTAAAATCTAGAGAGCATAGGTCATGTATTTGAACAGTAGGTCAGACTGTTGCCTTTCCTATTAATGCGTTTTCTACATCCTGTTTATTGCCAATTGGCTTCTGCAAGCCTGAAAAAACAGGCACCTCCCTGCGTCCAACGTAAAGATTTTCAGCGAAAAAAATGGTCTGAATATCGTTAACCGTTCGTAATGGCGTTCGTGACCGAGGCTATTCATCCATAGATATGTATTAGCACTGACCTAATATCCTTGCTCAATAGAGGGAGTGCTTCAAACTTCAGAGAATGGATCTTCCAGGCCCTATGGATGGCTTCATTGCACTATCCTCTTTGTCGAAAATGGAATGAAAGCTCAACTCCAGTAATTGACTTCTAAATGGATTTTGAGGAAAATCCTGGAGTACAATTTCAGATTCTTATCACTGTGCTCCAGAAGTAAAATGTTACTAAGACATTGTTCTGGTCTCCCAGAAGTTAAGCTTTGAAAATACTCAAATTTCTGAAAGGGTTCCATGAAATTTGCAGCTTGTGAAATGTGAAAGGATATACATGTAGTTTGGATGACTCTCTATAATAAGAAAACCTCCCAAAACCACCACTTCTGCAATTTTGAAGATCATGAATTGCTTTCATAGAATTCAGCATGAAATAGAGTTTATATGTTGATAATGACTTTCAATAAAATAGTGCAACAAGTGAAAGAAACAATGACAAAGCAATAAGTCCAAAAGACTATATGCTGTTGGAATAGCCATGTACTCAATGTTCCTTTTTTAATTACAAGAATTTCTAAGAGTTTGACAGCCCCAACCTTACAGCATTTTATGTAGTTACTTACATCTTATCTGACACAAGCTTATAATGAAATCCATAAGTTCTCAAGTATACCACCAACTGTTTGGCAAATGGTGAATGTTTAAATACTTAAAAAAAAATGAAATTTTGATTAAAACTTTTATCTTCTCAAGCAGCATCATCATCATCATCATCCTCATCGTCATCATGAATAAGTTAGGTCATCATCAACTACAGGTATCTCAATGAAAATATTCTGATTGTCGCCTGATTAAGATCATAATACATGGTTGAATTTGTGAAACATATTTTCAGGGCAAGCGCTGATTAGAGGCAGATACCAGCACTGTAGAAGAAGCCATCCTCCTACTCCTCCTCATCATTATAATTATCATGATCAATTCCAATTATCTCTTCAATTAAGCGTCCAAAAGATGTCTTGAAACTGTAACAGCTGCCATCATGAAGATAATGCACTGGACACCTCGATTCCTTTGAGTCCATCAGAAAATTCTCTGATCAAAGAGGTAGATCGTCAATGTCGCAGAAGGTACAATAACATCCTTTGAAATTACCATTTCAAATATGTTTCATTTATCTATCTAGCTATATAATTAAGAATCCATCTGATCTAACTACCTATCTATCTCCTCATCTGTAACCCGATGCGGTTGCCGTGGCAGCGTGTGACGCATCGCTGGTATCCATGGCCTCCTCTATAGGTGGGATATGACGAGCGGAAGATGCAGGCGCTGCAGCCTGGGCGTGGCTGGATGACGATGGTGAAGGCTTGGTTAGGAGGTCCTCGTCGAAGGCAAACTGAGTCTGAGGCGTCTTGGCAGGACTAAAAACATATAATAATAGAGTGATGAGTTGTAATCATTAATAAAAAAAATCCTGAGGATACTTTGAATAGTGCAGTCAAAGGTATATTCAAACAAAATGTCTAGCTAGCCAATTTTATGTATGTACAGTGATTCAAATGTGAATAAAATTCAAATACTGTTACCCCACATATAGTAATTGGTGTATGATATTTAACAAATAACGCGCTGCTCTGGGTGCATTGGCCAAATAAACGAATGTGATAACTTTAGTAATTGTTTGAAGCTATGATGCGCAGTGGAGTGGCTTTGGACAATACAAAGGTTTGCGCTTATTTAAACCCATTGCATGAACGTGGTGTAGATGAACTGCTTACCTGATTGCTGACCTGGGACTAATACTCCCAGGGATCTTTCGAGGTGACCTCACTTTGGTGAAGTGGTGGACTTTCTGGTGCATGCTCTCCAACACTGAGGGCGCTACATATGTAAAACCCTGCAAAATGAGGAGGAAAAAGATGATACTCTGTGTAAATATTCAGAGCGCATATTACAATTTCTTTTAAATGTTTGATTTGATATACTATTAATAATTATTATCCATACAGAGGGTTATAGAGGCCAAATACAAGTGTTATTTTGTTGATGCACTTCATAAACTTGACCTACTTTACAAAGTTCGTTGAACTCACCCAATACTGTGGCCTCGCTGCGCAATATCGAAAATATTGGGCAGCAAGAGGGGTAATCCCCAAAATGCAGCGACACGTTACAATTCATTTATCTTAATTCCTTTGTTACGTCACAATCACTTCAGCCCATTTGAGCTAGCCTACGCATACAATGAATTGCGCGCACTTTATTTGTACGCGTTTTTAGCATTTTTTTGGGGGGGGGTAGGGGGGTGGGGTGCAATTCATTTTTTTCGTGGGGCATTTTTTTTTGTTGGAAGGGGGGTCTTTTTTGGGGGGCCACTTTTTTGTGGGGGCCCAATTTTTTCAGAATAAAAAAAAAAAAAAAAGGAAAGGAGAAAAGAAAAGAAAAAAAAGAATTAAAATTTTTGGGCATTTTTTTTGGGGGGGGGGCGGATTTTTGGGGGGCATTTTTTTTTTTTTTTTTTAATTTTCAAAATAGAATTGTATTCAGACAAATATTGTGGGGTGGGGGTTGAGAATCCTAATGAATAAAAATTGTGATTAAAAAAATG
Organism: Paracentrotus lividus; assembly: GCA_940671915.1. Classification (NCBI taxonomy): domain Eukaryota; kingdom Metazoa; phylum Echinodermata; class Echinoidea; order Camarodonta; family Echinidae; genus Paracentrotus; species Paracentrotus lividus. Next base: position 20,438,048 of record CALNVZ010003434.1, on the reverse strand, counting down.
TGGGGGGGGGGGCTATTTTGTAAAATCCTCTGTATAGATAATAATAAAAATATTAGATGTCCTATTTTCGGTCAATACAAGGATATATTGAACTCGTCCAATATTCCTTGGATCAACCTCAAGGCCATCCAATATTTTTTAATTATTATGACAACCAGCCTAAGTAGCTACATTGTAACAGATAATGGGGAAAATGGGGATTTCTTCGCATGCTCTCCCAAAAAGCTACAGATTTTAATTCAAGATTCTTCTTGCAAAGAAGTAATGGCCATAAGTACCAATACAAGCCCAGATGAGAATGGCAACACAAAGAGAAGAATGACTTCTTTGTTCCACTGCCAAGGAGGATTTAGTCCTGTATTTCACATATGTTTAATAATAAAAAAATAAAAAATAAAACTATTCCGATGCCATATTGCGGTAAGTGAATTTTTTCATAAATATTTAATTTGCTGGATAAGTATGACCTTTCATTTCTGGAGCGCAACCTCTGTTGTAACGGCACAAAGTATAAACCGAATTTAAAAACAGTTTCTAGGGGAATAGGAAACAGTTTCATATTGTATTCCACTGATATCCCCTCTTCCCAAGATTTCATTTTGGGGGCTTTTGTTCTTTTGTCTTCCCCTTTGAGTTAGAAATGATTGGGTCCAGTCATCTACTGCATACAGGAATTGAAAAAAAAAATACAGAAAGGCTTGAAAAATGCACAGATTTCTAGCTATTTTGCAATACTTAAAGGTAGTATCAGCCTTTTTCACAAATTGCGAAAACTAATGCAACTTGGCATAACTGTAGAATATGATCGACCTATACTGTCTATTCAATCTTACTGTCATAGGTTGCCTAGATCGGTAATACGAAACGAAAATCTGTCTACCAATCTTGACCAGCTCTCCATCAACATCTTTGATATTACAGCGCGTGCAGCACGGACCGTACACAGCAATATACACACGGCGCATCAGCGTGCATTATTCTCTGCGCTAACGGTCAGCGGTTCGCACCGTACGGTATATTTTTCGAGGTTCGAAAAAATAGGAATGAATTTTGATAATTGCAATATAATGACAAACATATACATTTGAGCTTAATCATGTTGTGGGAAGATATAGTCATTGGTATACTACTATATCCTCTAAAAACTAGAAATTTAATATTTTTGCCTGCAAAAGGCTGACACTACCTTTAAAGGGAATCTAGTGTAGTGGGAAGGTCTGGGAAAGATGAAGAAAATTATAGTGAGATTTCCTGTTATTTTCATGCTATTTAGGAAGAATATCATGATAAAAAGCTCCTCACGAAAGGAATGCTCTTCAATTGCCCTAATAGTCATAATATGACCCACAATATAATCAAACAGCTTCATGTTTGGGTCCCAAACATTTTGTATTGCCCCACACATGCATTTCTGGGTATGTGCATGTGACTCAAAGCTGAATTGGGTTAATTTCTTATCATTTTGGCGATACCAAAACCTCACAGCATAAAATAATGCTTAGCTGAACTGTTATCAACCTACCCAAAGCACTTTTAGACAGAGTCTTTCACATTTCTTCACCTCTCCCACTACACCAGATTCTCTTTAAGAACAGGAGCAGTAACTTATAACTTCTTAATGTAAGCCAAACTTTTGCTTACTGGACTGCTACAGTTAAAAGCATGAAATAAGAGTTCTGATGCATATATCACGACATGCATGGCCTTTGCCTTGTTACTTTAAAGGTTGAGAGATAGCAAAAAAATATCATGATCACTTACTAGGAAGATCTGATTGGCACTTTCACTGAGCATAGAATCATCTGGACTATCTACTGGTGTCTGTTTGGTAAACTTGGAGTCAAACTGACTTACATCCTCCTCATTTACCTGGAATACAAGAGAGTAGAAAGTGTGTAAACGTGAGTAAATCAAAAGTAGTTTGAAGTTAAAGTTCATTGACAGCATAATGAGCACAGTGTACAAATTAAAAGAAAAAGTTTAAAAATATAGTAAATAATCAACGAAAAATGATACTGGGTCTCTGAACTGCCTCTTCCCTTAGAACCAGGTATTACAGATATTGAACCAAGCGACCTATGAACTTTGACCTAATTACTCTAGAGATCCATTAGGTTGTCTTCCAAATATGGTGACCTCATTAAGTATATATCTATCACAATAATAATAGCAACACCTTGGTTGTACTTCATCAAGTCCTTCGTAAGTTACGAATGACCTTGAGAACCACTGGTGATCACTTCTTGCACTAAAGCATAAAGCATGTGATTAGCATAGCATCTAAGAACATGTTCCAGTTGTTCGTAAAGTCGTTCGTATCTTTAAGAACGACTTGGTGAAACGCCACCCTGGAATTTCACAATTTGACATCTATGACAGTTGACTGAAGTGGCCGGGATTTGAACCGCGTACCTCATGATGGACAGTCTGTATATTTTCAACTGGACCTCAACACATCTACAGCACATCATTACAACAGGAGAGTGCTCTACTACAAACGTCAATCATGATGTCAAAATAAGACCCAAATTGCCAAGCAAAGAGTCAGGAAAATAATAATAATAATACTCAGTTTTTATATAGCGCAAATTACAATGAAGTATCTAAGCACTTTGGAATAGAATATGAGCAGATAGAATAAAGAAAGAATAAGAAGGAAATGAAATATCATCATAACCTGTTACATGTGTAATAACACGATACAGAGATCTAAAGTCACAAGGAAACTTCACCTCTACCTCACCAAAAATATCAAAAATGTCAAATTTTTTTTTTTAATACTTTTTTTACTATTAGATTTTCTAATTCTTCAATATTTCATATGTAATCAGTAAGGAAAAAAATGAGTGAAAACGACAAAATGTATTTAAAATCTATTATTTTGCTGATTTCCTTGACTCAACTTGTGTCTCATATTGGTATGATTAATCACAAAGGTCAACTCACCACAGCGGGTGTAATTGGGGGTTCCCCCTTGCGTGCAATGACATCATCCCATTTGACATGTCTGAAGAAAGGATGCTTTTTTATCCTAGTTGCATCCTCCGTTCCACTCCCTAGCCGCGATGAGATGTGTCTCTTCAGTAACTGTTTAAAAAAAAGATAAACGAGTAAATAAAAGTATTTAAAATCATGAATTGTTATAGTCCCTTGGAAAGGCTAATGTTATTCCATAGAGTAATTTGTATCTCTTCAATAAGTGCAAAAAGATGAATGGATCATTGAAAGTCTTTTTTTAAGATCATGAATTGTCATTATATGATCATAATCCCATGGAAAGGATGTTATTGTTAAAAATAGAGTTGTGTTTCTTTTCAATAAATGTAAGAAAAAGGTGAGTGAGTAATTGGAAGTCTTTGAAATCATGGTGGATTGTTGTATGATCATAGTCATTCAGGTGGGATGTTAAATAGAGAGAGGTATCTCTTTGGTAACTGTTAGAAAATAATAAGACCAGATAAGTCTTATTACCAATGTGAATTGTCATCATAGTCTCTCGGATGAGATGTTATATATATAGAGAGAGAGAGAGATAAGTCTCATATAACTGTAAGAAAATAAAGGAATGCTATTAACCCTTGCATGCCACTTTAATTTACTGAGTTCTGAATTAAAAAAAAAAAGAAGTAAAGGAAACAAGCAGATTTTTCTCTTTTAGTCTTAAGATGATAATATTAAGTCTTGTGGCACACCATAATGCCCAAGGAGGCATTGAAGCAAGATTTGAGTGAGAAAGCAATTCAATAAATAATCTGTTCAGTTCATTAGCATTGCTTTCATATAAACATAAAAAGTAATGACATTAGTTGGTTGTTATTACTGGAGTGATACAAAGCACACAAATTGGCTTTCCTGGCGAGGTCGAGGTGTAAGGATTGCAATCAGTCGTAAAATGGCAATAGCCTATCAAGATCAATAGGTGCTGCTGCACCAGCTCGAGCTAAAAAAATAGTGCGCTAATTGGTGGATCGGGAAAAACCCAGAAAAAAGAAACCGGTCCTGCACTAGCTCAAGCTATTTCAAAGTTTTGCTTTAAACAACCTTGATCTTGAACAAACAAGCCCGATATTGTATTGTGCAACTGGTAATTAGCTGTAGTGCATATACGCAAAATAGCGCACTATTTCGTACCAAAACCGCGAACCAGCTTGATTTTTTTTTTTTAAACCTAAGATGACTCGGGCTGGGATTTAAGCCAAATTAGCGCGCTATTTGACCACAAAGCCAGATCACCCTAGCTCGAGCTAGTGCAGCATCGCCTAATGTTTGTCAACATGAATCACCAGTAACCAATTAAAATTGTTCTTTTAATTTTGTAATTTATCTCAAACATTTGTGTTACAGGGCACTGGTAAGGCTGGGTTCACATAGAGCTATACGGCTCGGGTATTCGGGCTCGTTTTGTGAGGGCACGCAAATACCAAAAATCAAATAAGCCACATTCACTGGTTCACATACAAGGACACTACTCAAAATATTGTATAGTTGTGTTTCGTATAGCATAGTGGAAATCGCGCGTGTTCGATTTTCGTGCAGCGTATAGCCACTTTACTTTTGTTTGTACATTCACGCATTCACTTCACCTCAAAAGGCCGAGTATAGCTTGGGCGTATGCGCTATGTGAACCGCCGTGCCCGTATACCGTATAGGGAATACCGAACAGCAATTTACGAATACCATATACCGTATACTTCTATGTGAACCCAGCCTTAGGGTTGTGAGGCGAAGTCCCCTAAAGATCATGCACAATTAAATCTAAAATATCTAATAAAAAACTTAAAGTAACTAAAACATAGAAATTCACAAGAATACTTACTTTTCTAACAAGGTCTCTTGCTTCATGGGTGAAGTATGGAGGTAAACTGAGCTTGCCTTTTAGAATCTGACAGGAATAATAACAACAATGGTGATAATAATGTGGTGCAAACTGAACTGAGGCACACAAGAACATATTAATGTACCATGAATATTTCCACGATTACAGTACATGTGAAAAGAAGGAGTCAAATAAGAGTTTGATATCTACACGTAAATGACAATATAAAGAAAAGAAAAGAAAGGAAAAAAAGATCTTTTTGTGAATGTTGTAATTCTCATAGCCTACAATGACAAAACATAAGCCATAAAACATGAATAGCTAATTTGAGGCACAACACCTCAACTCCCTCTCAATAATTTTTTTAATACAGTCTGTGTCAAATAAAATGGTACAGTTGGTAAACATTTTTTCATTGCATGAAGATTAGTCGCAACCTGACAATGATTGGTACTTCCATAAAGCAGGAAAAATAAGCTTTCTTCTGCAATTTTTGTCATCACATTTAGTGCTGTACTTTTTTAGATATGACCAGTTTTCTACAATCAATAAAAATCCATTTATCGTGAATCCATGAATTCAGCGCTCCAGAACAATAGAAGTGAGTAATTTCGATTTGTTCCTCGTCACACAAAATTTAGCATAACTTTTGTTTTACGAAAGCAAATTATACAGAACAAAGCGCATCAGCAAGGAAAATCTTTTGGCTTTAATTTGCTTCCACATATATACATTATTAAAAAAATATTTCACACCTAGATTATTTTTTCCCCGACTGTACCATTTTTTTTTACACAGACTGTAGTTTCATAGAAATTTTAATGGTTCAGGCTTACTTAAAAAATGTCACATTGATTTTATGTAATTTCAAAAATGATATATGATTTTGTTGACAAGTCAAAGAGGAAATGCCGATAGCAATTATACTTACTTTCTCTATGGTCTTCTTTCTATTTTCAGCTGTGAATGGCGGCTGCAAATAAAAAAAAAAAAAAAAATGAACCATAAGGAGGGCAATAAATTGGGATTTTATTGTCAAAAAAAAAAGACAATATCTTTTTCCTTTGAAGATTTTTGACATGCTATTCTTGTGAAAGTCAAACAAAAGAATATAAGAAGAAAAAAAAAAAACTCCTCACAGTTGTTATTGAAATTGAAAATGATCAACATTTCCCAAGGGAAAACTTCATATTGCTATTCTGTATAGTAAATTGGAAATCCACTAGCATATATGTAAACTATAAAATCTTAACTTTCATAAAAAAAAATATACAAGTAATTTCAAAGAAATCACTTCATACTATATTCACCACAAATAAAATAAAATCTTTTCAAGGTCAAAGGTTAAAGTTCATATCATATACTTACTCCGCCAGTGAGCATGTCATACATGAGCGCTCCTAAACTCCACCAATCCACATCCTTGCCATGACCACTCCGACTTACAATCTCAGGAGCCCTATTCAAATAAAGAAGATCAGATTCATTAAATAGATTCATAACTCAAATATAATCATGATTGGGGTAACGAAAGAGCATTTATCATCTCAAATATATCTGACGCAGGATATTTAAAACTACAAATAAGTGATGACTACAAGTGCCGAGCAGTATTGTAACATATTTAGAGGAAATATGTAATTGTGGAGCAATGGGCACAGAAGATAATGTACTGTATTCGCTGTTATTTTTGCATGATTTGAGTGGCCTCAAAGAATGTTCACAGGTTCTTGAATTTGTGCTGCATGTTCCAAGCATGCAATTGAACTCTCCCAATACATGTATAAAAAAAAAATGTTCATGTATTCGCAGGCTTTTAAATTCGCGTCTGCCGATCTTCGCGCGAAATCCGCGAAAATTAATGTACCGCAAATATTTCCACGATTACAGTATTTGAGGAGGATACATTTATCTTGTTACACAACATTTGCTCTGGTGACAATTGCTCTGGGCTTTATTTCACATAAGATGTAGAGTTTGGGTTAAGGTTGCAATAGGGTGTTATGTTAGGTTTAGGGTGAGGTTAGAGTATAGATTTTAGTCCAAGAATGAAGATTTTCCTTTGATGTACATGGAATTTACAGTGCAGCAATTGTTGCCAGAGCAAAAATGTCAGGGAATCATGTATATAGGCACATATAAATTGTGGTTTTCTATGAAAATTACTGCTATCAGGCTTGTTTATACTCTGAAATATTGAGAAATACCTAATAAACCACATGAAAAACACTCCACGCTTGATCGGTGCCAAGTTCTACCTATGTGCAAAGCGATTACCAGTCACAAATCATAATAGCCAATTACATGCCTACTTTCAGAATTCAAGGGCGGGGAAGCCAATGAAAGCGAATTATACTTGCATGTATTCTTTTGTACCATATAATCTTATGAGCCTGCTACATTTAAGCTAATCAAATTCCTGGCTTTAGATTTTAAAGGTAGAGTAGCTAATAAGAGCTAATCATACTCAATGTGTTTTAGCGTAGCACAAAATATATCTCTCACAGACCTGTGTAAGCCACTCATATTCCTAGCTTTTAGATTTCAAACGTAGAGTAGCCAATAAGAGCTAATAATACTCAAGTTACTCTAGCGTAGAACATAATATGTCTCTCACAGACCTACATGTACATGTACGATCGCCAATCATATCCCTAGCTTTAGACTTCAAATATTGAAGCCAATAGGAGCTCATCATACTCACATGTATTCTATAGTACCACAGAAGGTATGCGTCATAGATCCCTCTTCTAAAGACTCCTTACATAGACCAAAATCTGTTAGTACGACATTGCCTGAAAGAAAAATGGAAAAAGATGTGTAAATAAAATACAGTCCAATAAAGATATATTTGTTCTATTATTATTCCAGTATTTGTACACATATATGCAAAAATGTTGAAGCTTGGCTTGAATAATACAGAACCAACAGGTACGGTAAGCAGAAATGATTTGTAACACGCATTTATAGTAGGAGAACCACATAAAGAAACATACAGAGAGAGAAAGTAATAAGACAAGGGAAATAAAGATACATAAATTAAATATAACTTTGTTTCTTAATATAATATAACTAAACTGATAACTGATATGAGCCATACTTTTTGTTATTCTTCTTATTTTATAACACTAAAGGAATATCTCACTAAACAGTGAAGTTTGCAAACATTGAGTATGAGGACAGTGCCATATAAAGAGAGGGTCTAGTCAACTCGGTAAAAAGGATTTATCAACATGACAAACTTTCTTTTGCACTGCTTTGTTAGGCAAGCTAATTTCACAAGAAAGTGTGTCATATTTATACCTACGGAAACAGAGTAGGCTAGAACCTCTCTATATACAGAACTTTGCTTATTCACAACTTCCGAAAGCATTAGCCACTCCCCTTTAATTACTTCTTTTAAATTGAAAATTGGTTCTGCCAATAATGCAGAGATGCCAACCCTACAAAATGATTATAACATTAGATATTAGAATGCGAATAACGCAATTAGTTGAAACAACTGAAACAAATGTCTTTGTCACAAGAGAAAGAAATCTATTTATATGAATGCTTTCAAAGTATTGAATGACAGAGCAAAAGATTAATATTCATGCCTCCTCTGTGAGAAGTCATTTGGTTGGGCTGTTTCAAATATTTGCACTTTTCACATTCTAATTTATAATGTTATAATTATTGTGGAAGCTTGGCATCTCTGATGATGTTTGATAAATATAATTAAAAATCAAATCCTATTATTACCTTGTTTATTGAGCATGATATTCTCTGGCTTGAGATCTCGGTAGATGATTCCCAATTTGTGTAGATGCTCTAATGCTAATACAATCTCAGACAGATAAAAACTGGGGGAGAAGAAGACAAAAACATGTTAAACATGAGTGCAATAATTGTAACAAAATCAAATATCTTCTTTTTGCAAATTCTCAATTTAATAGAAGGTAACCATCAAAATTAGTTGCAAAATTATGCTCTTATGTCTATATATCTATATGTAAAATTTTAGGTTATACTATAATACAGTATAGACCAATTCCTTTTGTGTGATTGTCATGGGGCACCATTGCTGGGGGGGGGGGGGGGTTCCAATGTACTACGCATGCTCCTTGTTTGCGCATGTATGCATAACAAAAGGAAAATGTACAAACGCGCAGACATACATGTTACATACACATGGCACATGTGTAGCATGTTGGAAGCCCCCCCCCCCCCCCCCCGCTATATGGCGGGCACGTAGAGGGCTCCAAATTTTATTGTTGTGATAGGATAATGATGTTTTGAGCAATAATAATAATAATAATAATAATAATGAACAATTCTTATAGAGCGCATATCACAAAAAAAGAATTTAAGTCCCTATGCACTTAGAAAAAAAGAAAAGAAAAGGAACAATAGGACATACCACTTAAGAAAAGGTATACTTTGACATAAAATAAATGAATAGATTATTTCAGACCATAGAAGAGATGTGTTTTCAAGAGACTTTTGAAATTCTCTATGGTATCAGTTTGTTTGAGGTTCATTGGGAGTTTATTCCATAACTCTGAGGCAGCTTGCTGGAAAGATCTTGCACCGTAAAATACTGTGCAGACAGTGCGAGAAACCAACTGAGATTTTGACTGTGATCTTAGGTTTCTTGTAGGACAGTATTTAGTGATCAATTCTTGCAAATAATCAGGGCCCAATTCATGCAAACATAAAAACACCAATGTCAAGATCTTAAACTCAATACGCTGCCTTATTGGAAGCCAATGTAGTTTTTTTGTTTTTTGTTTTTTGTTTTTTTAGTTTGATTTTGAATTGTTCATTTCCAAAATTAAATTATAGTAGTCGACGCAATTCTTGAACTTTGGAATGGAAATTGCAGGAGAGATACTGATCTTTCTGTAGTCTTTTTCTTTTCCAGCTAGGTACAAGTATGAAACACTGACAGATAATGTGTCATTTAGTATCATACATGTAGTTGTAGTTTTGAACATTCAATGGCCCGTATTCACAAAGGTGGCCTAAATTTAAGCCTGGCTTAAGTTTGTGATTTAACTATGGCTAGCGACATGGGAGACAAATTTGTCTATGTTGCAATGTTCCTTACACGTTTAATGGAATCTGGAATCTTGCTTTATGGTTCTAAGACAAACCTGTAATTATTATCCCCATGCAGTTTTTTAATAGTTTAAGTACCAACAATTCTGGTAAATCGGACATATATTTTTCAAGATTGTCTCCCATTTTGCTGGTCATAGTTAAACCGCAGATTTAAGCCAGTTTTTACTTTAGGCCACCTTTGCGAATACGGGCCATTGAATCTATGGTTTGATTCCATTGGACCCTTTTTTTCAATCAAGAACATACCTGAACATTATCCATTATAAAATGAAGAATTACAGAGAACGTGTATGGCAAAAGTCATATTGTGGAAAGATATTTGAAGTTTATATTGCATGAAACATAATTTAAAATAGATTAAAACATTAGTACATTTCTTACCATGCTGTATCTTCCATAAATATTCCTTCTCTTTCTAGATGCATAAATAACTCTCCTCCTGTTGAAAGAAATGAATACATATTTATTATTGTGTTTTTGCATTTCTTTTAATAACAACATGAAAAAAGAAAAAGTTTCATTAAAGGTTCCAATTCCACAAGATTACAAATCTGTATTGAATTTTAAAAAAAAATATATATTTTGGAGGATCAACTACAACATGATAGTCGTAATATAGGGAAAAGGGCTGAGATGATAATATCGTATGGACACAATAGTGCAGAACAAATGGTTGTCTCAAATGCAATGTTTCCGGTTTGAGATTGTATACTGTACTGGTACTATCAGAACTTCCTCTTTGCTCATCTGTTCTTTGATGTTTCTGTTTTCATACTTGAAATAAATCAACTTGTAAATGTGGTTGGAGTTTCCTCTATGCCCAACTGACCAGAGTTTTCAATCAGTCTGGAAGGCATAATGGAGATGAACAATAAATGGCAATTCATGAGGATATTATGCTCTGGATTGGTGTGTGCATTATCCTCCTGATTACGAACACCCCCCCCCCCCCCCCCCCCCCCTCACCTTCCACCTCACCCCCTCACTCCCCACCCTCTCCCCCATGCTATTGGGTTTATCCTTACTCACCACTAAGATACGCTAGAATGAGGTACAGCTTTCCACCGGTCTGGAAAGCATAATGGAGATCAACAATAAACGGATGCTGAACAGCTTCTAGGATGTTACGCTCTGCCTTTGTGTGTGCGGTATCCTTCTGATTACGTACAATCTTCGCCTGTCGACAAAGAACGTTGACAGGTGTTATGTACACATTAAAATAATGAAGAATTCTGGTCAATTGTCAATTACTGTACTTGCTGTTATTTTCGCGCTTAGAGGCTTTAAACCATATTTGCAGGTTCTTAAATTCGAGCTGCATTTACGTATTTGAACCCATTCAAAGCATGAATAACAAAGCATACTCATATATTTGCGTGTTTTTAAAATTCGCGCCTTACGATCTTTGTGCGAAATCCGCAAAAATTAATGTAAATTCAAAACATAAAACAATTATATTAATACATGAAGATGCTGTAAGCTGAAATTCCACTGAGGTTTCATTTCTTTATCATTTTGTGATTCTCGCGAGAATTTTCACTTCAATACTAGGCTATCAATAGTGAAAACATCACAACAATTTTTAAATTTGGCCCTTGTGGATTTCCCCATAAGTTCAAAATTGCGAAAAAATCTGTAAATAAAATTTTGTTTGAGGTAGTATCAATCATTAGCAAATTCTCTATATTGACCTTTACCATTAGTTCTGTAGAGAAGTAATGGAGTTCCTGATCCGGAATGTGTCCACTGATAATTTCGTAAAAGTGTACATGGAGCTGATATAGGGGAGAACGGGGTTATATGGAACATTTTTCACAAAAATGGCCGTAAAACAAAAGCGGATTTATTTCAAGAAACAATAAACAATCAGCTTGAGTGTATATCTGTATGCTTCAAATGTACCTCATAAAATTCTTAAACTAAGTGATGGTTTCGGAAAAAATCCATCTTCAACAAGACCATGTCGAGTGTTCCAACTAACTCCACACACAGGGTTAGTTGGAACAAGGTATGGGGTAAGTTGAAACATTGTGCATGGTATCTTTAGAATTATATTTAAACCACCTACAACATTATTGTATGGCTTCAGCTAACTTGCTTTATTGATTCCAATTGAAATATTACAGATCGGTGTTCAAATTTTGTTTTTACTTCATGTTTAATTACACTTGATAGCATCCACTCACATACAGATATTATGATGTTATTTCTGCAATATAGTTTGCTTAAACCAAAATAAAATTGTCCAATTTGCACAAATATACATGTATAGGAATATTTCGGAACACTTCATTGAATTATATGATTTTTATTTTTTTATTCAGCTGAAACCTATTTACTTAGTACATGTTCCAACTAACCCCGTTCAAAATGTTCCAACTAACCCCAGAGGTCCATTTGACATTTGCAAGCCTACAGTACAAAAGATGGACAACAACGTGCCATATATTTAACCTTGTTTTGTAGCTTGGTATAACTGTTTGTTATACCCCAAAACTTACCAATTTAATTTATGATCTTCTCTGAGATAATAAAACATTTGTAAAATTGACAAAATTTACTCGGAGGGTGAAAAAACAAATATTGCTTTCTAACTCCATGAGGATTGAAGCATGTGTGCTGTCTAAAATGTGGTGGATGGCAGTTGTTAATAGCAACAACATGAAGGCAGATTTGCATAAATATATTTATAGCCGTTAAAGAAATGTCCAATGTTTCAACTAACCCCGTGTTCCAACTAACCCCACTCTCCCCTACATACAATGTATGTATCATGCAAAGAGCAAAAGCAAACTCAACATACCTTCTTTAAAACTTTCATTGCAAATATCTTCCCTGAGTCTTTACCCGTCGTTTTGCGGACCTGAAAAACCTGCAAAGAAACGCACAAGAAATAGTTTGTATACTGTGGCTGACAGGGCTATATCCAAATTTTGAAATAATAATGGCCAAATTTGCTTTGTTTGAAGTGTTCATATCATCAGTGCCAAAAGACTGAATAGATCACCATACACATATAGTGTATACTGAATACCGTATACATCTATGTGAACACAGCCTAACAATGCTCTAGATAGCATTTCAAGGAATAATTTTCTGCAAGGTACCACTTTGCATCATCTGGGTCGAGTGTGGCAAATGCAGATTGGTGTTTTGCCGAATGTCATTTGAGAAGTGGCTGTGATTTGAACCACTTACCAAGAGATTGACAGTCCTTGACTGTTCCACTGGACCAGACAACACACAAGTATGTAAACAGAGTCCTTAGGCACAAATGTATTAAAAATGTTAAACCTTACTATAATACAATTTGTAGTCTCAGTAAATATGAGCTTTGTTGTTGTTGTTGTTTTTTATTTTATTTTTTATTTATTTTTTTATTTTTTGCATGAGTGGATTAGAACTAACCTTGCCATAGCCCCCTTTGCCTAGTACTTTGAGTAGCTGGAAATCTTCTGGTCCAACCTTCTCCCTGCCTGGATTCACGGTCTCCTCAGAGAGCGAGACCTCCTCCACTTCAATCGACCTGAAAGAAGGAATAAATAGAGGGTTAAATATATGCTATAAAGGTACTAACTGCTCCCAATTATATTAGGAGAGGGAGGGTGTATTAAACACCAGACCAAACTAATCCCTGCCTAGATTCTAGTCATCTGTGAGACAGACAGCCTCCACTTTAATTGACCTGAAAGAAGGAATAAAGGTACTGATTGGTTCCAATTGGGCGGGAAGGGTGTAATTCTTTACTATAGGAAAAATGAAAATTATCTTGGTTTTAACTTGAGTTATTAATTCTACAACATGTAAATGCAATTATCATATCTATGCATGTTTGTCTCTCGGGGCACTTCAATTTTGTGCACTTGCATCCATATAACTTTTGCCTACTTTTCAAGACCTCTGTATGCTGTACATGTTCATCTTTCCTATATACAGTATTCAATTCTAAACAAGAATATAGGAAGTTTCATTTCCCTGAAGAACTTTCAAAACTATCCATGTCATTTGTATGTATGAGTGCAATGTACATACAGTCAGTGTCATGTGACACAAAGCAATGGACTTTGTTCAACAAGAAATGAGGTCAACCCATAGCAGTGCAGAATGTTTCAAGACTAAATGAATCAGCTTTTTATCTTCAAATCGGCACTACTGTAATGACATTTTTTATTCACTCCTCATGTACATGTATATCCATCCTTTTCAACAATATTATGTGTGCATTATATAATTATTCTTGGGGGGGGGGATAAATGTATGAAACTAATGATTTCTTTTCATGCCAAATATTACAATCGTTCATTAAATTTTCATTGTTCCTCATTTCAATAACACAAAAGTGTTTATATTTTTTTCTAGAAAAAGAATCCGCCCTCAATAGTGTATCTGGCTTAAGTGGCCCTCACAACTCTAAGTGTGATTAAGTTGCTTTCATACAAATGAATGAATTTGTCATGCTGCTGATATAAATGTACACTGGGAGAGAATAACAATTCTTTCTTTTACTCACTCATCATAAGCTCCTTCTGAACCAACACTCAGATAGCTACTGTCAGCCTGTTAGGGAATAAAAATAAAATAACAAACATTTGATAAAATGATGTCAGAAGGGCAATTTCAGTTACAAAAACACTTACTTGCTTGGTCTGTAGTTACATAAATAAGAATACAAGTGTTTTCAAATTAATTCAAGCTCTGCATAAGTTAATGAATAAAGTGGAATAGTGCAATAGTTTCACCAAACTGCATTTGCTATAGGACAGAAAACAAAAACATGATGTTACATTCTTGGTAAAGTCAGTTACCGACACATTTTTGCTTGCCGTTTCATATGAAGTGGAGTTTGGATGGAAATTTTTTTACACATTTCCTTCTCTATCATCAACTTATTTAGCTGTATTAATTTGAAAACACACATATTCTTATTTGGGTTGCAACTACAGTGCAAACAATTACGTAAATGTTGTGTTTTTGTTAAGGTGGTATTGCCCATAAGCACAATGTTCTTTTCTTGTTTGCTTGTTAATGTACACAGATAGGGAAATAAGTAATTAGACCAAATCATACTCTCTTGTCTGTGCAAGCTGTACTTGTATCGAATTTGTGGTCACATGAAGCTTTGCACTTTGTTCTGTATGGAAATATTAAAGCTCAGGTCCAAGCATAGGTCACAACACTAGGAATAAATCAGGGAGTCATAGAGTAGGAGAAATAATTTTTAAAGAACAAGTTTAACTTTTGAGAGAAAATTAAACTGTTCTGTAAAAATTGATTTTAGTTTAATCTTATAAATATTGCTGGTCAATTCTAATGTGTACATGTACATGTAGGACGGGAGGGGGGGGGGGGGGGGAGTCAAGTCTACCCATGCGCGTCCACACACCCTGAGAATGGACCCTAAACATCGTATTGCATAAAGTCACATCTGCAACCCTATTCGACACCAGACTGGAAAAAACATACCCAAAATGGCGTACCGGTAAACACAATGAAATTTAGTGTCCAAAACAGTGATTTTCTTAAGACAAAATTGCTACTAATGCGTGTCCACATACCCTGAAAATGGACCCTAAATGTCGTATTGCATAAAGGCAAATTTGCACCCCTATTCAACACCAGACTGGAATAAACATGTCCTACATGTAAATGGCGTACACACTGTGAAATTTAGTGGACACGCATTAGTAGCAATTTTGTCTTAAGAAAATCACTGTTTTGGACACTAAATAGTGATTTAAGCAGAAAACACCCCTATTTTGATGACACAGATGTGTTGGCTCAGTGGATGGAGCGTCTGCCTCGTAATCAGGAGGTCGTGGGTTCAATCCCCGGATGCGTCATACCAAAAGAGGTTAAAAATGGTAGTTGCACTGCTACCCCGTTTGGCGTTCAAAAAATGCAAATATGAAATTGCTATGGAAGTTGAAAACACCCCTAAACGTCCACCATGCCGGAAGACTGACAACAAACCCTTTTCAATGCTTTTTATGGACGCACATGCGTAGCACATCATGTTACAGGTCTACAGGATATTGCATGGAATTGATGACCTTCAGCCATCTCGCTTTTTTTTTACTGTTCTACTGCCACCGTCACAAGAGGTCATCAGTTTAAACTTCCGAAGAAACATGTAAGAACCAAATTGAGGCAGTGTTCTTTCTCACAGAGAGTAATTACAGAGTGGAACAGTCTACCAGCATACAATGTATGTTGCAGAAAGTCCATCACTGAACTCGTTTATT
Organism: Paracentrotus lividus; assembly: GCA_940671915.1. Taxonomy (NCBI): domain Eukaryota; kingdom Metazoa; phylum Echinodermata; class Echinoidea; order Camarodonta; family Echinidae; genus Paracentrotus; species Paracentrotus lividus. The sequence goes on along the minus strand of CALNVZ010003434.1, from coordinate 20,421,887 downwards.
CAAACTTAGACAAGTTCTGGTCACACAACAAAGACAAATTCAATCCAGCTGAAATATTTAACTGCCCATGCACATCCGTCATAGCACAGCGTCAAAATCTAAGTTAACATTTTTTACTGGACAGTGAATACCGAGAGGCAAGTTTTTGTATAACTTTACGCCTACTTCCAAGGTATGATTCCAAGGTATGAGAGTTGAACTGTTACATCTAGGCCGGTATTCTGAAAAACTGTCATTAACTACTCTCATATCATTTGTCTTATCTCTGAGAGATAAGACACCCTTAAGATTGTCATAAATCAGTATTCCGGAGACTGTCTTTGCTCTGTTATATCTCTGTAAGTATCCGCCCATCTTATTTCAGACAAACCAATTAGAATCACTGTTAGTTACACGTTTAAACCCTCTTAACCAATAGGAAGGCCCGAAGACCTGTAGGGGTGTGTACATAATACAGTAGATTGCATTACGCGACTGCGCACATAAATGCGCTTATTAACTCAAAGTAAAAGAAAGAGACAGAGAGAACTCAAAAGAATTAATGGAAGAGGAAAAAATAGCGGAAAAACAGAGAGGAAAAACGGCAGTTAACATGGAGGACTTAACTTCAGGCAGTATTACCAAATTTTGTTGAAAATAGTCAACAATGATTTAAGTAAACTAAAACTAATGAAACAATATAATCTAAAAAATATTGTTGTTTGCTTACAATAAAGGGGCAATTGTACCTGGGTATCATGGTACTAAACATGCTGAAAGTAAAACTTTCTAAAGATATGAGTGACAAAACAAAAGATAAAAAAGACTGCTAGACTCAGTCAATCATAAAAAAGTTTGCTTTTTTTTTTTTAGCGTTTATTAAACAGTGTAGACTCGAGTCTAGATCTATTTCCTGTGTGCGTCAAGAAGTTATATGACAATATTATGACAAAAAAGATATGACACACACACAGCTCCGAATACCAATTTTGTCTTATCCCTGACATCTGACACTGACACAGTCTGAGCTGAGCCCAAGCTGAGATAAGAAATTTCGAGTTATGACACTCTTCAGAATACCAGCACATCGATCAGTTCACTCCTATAAATCTATGAAACACAATGAAAGATGAAATATATGAAGATAATTGATCGTAAGTTAAAGTAAATTCACATCAGTGTCATAGAATGTCCACATACAGCTGCAAACCAACATCAGTCAGTAGATCTACTGTAAAATGGCTGTCTGTCGTCCCTTGGTTGCTGAGAACTTCTTCAATAATAATTAGCGAAAACAGCTTAAACCTACCTCAAAATAAATTAAGATAATCTATAGGTCTAGTCTCATTGCAATATAATTCTTCCATTAGATATTTTAAATTTTGTTTAGTAGAATTTTTAGACCCTTTTTGATATGCCACCTTGACTTGGCTGGAGCTGCTCAAGACACTTTTCTGCATATTGACTTTCCATTGGAAGAAAACTGCTGCAATAAGGTACTTCCAGTGCAAGTCAATTATGTATTGACCATGCATAAGTGTATGGTGGTGTGACCATAATTCGCGCAGAACCTTAGTTCACGCACGACGGATATCTCAAAAAGTAATCAATATCCTGAAAATCTGATAGCACCATCAGAAAGAGGGACCAAAAATTGTTAAGATCCAAACTTTCGTCACGGTATGGTGTATTGAATTGTGAAATTGTTGAGTGACCAAACATCGGAAAATTGCGTGTCCGATCTGAAAAATCCGGACTTCCCGACAAGGGTCGGGAAATCATCATTTTCTGATTTAATATCACCAAACTTGTAAGATGATATTAATATCATCTAATTCTATGAAATTTTGACTTACATTTACTGTAATTCTCTTTCCTTAGACTGACGGAATTTCTTGATAAATCTTTGTCAAACGCCTGGGCGGAATTAAGGTCACACTGTTTTGTTGACTTTTTCAGCAGAATGCGCGATCGTTCGATCGACATAGAATTTTGAAATCGCGATATCGTCGAAACCCTTTGACCTAACTAACTGTTAGTTCACTTCTTCGTTCGGCGATTCGGAGTTTAGAATTTTGCCGTTTATTGGGTATTTATTGTTTTCGTTGATTTTGTGTAAAATATGAAATATTGTTGATTGATTGTCGCATTTTCTATAATTTTTGAAATTTGTGCGAACTATGGTCTCCCCATCATAAGTGAGAAATGTCATGAATGTATCCCAGCTGCCAACTACCGCTAGCCGCTAGGCATGCGGATCCGTGGGCTACATCCCCGCCCGCGTGAACCCGTACTCACCTCCGCTCCCTCCTGCATATCATCGCTGTCAGACAGACACTCATCGCCCTTTTCATCATGCTCACACAATTCCAAATCGAACACGCCGGCATGTCCTGATCCTGCCATCATCGTCTACTTCTAACCTTCGATTCTCAGCCTGCAGATACGTCACCAAATGTGGGGTTATTGAAGGAACATCTGCTACATGAATCCGACATTGCCTACTCCGTTACTTCGGAGATTTGTTGAATGTGGGAATGAATGAAATTGATTCCCGGAAGAAAATGGCGCATTGCCGGTGAATGTATTCCGTAGGATGGAAAAGGGCAACATTTTTTCCCCGTAGGATGGGAAAGGACATAGTCTTCATAAATTATGCTATTTTTAGGGTATGCTCGAATTTTTGTCAATAGGATGAGTTGGGGGGGGGGTAAAAATTCGAATGACTAATTAAAAAAAATTGTCAACCGGCCCCTTGACCAACCTCTAACCTCCAACTCGGCCATGACATATTTTAGCAGTAAGCCTACATTGTGCATCACTTACATCCACTCCCACCCCCCCCCCCCCAACATTAAATTTAGTGGTCAACCACTACACGTAGGCCTATTATTATGCTTGTTCCGATTTCTCGGAAAGCCTATTTTTGAGCCTCAAGTAGGTGAAAAAATCCCGAAAAATCATTGAAATAGTGTATTGTAGCAATTTTGTTGGCTCCCCTCCAAAAGCCTGTAATAGGGGGGGGGGGGTGGTAATTTTGATGGGCAAGCTTCCCTTCCAAAGACCTGTAACGTGGGGGGGGGAGGGGTTATTTTGACATGGCTTCCCTTCCAAAAGCCAGTGATAGGGGGTATCCACTGCAGGCGATCGTTGTTGCGACAAATGGCGATCTTGCTATTGTGAGTGTGGTATAGCAAGTTGTTGTTGTCGCCAAGCCTAGATAGAGTCGGCGTATGTAGGTTTATAATCGCCTTTTTAAAGCCGAAATCCTTATAATTGACATTCTCAGGTTGTCGCCACAAAGATCGCCGCCTGTGGAACGAGCATACATGTACGTGTATGGTTGACTGCCTGAGGATTATTTCTTATGAAACAAAGAAATTCCTTTTAAATATATATTTAGTGAAAGGAAATTTCATGAGCCATTCAAATATGGTGAAAGATTAAGGGTCAGAAGAAAGAGGGACTTAAATAGGGGCTCCAAATTAAAGATTTAGGGCCCCTCAAAATAACTCAAAAAATCCCCACATAAGATGTTACAAATGGACCCTACCTTATTATCAATGCCATTTTTGAAATTCCCAGTAAATTTCCTTTCAGAAAATGTATACTTTTGGAAGAAGAGACTTAATTTTTTTAACGTTATAACACTTTGATCCTGAAACGGGCATTTTTTTTTTATTTTTCAATTGGTGGCGTAACACAAATTAGGGGAAGATGGGGTCGAGTTCCAAAAGCATGACTATATTATTTAGTTTTTAAAGCATAATGATGCTTTCGTGACAATTCCCAATATATTATAGGTATATAAATGGTCAACCAAATGAAATAACTAAAAATCATTTAAATATGTTGGTGTTCTAATATTTTGGCCACCACTGTATAAAGAAAAAAAAAGAAAAAGAAAAAAAGCTGTCAACTCTCCATAAGCCCTTTTACCATTTCCTTCTTATTTGCATTTTTTTTTTGTTATAGGGGGGGGGGTGATAATACATCATCCCCCTGCCATGCAGTAACAAAAGGAATATATGCGTGTCTACGCCCGTACGAGTAATATATAATTACCACAAGTTTTGTGACTCATTATCATCCTTTTTTTTTTTTTCTCTTCTTTTTGAAAAATGGTTGTACCCCATCTTAAGCTACAGTTCAGACAACTACCTTCAGCACGAGCTAACTTTTAATTTGTGTGTGTGTGTGTGGTTTGTTTTTGTTTTTGTTTTTTATAGATTTTCATGATCAGTCTTCTTTCTTTCTCTCTCTCTCTCTCTGTCTCCCTCCCCCCCTCCTCCCCCCTCCTCTCTCTCTCTCTCTCTCCTTCTCTCTGTTCTCTCTCCCTCTCTCCTTTTCTCCCTCTCTCTAGTCTCTCTCCGTCTCCCTTCTGTCTCTGTCTCTGTCTCTGCTCTCTCTCTCTTTGTGTGTGTGTCTCTCTTTTTCTGTCGTTCTTTTGAATACTTTAAAAAAATCATTTCCCCACGTTCTATTAGAAAAGTGGAAGCGGCCCGGAGTCCCCCCCCCCTTCTCGCCCTCAGCTCTGGCCTCCGTAAAAGAAATGTGATATCTGTCACTACTTAATGTCCAATCATGCCAATTATGCAAACTAAGACAACGTCGTGTATTATCAAGTCATCAATCGTGAAAGTTAAGGACTATCTTCTTTTTATTTTAGTGTGTTGTGTGTTATGTTGTGTTGTGTGTGTGTGTGTGTGTGGTGGGTGTATGTGTGGTGTGTGTGGGTTGTGTTTGTGGTTGCGTGTTGGTGTATGTGTGAGGGCAAAGTTGGTATCCAATGCTTGAAAGTAGGACAAAGAACTGAAGGAAACAAGAACTGGCCGATTATATTACTGAGACTGTCAGAGAGAAAACAATGATCTATAGAATAACCGAAACTATATAATAATATTAACATCTATCCTTGATATTGTTTCGAGGTATTTCCAGGGCAGGCGTATTATTTATATAAAGCCAAAATATTGAAATGTACAGTATTTCTCACGTCTCAAATTTAGAAGTTTTAAACATCTGAATTATGTCATATAATTAGCCTATTAATTAATTAATATGAAGCGGAAGAAGTTCACCTTCTTTCCGTTTTTAAAAATTTATTATTTATTTGTTTTAATTTACAGCCCTAATCAACGAGAAGTGCCTGAAATGAAACTTACCGAAAATCCTACTGGACAAATACATAAAAAAATATTTTTTCTTGATTTACTCCAATGTAACTCAGACTGGTGTCAATCATGCATATATAGACAGCTCTTTACAATCGTTAGACAAAGATTTGTACAATAATATGCTTTGTTATTCAGCTGGTTATTTGATATGTATTCTTTGCGAAATAGATATTGAATATTTTAATGTTGCAGCAATTTCAAAAGTGTATATATTCTTTTGGGGGACTAGATGCCTATAATTACAAAAAATACAACACTAATCGCTTCATTTTATGAAGTTAATTTGACATTCTATCACCAAGTCGGCCAATTCAAATGAGGGCCCACATCCACAGCCTTTTGTTAAATTTACACAAAGAATCAAATCAACACCTGTGTGGTGTCAGATAAAAGCACTAGACATATCATGTGTCACATGGAAATTAGAACCTGCAAAAAAAAAAAATGCATGCAGTGTTAAAATAACACCCAGCAGTGCCAGTGGTGTACTTTAAAACTAACACTGCGTGCTAATTTAACATTGCTTGGGTCTTCCACCGAGTGAGTCAGAAAAAAATAGACACCTAGACAACTGTCAATTATAAACTTCAAATAATTATACATATTCTGAAAGAGAAACGCTTTCCGCATCTTTTGGTACCAATTTTGTGTGTTACATCCTTACGCTATGGTGCATTGTTTGCGAACATGTAAATTTCGAATTGTGCAAGAGTGGTAATAAAATTGAAGCAACAAAAGCTGAGAAAAAAGGCAACTCCATCCTGAATAAAATATCATAACTTTTTAACGAAAATGTGTTGAGCCAAATAACTTGACACGGGTGTTGTTACAGTTATCGACTAGATTCTGTGTAAAAATGAGATTGATTCATCAAGGAATCGATGAATGAGTACACATCAAATAGTAAATTGTCACTGACAGACCTAAAAAGGCCTCTTAATACTTTTGAAAAGTTATTATTTTGTCTTTGACGTGTACTCACTCATGCGTGACTCTACAGATTTATCTCATTTTAACACAAAATGTAGTCGAACACTCCTGCCAAGTTATTTTAGTTCGGTTCTAGGACAGCTCCCCCGGAGGACAACTCCCCGGGACAACTCCCCGGAAGGACACTCCTGGAGGACAACTCCCCCGCAGGACAACTCCCCGCAGACATCTCCCCAAGACAGCTCCCCCGGAGGAGAGCTCCCTGGAGACACTCCCCTGGAGGACAACTCCCCCGAGGGCAACTCCCCCGCAGGACATCTCCCCGAGGACAGGTGCCCCCAAGGGCAACTCCTCCGGATGACATCTCCCCTCACTTTAAATGCTTTATACACTGTCGTCATAAAGGTGGAATATTTTTTTGTGCTAGAGCGACATGATTTTGCCCTGACTTTAATTTCTTGAATATGTTTGTGTTGCTTTTACTTTTTGGTACACTGGCTATATCTTGGACATTTCCCAACCCTCACGTGGACCTTTTTCCAAAAAAGTTTTGTAACCCCCGTGATGCCATTTTTGTCATTTTTTCTCATTTTGGGGCCCTTTTTGTTTTCCCGGCGATCAAGCCCCTCAGTCTACCCCCAGGAAATGCGACTAAGATGTATTGTTTTATATCGTTCTTTAAGTTAAATCTATATTTCTGGGGACAGGCTAAGGTCTCTTGTCTAGGGAGGGGTTGAAGTAAAAAACGAGATTGGTGAAAATCCGGATATTTTATTTCATCTTTATGCTGGAAAGAAAAGAAATGAAAAAACCACCTTAACCCTTAAATATCTATTTTCCTTAAATTTTGTTTAGCCTTGATGACAAGGCTGTAAATATTTATTATTGATTATATTTGATTTTGATTTATGTTTGGTTTAGATTTTGCAATACAATTTAGTGAAGATAGAATATCTATGGTGTAAAATGAGATAAAATGAATGTTGAACCCAATCAAAATAATTTTGAGCGCCCCCCTAGACAAAGAGCAGACTGTAACCATTATCTAGATTTAATTTAAAGAAAAATATACAAATCTCCATCTCAGATGTGTTTCCTTGGGGTAGGACTGAGGGGGCTTGGTGGGTTCGTGAACAAAAAGGCCCCAAAAATTAAAAAAATGACGAAAATGGCATCTTCTGGGAGTGACAACTTTTTGAAGAAAAATCCCCGTGAAGGGTTGAGGGAACGTCCAAGATATACACAGGATCCCAGAAGTGAAAGCGGTGACAAACACATTCAAGAAATTAATAACAGAGCACAATATGTCGCTTAAGCCAGAAAAAATTATTTCCACCTTTATGAGAACAGTGTATATTGATTTTATGCTACCCCTTGGTTTTTCTTTCTGTTATAATCATTACATACTTTCACATGGAGATGTACCCTTCTGTAATGACAAGCGGGAATGGGAATGGTTTGTTTTAATTGCTAATCATCCATTGGGACCACTCCTTCCAATCTATGAATGGCTACTCTTCCTCAAAGGTTGTTAGGTTTGGCAGATCAGAGGTACCGCACGAAATTGACCTTCATAAAAGGGTAAATATGAATAATGCAAGAAGTAAAAGAAATGTTGCAAAAAGGAAGGATACTAAATGGGGAACTTAGATATGAAGCCTACCTTAGTAGAAAGAGAACGAAGGGCGAGTTGGCCTACATATCTCTAGTCGTTTTCAGCAAGGGGGGGGGGGCGCTAGCCACGATAATTAAGCTTTAATTAATAATTGATGACACATAAAACAAATTAGAACGGGCGCAAAAGTTTAAACGAGAACAATTTTATTTTATCAAACAGAAATTCACAAAAATCAATTCAAACATCATCTGCTGTTTTGTCAGTTTTTACAGGAATATGTAATACAATCATTGTCATTGGGTTTACGATTTTACAGACAATTGTTTTACATAATTTTATCCAAAACAAACCGAATATTCATATCTGAATGGTGTGTATTCATAAGTATGCACTTGCACAGCTTTGCATTCATGCCGTGTGTTCGCTATCATAAGAGGGTGTTATTGCAACTAGTGTTGGTATAAAAATAACTCCAGAAGTAGATGAAAATTAAAACATCTCGGAATATCAACCAATTTTCCAGTATTTCCGTCAACATATCCGATGAAAACATTTATAATTCTAAAACATTTGCTGAAACAAGCCAAGACAAAACAAAACCCGTGTATCAAATTATGTACATGTATTTTTGTATAATAAGAGGTGTGATATAAAGTTTTCCACTTCTTCTCGCTCGAAAATCTTCTCTTTTTTTTTTTTGCTAAAAGAAAGGTGGTCGTCACCGTTTGTAAAAGAATAACAACAACAAAAAAACCCGTAAAAGTAAAAAATATACCGCTTCGGGTCATTTTAGTCAAAATTTTCGGCTCGCGCTTCGCGCTTAAAAAGCATCCCTTCAAAAGGATCATTGTTTTCAAATTTCGAACCCCCGCAAAAATCCTAGTTACGGGCCTGACATACTCTAAAATCTAATCAGATCATCTTCCTATGGTGATTTAAGATTGAAGTTGATATCTCTCTCTCTCTCTCTCTTTTGACAATAAAATTCGGTTCCGATAGCAGTGCGCCTCTACAGCTGCCAAACTTTAACACCCTTCCCCGGAAAAAACAAAAATTACCAAAGATTTTGTATTTCCATAAATGGCTATTTCGTTTTTTTTTGTTTTTTTTAAATCGCAAATGGAGCAAAAATTAACGAGTCCAGGTGGATCTGTTCTCCGGAGTGGTTGAGTTGTCCTGCGGGGGACTTGTCCTCCAGGGGAGTTGTCCTCATGGGGAGTTGTCCTCTGGGGGAGTTGTCCTCCGGGGGAGTTGTCCTCCGGGGGAGTTGTACTCTGGGGATGTCCTCTGTGGGACTTGTCCTCCAGGGGAGTTTTCATCGGGGGACCTGTCCTCCGGGGGAAATGTCCTGCGGGGGAGTTGTCCTGCGGAGGAGTTGTCCTCTGGGGGAGTTGTCCTCCGGGGGAGATGTCCTCCGGGGGAGCTGTCCTCCGGGAGTTGTCCCCGGGGGAGTTGTCCTCCGGGGGAGATGTCCTGATACGTTTTAGTGCAAGATATTTTTGTTAAAATTTCAATCAGGATGGAGTTGCTTTTTCGATAGCTTTTGTTGTTTTTATTTTACAGCCACTTTTGCACAATAATTCGAAATTTACATGTTCGCAAACAATGCGCCGTGTTCATCCTATCATAAAGATATAACACACAGAATCGGTACCAAAAGATGCAGAAAGAGTTGCTCTTTCAGAATATGTCTAATAATTTGGAGTTTATAATTTGTTTTTCTTTTTAATGACATTATTTGTCTAGGTATCTATTTTTTTCCTGACCTACTTGGTATATTGGAACTCGCCCGGTCTTAGATTCAACACCATTGTTTTTGCAATGAAGTTTTTCACGATTCACCTTTCCATGAGGGTTTTATCTTAAAGCATTGAATTTCCGGTGACCTTCCCCCTAAAGATGATAATTCACGCAAACAAACGAATAAAATACTTTCATTATTTAATCATACATATTTTTCCTGGTACATGTATGCATAAGCTGTTAATGAATACCATGGCTATACTGCATGAAACAAAGAAAAAAGAAGACAAATGATGAGAGTATTTCTTTTAAACATCAATTTCATAAAATTAGAATAACAATCATGTGAATCAGCATTTCTAAGTTAGGGAATAATTGATACTGATGAAAATTTGATATCCGCATTTTATCATGAATGTAATCTCTTATTTTGGTGTCACTACTCTTAAATGAAACAAAATAATGTTACATTATTAAACAGAAAGGCCCCCCCACAACCCCACCTCAGGTAGTCAACCATACACGTATATAATGTTCGTTCCGGATTTTTAGAGATACCCTCTATCATTGGTTTTTGAAAGAGAAGCCGTGTCAAAATTACCCCCTATTACATTTTTTTTTTTTTTTTTTTGGGGGGGGGGAGAGAAGCTGCATCAAAATTACCCCGCTATCAAGACTTTTGGAGGAGGACCAGCAAAATAAGCCCCCTTTTCACAGGTTTTGGACCATATTCCGTACCCTATTTCAGGATTTTTTTTTTTTAATGAAAAGTACCCCTAATTAAAAATAGTTTGGGGAGACATTGCTAAAAGACTCCCATCTCAATATTTTCGGAATATTCCTTACCTGAGCCCCTAAAATATACCCCTTTTCCCAAGAAATCGGGAACGAGCATATACGTGTATGGTTGACCCTGAGTGGAAGGGGGGGGGGCGGGCAAAAGTCAACATTAGCTGCCTATTGGCCCTCAGACAGTAAAAACATAAAACAAATGATTCAACACTTTTAGATTTAAAGGTAATTTCTTTTCTTCTTTTTTTTTTTTGTGCAAGTGGACTCTGAGGCAAATTCTTGTGAAATCATGTCTTTATTTTTCATTATTCGAGTACCAATAAATCCCGCACTATTTTTTAAAATGGAACCGACACTAAAATATTAAATTTTGATAAATTAGTTTTGAAATTGCATTGTGGTCTATCTAGACTTAGCTGAAAGTCAAGATTTTTAGTTGTTGTCATATACCAGTACTTTTTTGTGCATTTTCTGAATATACTGACAGCTTTTTCTATTACATAGGTCTAATAAGGTAAGTACAGAAGAAACTATAGTGGAAATTCAGCCTTTTGTATATTTCTATGAAGATAAAAAATTATACATAGATTATATTGACTTTTAAAGGTTTATTCTAACAATTTGAAATCCCCGACGAATTTATATTTTCCCGAATTGATTATTTTCTTCAAAGCGCTCAGCGCTGAGGGAAAATGATCTCGAGGGAAAATATAATTTCATATAAGAAATAAGAATCGAAAACAGAAATAAAACTTCATTGATATCAGGTCATTTTTATACCAACCATCAAAGGGTATCTACATACCCTTATAATTTCCGAAATAATTTTTGCTTATTTCCATCTTAATACGATGAAAATTGATTGAATCATTATTTTGTTATATACATAGATATGAGATGCATATATATATGATATGCATATAATATAATAAATAATAAAAATAGTGATGTACGAATACAAAATAAATACTGCCCAGTAAATACGAATAATATTCAATATAAAAACGATCATAAATTTGAAGCAATAAATCATCTCCTAACAGTTGGAAGGCCATTGACTTATAATAAACGCCCTCTGATACTCAGTACCTCTTACATCTCTTTATAGAGAGGTTCGTTATCCGAAGGTTCGTTATTATGGTTATTCAGTCTGTTATGTTCGAAGAGTTTGATTTCCGAAAATTTAAAGGATGTCCTTAATTAGAAATGGAATACGATTCATTAATCTAAAACTTGAATAAGGTTCGCTAATCCGAAAATGGCAATAAACTGAAAAGTCTACAAGTCCATAATCATTTTGATGGGGAGGGACACAGGCGCCAATTCTTTATCCTTTTAGAAAATTAGCATGTGTGTTTAACGTTCGTTACCCCCCCCCCCCGAGGGCGAATGTGGCCATTGTGGATATCAACAGCGACTGGATATTTGCGCCACAATCTGAATTTATCATTAAAACGCCATATTGATATACCCTAGTCGTGTAATTATTCATATGATGCGTTGAAGGAAATGTCATGTAGATAATATGATGCCATAAAAACATTTGTACACCCCGATGAAGTTTCACAATTCAATAACATTTGTAATAAAAAAAAGTAACCTACAGACAGTAATAAAATACCACATGACCCCATCTTGACTATTTTTGTCCATGCATTTAAGTGTAAACGACTTGCAAAACAAACTAGGAAAATAGGGAAAACTTGATTTATGATTTCCGTTAAAAAACTAAATAACCATTAAAACAGAAGACGGAAAGATGGGAGACGAATTTTGCATTTGTAATTTTGCAGGTACTTCATATTTATACCAGAAAGGAATATTGTGAAAGTTAAGCCAAGTGTGAGGGGACATTAGCGATTGGGGTGTTTTTGTTAAATTTAATGATATTTATACCCTCCCACAGGGTCCCTTTATTGCATGACATATCAAAATAATAAATTTTCATAGATATATCATTCCATTATAGCAAATCCATGAGGGTATGTATCAAAAACAAAAATGGTTCTTCATTTGAAAAATTTGTTGACCTCGGTTCGAGTTTTAACCTTCCCCGACCTCTCCCATTTTATTTAAACTCGAACCCCCCCCCTGAAAAAAAAAGGTTGGTCTTGGGGGAGCGAAACATTCCCGGATATTAACAAAATATGACTAAAAATGAGAGAAGGAGAGAGAGGAGAGGAAGAGAAGAGAGATATGAGAGAGAGAGAGAGAGAGAGAGAGAAAAAAAACATTTGCCCACATTCCCCTTTAATTAGCCCCCTTTGGGGACCGTGTCCCCCACTGCCCATTTTGATATAATATTCCCTCCTAAACATTCGTGAGGGGCACGACCCCCTTCTCCACTGGTCGACGCCCCCTTGGTAAAAGTACATTATCTAATAAAACGGTTTTCATTAATAAAATGACGCCGACAAAATGTGCAGTAAAAAATTCAAACCAAAGTACACCTTTTGATTTAATTCAATTTTTGTCAACTGAATAAAGAGCGAGTATGTACACTACTTCTAATAATCTATCCATTTTCACATGATTTTGATCATGCATAATTGAAAAATGCAGTCTCTAATAAATATTTTTTTCTTAAAATTTCTGAATTGCCATTTAGAATCTACATGTAACTGTAAACTTTTAGACAAGTAAAGTCCATGAATGTTGGTGAATCATTAAAGCTAATCTAGTGTTGTAGTCATGAGATGGAATCATGAAAGAAACCTTCTCAAAGTGATTGGAAAGGTTGATAACAATGCACCTAAGAATTATTTAATGATTCGAGGTTTTGGAATGTAGAAAATGATGAGAAATTTACCAAATTCTTCTAAGAGTAACATGCACTGCACTCAAAAATGCATGTATGGGACTACATGGCCATGTGCTCACATGTGCGGGACCCGCACATTTCAGCTTTTTTGGTCATATTATCATTATGAGGGCATCTGAAAAGCAATCCTTTTCAGTGGATCTTCCTACAATATAATTCTTCCTAAATACCTCAAAAATAATTTGAAAGCTCACAATTATTTTCTTGACCCATGGTTCACCTTTCCCACTACACTAGATTCCCTTTAATGATTCTTTCTTGATGATTTATTTTTTCTCTGAAAGTTTTTTATTCTTAAAAACTTTTGAATTTTCAATTAAATCTTATGTTCGCATCATAACAATGAAAGTGTGTATTTCACCTGAAATTTAGATTATCTTCTTGTATCCCAGATTCAGACTTATTAATGACATATTATTGATATTTTCCCATCCCAAACTTTATGAAACAAATAAACGTTGGCGATCCGTTTTAGGCCTTCTTGGAGATATTTAGCAACACCCATATGAATATTATGTTTATAAGAGACACCCCAATGGTTTCAAGTTACATTTGAGGCATAAGAAATCCTATGAGAATATATACTCTTGCTCACAAACTGATTTTCTTTTATCCATTTCTTCCAACTAATGAACTAGTCAGTGGTGCCAATGAAATATTATATCTCTAGACACCATTTTGTGTTCTTAGAATATCGCTTCAATTGACAGTTCTCACGATTTCATAAATCAATTCGTTCACAACTGCTAAACTGGATATGGAATGATGAATACACGATAGAACATTTTATATTTCAAATATATAATCCTTTGCATTATAATACTATTGCGTCAATGACATTTATACAATTAATAAAAACGAAATATTTTTTATATACATGCTAGCCATTGTCAATCCTCATTCCTGATATATTATGGGTGTTCTTATTGCGAAAAAATTACAATTTGAAGTGAACAGGATATAATTATAATGCATACCACTTGTTTTAACAAAAATATATGGTATTTGGGGTGTGTCTCCAAGTTGGTCGTAAAGTTACGAATGGCTTTATGAACGACTGGAACATGTTCTTGGGTGCTATAGTCATGCTTAATCATTATTTTAGTAGATGAAACTGATCACCAGTCGTTCGTAAAGTCATTCGTAACTTACAAACGACTTGGTGAAACACAGCCTATCTTAAACCTACATAAATTGATGTAATGTGACTGCCGAGATGATTTTTTTTCTTCAAAACTAATTAAATTCCAGGGTAAACATCCCATTTAGTTACAAGGATCTATATGACACTATAAAAACAGTTGCACGGGTTTATCATGTCTGGATATTGGCTTTTATTTCCCGTCACTCCACCTCAGGCAAAAATACAATTAAAAAGTGGCAAAAGCCATGCATTTCTATAAACTATATCACCATTATAAACTGACAAACCCTTTAAATTGCAATAGAAACCAATAGCAATTGTCTCCAGAAACAAACAGATGCCCTGAAGATGATGATTGGGTTTCACTTTTAAATCATAAACTATATTTTTCAGACCTCATTGATATAGACCTAGCTTATTTCCGTATGAGGGTATCCACTATTTGTCACCCATCGACCACATGTAAGCGTTCTCTTGAAAGCATCCCGGAATGATTTCATAGTGAAGAGATAGATAAACGAGTTCATACAACTGTTGCTGAAGAGAAGAGCCGTGAAGAAGTCGTTGAAGGCTTTCGGAAGACACCCACCCTTCGATGTAGCCATTCTGTAACTATCGAAAATGAAAGCTGGAGCACAACATAAGTAAAAGGTGAGGACTACGATAAGAAGTGTCGTTATGCCTTTGATATTGCGCTGTTTAGCAGTGGGAGGGGATGATCCGCCGTTGACGACCTCCATCTGCTGCCTGATCCGACGCTTGTGATCGAGAACGATGACGAGAAGACAGAGGTTTGTGAAGGTGATGACGGTGGTCACGATAAATGGTATGAACAGGTAGAGAATGATAAATCCACTATAAATACGATCACAGTTCTTGACTTGAAAGTAGCAATGAGTTTCGCCCGCTTTCTTCTGGATGAAGTAACTGTAGAGGAATCCAACCAACGCCTGCACAGCCCCGAAGACACACACGACCACCAGTACGATCACCATCTTACGATGAGTCACCACCTTGTACCTGAACGGCATGGCGATGAGCAAATACCGATTGAGGCTCACACATCCTAGAATAAGCAAGGAATAATTCAAAAAGATCACGCTCAGAATAGATCGGATCGACGTGTACGCGAGCTGATCTTCTGCAGAGGGATGGACAACGATGTCCACAAATTTCCCACCACTTCCGAAGATTCCCGAAAGGAGATCGACCAGCGCCAGCGCTCGGAAGAGGAACACGGTGTTGGCGCCCAGCTCGGCCGTGACGTGGGGAAGTGCGACCAGGTTCCCGATGTTACTCACGACGATGACCAGGCTCAGGAGAGCGTAAAACGTTGCGAGGGCGACATCGGATGACGTCGGCCAAGGCTCATGGTCGGTGGCGTTTGAAAAGTTTGCCGATGTTAAGATGTCACAATCGTTCATGATACCCATGGTATTAAATCCTCAACATTCTTCTACTTTGATTATATATTTAAAAAAATGACTCTATAAGAAGTCGATTACAAGAAATATTCACAAATAATATCCGATCGTCATCTCATCAATTAACGTTCATCGGTAATACATAGCTGGTAGTTCCAAAGATTTCTTGCAAGTATGAACTATATATATATATAAGTTCAGGGTTCGGTGATACCAGTAAAATGATTCTCTTGTTTATATACCAACGGTATATAGCTGCTGCTGAAACCATCTACATGATAATTTCTTTTTTCGTTTATGTCACGTGACTATGTATTTATAGACACTCATAAGAAACAGTTTGATGGATGATTGTTTTGAGCGAAACCGAGACCCAACTGCTAAATTCGATAGTTGAAAGTTAAAGGAAACCAATACCCAAGGAAATAATCACTTTCATAGGAAAGAGCATAATGAGAGGAGTAATTTAAATAAAGTTTCATCTAAATCGGTTATAAATAGAGAGTTATGGAAGATTAAAAAGTCTCGTTTTACCCTATATGGGGATCCTCAAATTGGCAACATCACTTTCAAAATGGCCGATTTTATGGACAACTCTCCATTGGTTTTGTACACAAATTTTCAGATTTTCCCTATTTTCTTTCAAAATATGTTTTACCTCCTTCTGAGCTCAACATATGTTGTGTGAAATATATTTTTCCATGACATATTTTGAGCTCAGAAGTAAATAAGACATATTTTGAAAGAAAATAGGGAAAATCTGAAAATTTGTGTACAAAACAAATGGAGAGTTGTCCATAAAATCGGCCATTTTGAAGCCGATGTTGCCAGTTTGAGGATCCCCATAGAAGGTAAAACGAGACTTTTCAAACTTCCATAACTTTCTTATTTTACAACCGATTTTGATGAAACTTTTTTTAAATTGCTCCTCTGATTGTGCTCTTTCATATAAAAATGATTATTTCCTTGGGTATTGGTCCCCTTTAATGAACAACAGCTTTCTAGTCTTTGACGAAGTAGCCTTAAAAGAAAAATCGTTTTTCACAAAATGTCGTCTGCCAAAAATGTCAGTTGCAGTGAACTGATTTCGTACCTAGCCGAGCAAGGCCATTATGTGCTATCAGCGCACATCGACAACGTTCACAATACAAGATTATCTCATAAATCTGAAAAATATCATGGCTCTTCTGTTTCCCTGTCTGCGATGATGAATTGAGAATCGCCCTGATCCGATTACAAAATCATTTTGAAGCACAACGAACGCACTCCAAAGGCATATATGTTGATAATAATGATGGTAGCAACAAACAACTACACATAGCTGCACACTGGACAGAGATCTAGAAGTGTCATTTAGGCATAAAAGTCATATAAGTTATCAACAAAATAATGAAGTGTATGTCTGTCCTGATGAATATGCACAGCGCATACAGACTCTCCAGGATATAGACAGTAGTTTAAGCATGCGTATCCCTTACTGTATTATATGTAGTGCCGTACTTTAGAATGCTAATTGACTCAGGAAAGTTTATACGCTTACAGCTCGTTATTTTGAAGGTTTGATTCTCAGAAAGTGAAATATATAATTTCATATTGGACTGCTCAATTCCAAAATAACTTCGCTTTGATCCAATCGTGAAACAAGGTTCGTGTAAATCCGAAAGTTGAATATCAAAGCTTTTGTTAATCTTTTTTTTTTTTTTTTTATATTTAAGTGTTTTATTCATTAAAAACAAATCAAAGTACAGGTCATCAAAAACATCGTATCAACAATTACAAAAAAAAGTTTCAACAACAATAATAATAAAAATAATAAACAGATAGAAACAATAAAGAAAAAAAAGGAGGAACTTAAATAAAAAGAAGACTATTTATGGAAATGTGTACATTGGACATAATAGATACAGTACCAAGCACAAAGTAGGAGGAAGCCTCTTTGTAAACCGGACCTATATGCCTAAATATAACCCCTGTAAAACAAAGAAAAACAAGAATCGAGCTTTAGTCCTGTTATTTATCACCGAAGATCGAATACACCCCACAGTTAAAATTCCACTTTCGTATCTGTAGTTACATACTGATCAAGTTTTGTTTGATATACAGTCAACCCCGCCTGAGACGAATCTACATGAAGTCGTACATGTGGAAACATGATGATTTGACCACCAAAAGAACAAAACACCCAATAAAAAAGAGGGAACAAAACTGATCTTCATGGGTCAAATAAAACAAGAGAAGACCTGAAAATCTAAAATTCCTTGAACCCAACTGTAAAAGTTCGTCGAAGACGAGGCCGACTGCATACCAACTCATTGAGTTTTTCTCTTCACAAGTACCGTCAACGCACGACAAATTTTCAACCAGCTTTTGTTAATCTTGTAAAAAGGGTTGTTGAGTGATTCGAAAATGAAACAAAGTAAATTAATCTGATATTGAAGATGGTGAGAGTGTAGGGTCATTTCAATTTCGGGATTAACAAACCTATTTCATTTTCGGATTAGCGAACCCTCAGTCCCATTTGCATATTTAAGGGTCCTTTTAATTTCTGATTAACAACCCTATTCTAATTTCTAAATAAAGAACCCTTTTTATCTTCGGATTAACAAACCCGATTGCTTTTTTAAGAACCTTCGAAATATTGAACCCTATTTTGTTTTATGATTAACATGATTAAGGAAACTTTAAAATATTAATGAGATGCCGACAATGTTTAGATAATGATTGTAAATAGAAGGGAGTGGAATGAAGGGGAGGATTGGCATGAGTTAGAGTACAGTGCAGTGGGAGGTGACGAAGAGTAAATGGTGGTGGGGTTTGTGGAGAGGACGCCAGTGCAGTGGGAGGGGTCAAAGAGGAAGGGGCGGGGATTTTAAAGAGGACGACAGTGCATTGGGAGGGGTCAAATATAAAGGTTGGGGGAGGGGTTTGTACTGAGAAAGGCCATGCAATAAGAGTGGTCAAAACGTGGGAGGAGTCAAAGAGGAACTTGAAGGTGGGGCGGGGGTTGTATAGAGGACGACAGTACAATGGAAGGAGTCAAAGTGAAAAGTAAGGGTGAGGTTTGTAGAGAGGAAGACGGTGCATCGGGAGGAGGGGTCAAAGTATGGGAGCAATCAAATAGGAAGGTGGGCAGCGTTTGTAGAGAGGAAAACAGTACATTGGGAAGAGTCAAATTGGAAGGTAGGGGCGGGGTTGTAGAGAGGACGACAGTGCAGTGAGGAGACAAAGAGACTAAAGAGGAAGTGGGGTGGGGTTTCTAGACTGAGACGACAGTGCAGTGGGAGTAGTCAACGAGGAAAGCAGATGCGAGGTTTGTAGGGAGGACAGCAGTGCAGAGGGAGGAGTCAAAGAGGAAGGTGGGCGGGGGTTATAGAGAGGAACCCATGTGCAAGATGAGTCAGGGCAAAGAGGAGTCAAAAGCGTGGACACAGATTAAAAGACATGCAGAGGGATATGTTTTGTAAGGAGAGAAACAGCAGTGCAGTGGGAGGAGTCCAAAGAGGAAGGGTGGGCGGGGATTATAAAGAAGGAAGACAGTGCCAGTGGGGAGGTAGAGCTTCAAAAGTGAAAAGTAGATGCGAGGTTTGTAGGGAGGACAGCAGTGCAGTGGGAGGAGTCAAAGAGGAAGGTGGGCGGGGGTTATAAAGAGGAAGACAGTGATGAATCCAGATGGGCCACACCCCTCATTAAACCTACATATCAATACCAATTCGGTAATTTTCGGCAATTGATTGCTGTTAATCGTCCTCGATTCGTGCCTGCTGATAGAGATAAAGGGGGAGGTAGGTTTTGTTGTTTTGATTTTACCGACCATGTATACTACAGCCAGGATATGATGTATTCTCGGGGCTCGGGACCGAGCGCCCTTTCATAACTCTACAGACTCATTGTGGCCTCGATTTAATAGCAACTGCAGCGGAATCCAGACCCGTGTCAGTTTATATTTTCCACTTTTTTAGCTGAGATTACAGGGCCGTAGGGGGCGGGTAGGACAGAACAGCGGGCGTTCATGTTGTCTACAGTCTTCACGTGGTGCTATTGATGGAAAAAGAAGTGCAGTCCGGCTAACCTGCATCTATAATACAGTGCCTACAACATAGGCAGAGAATGACTGCCGGTCGTGAGGTTTCTCCGTTGTTTTATTAAAAAGTAGATCAACGAAAACAATTTTAACATTCAAAGTAAATTTTTGACAAAAATTGAAATTGTGTAATAGTCTCTACAACTGAAGGCACATGATGATAGTCTGGTATTGAAATATAGTAACAAGTCATGTATGTCATAATATACCCCTAGCCATGCCTGTGAATTCTGCCTAATGACTGTGCTACAGTTGATTTCTGTGTGTAAAATCACCCATGGGGTAGGTTGTTCCAACAACCTACCCCATGTTGATGTAACAACTTACCCCAATTACACTACATACATGTATGTAAAATTACATTTTGTCTCAATTTTCAGGTGTTAATATTTTTATTTTTCTATTATTACTTTTGTCTATTCTAGAGCTCTACTTGATCTACTGTTAACGATGTCAAGAAACGGGAAAGTTGAAATTAAAGTATGGTATAAGAGATTTACACATTGTCAACTTACCCCGTATGTTTACATACTGTAACAATTGACCCCGTATGGTGTAACAACCTACCCCGTATATGGGGTAGGTTGTTACAAAAAAATGTCTTCACTAATTAAGCTGTAGTTAATTAGTGTTTATATGTTTTCAAGTTTTAGATGCCTCAGGTTTTAGCCAACATAATAGGCTAACTACAGACCCAATATGGAGTGCGTGAGTTCTTTCATTAGAATTATCTGGCCCAAAATGTGAATTTTGTAACGTCCATACCCGGTCTCCCCTACGCCACAACGCCGATTCTGAAAGGGAGAGGGAAGGGGAACGACAAGAGGTAGGGGAGGAGAATTAGAGGAAGGGGAGACACGACAAGGTAAGTGCAGACTTGTCCTTTCATATGAGCAGGGACGTGAGAGGTCCCTGATATGAGTTAGTAAATAGTGCTGTAAATCAGGCTATTTCCCTGAGTTGGGTAAGACAGTTAAAGGGGAAATTGCATTTCAAGGTTACGACATGCACTACATGCTCAAAGTGTAAAAATATGGAAACTCTTATAATTATTAGCAGGCGTGGATCCAAGAAAATCGAATTTAATGCATTTCGGGGCCCAATTGTCTGGGGACAAAAGCGGCTTTATGATGTTTACGCATGGGCCCGGTAACTTCATTGTGTGACTCTGGTCTGCGTCCGCTACTGATTAGTGCGGTTTGTTATGTCATCCCGTGAAATATGATTGCCAAAATTTCTTTCTTTATTTTTTTTTTTCAAATTGGCTTCTATAGGGTCCTACTAAGCAAAAACCGTCGGGGTTAATGTTTCAGACCCCTCCTTCACTTCCTGGGGAGCCATTTGGGGCACCATATTCGCCCAATAGGTGAATTAAGTTTATCTTCCTCTCTAATTCATATTGTTTTCACCAATTTTAGCGCAAAGTTGTGAAAGATGAGAGAGGAATTCATTCTAAATAATTAATATAATGAACATTTATCCCCTTGCTGTTTAAGGGGCCCAATTTGTAAAAGAATGGTGAAAATATAAGATCTAGACAAACGTGGCGTTTTTTCTCTCTCTTTTGCACTAGAATGTCACAATAATGGGTTGAAATGGTATTATATAATGGAATAAATAAGGAACAAACATCACATACCATTCAGGTGGCCATTCCACCGTTTAAATGTAAAAATCTACCCCAGTTTTGAGTCAATCAGATATACTATGATAGTTCAGCAACATATGGCACCAAATACATCTTGACAATTGGACTTTGGACACTATAAAGGCATTAATGATTCAAAATAAAGAAACATTTTGAAATGTAATACTTTAACAAACAAGTTTATGAAAAAATGTATATGTTCAGAATGGTCAAACTGTATAATCTACCGCCAATGTCCGACCTTATTCAAATTTACACAGGTTATATTCGACCAATATTGGAATATTGTGTCCCGGTTTTTTACTTACTGTAAAACAAGTAGGGAATTTAGAACGAATACAAAAAAAAAAGAGTGTGTAAAAAATGCCCTTCCAAGCATCAAATTTGTAGAAACTAAATGAAAATGCTTTTAACAAGATGTGGATTGGAACGTTTTACAAACAAGAAGTAAAACATATATAATCGAGTTAGCCAAATCACTATTCAGATAATCCCTGCTGTCTCTCCCCCCCCCATGTTTTTTTTCCGGGGATCGCCCCCCCCCCCCCTCCCCGTCGATTTTTAAAGCTTAACATTTTTTTTTGTCAAGTGATCAGCTAATGAAGCTACTGAAGGGACAAAAGGAATGTAAAAAAAACAATTCTTATTGTTATTATAGGGCAACATTTTCGACTCGAGCTTCGCGCTCGCAAACAAAACACAAGACAATGATTAAATGAAATGCTCTTACCTCAGCTCGTTATATGTATTCATGGAATATGTTTTATTTGTTCCGACGCTTTCTTCTTTAAATTGCCATTAGTTTCTGCGTATAATGTGCAAAGTAGGTCATTCTATTTCGAATTTTGGATATACAAATATATATACATATATATACAATGTATATATCTTTGGGACGCTTTATTCCGCTTGAGTGTATTATCAATTCCCTTTCCGGGATTCCCCCCCCCCCCTAGTCGTGACATGAAAGCGCCGCCCTTGATGAGGAGTATTATTATGACGCAGCTTTTTCCTTGGTTGATGGAAGATTAAGATGGACTTGATAGGGGCAATTCCATGAACTATTGGACATTTGAAGAAGAAAAAAAATCTGTCTTCTAAGTTAATTATTCAATTTATCACTAATCTAATGCCATGGATGTTCGGGAATAGCAAAGGTCTTTTATATTCAGTTTTTTAAAAAGTCATTTTCGTTAATATCTTCAAGATCTCCAACCATCATTAAAATTATACATGTGGACAATACATAGGGTCAAAGTTAGTCCCCCAAAACCCATGTCCACTTTCGGTAACGTAACTGACCAAAGTTTACGAAACTGTCATTACTTATTGAAATATACCTGATGATTCTGTTTGATGATGTGAAGTAGGGTTGGTCTATAGGTATTGATAATACAAAAATTGAAAAATAATATCAAAGCATCTTCACGTAGAAGCCATCCTTAGAGAACAATGTACCATAAAGTGTATACGAAACTAATCATGGAATTGCCCATAATACAATCGATTTTTTTTTTAAATAAACACCTTTCTTCTTAGTAAAGCGAGTAATTCGTGTATCTTTCTATGTTTCGTGTATTCTTCATGAATGAAGAGTAATTCATTGGGATAATTCTTTAAACATTATTTAACAAGAACTCACAATGGGATGTTTTCATATTTTTCTTATTTTTTATTTTGAACATTCTCATGAACAATTTACATTGTATTTTTACTTCTACTGACAAAAAAAATAGATCAAAACATAAATTACATGACATGATCAAGTAAACACAACTTATAAGTTAAACCTGAATAGTCAATTTGAATGTCTAGATATCAATAAGCGGCTTTTCCCTATCAGCTTATAGGATTTTCTCTTTTTTTCATGTCAAAAGTTTATTGCTGCTGTATTATGACTGTTGTGTATACAATTTAGATTAGTCCATTACGCCAAGATAGGGCAGCTCCAGTTCTTACGATTCTCAGCAAATTAACACGGTGGAAAATTGAGAAATTGAGTACTTCTTCTGTCAAATAACCAGTCAGTCAGGACTTTATTTTTTACTATGGTGATTCCACTTGTTCGAATTTCGAATGATCAGTTGGAAAAAAAATCATAAACTGAATGCTTACCATTTTTCTTACTCGTTTACGCTGCCCCCCCCCCTCCCCCGTTTATGCTGGATCAGCCCCACAAGGTTTAATAATCGGGAATCACTCTAAGACATAATTGCTACCCCTGCGCGTCCACGCACCCTAAAAATGAACCCTAAATTGCGTATATACAAAGTCAAATTTGCACCCCTATAAGGCATCAGACTAAAACAAAAATGGTGTAACAAAGGTGGAAATAAGTACCCAAAACAGCGATTTCAACTGTAGACACCCTTATGTTAATCAAAAGTTGAAAACACCCCTTATATTCCAGAAGGCGGAAAACAAACCCTTTTCGAAGCTTTGTGCCGACGCGCATGAGTAGGACATTGTGGTGCGTGCCCCTCGGGGAGGGGGGGGGGTGGATTAGATAATGTTAGCAATGTTCGCGAACTCTACCCTAACCCTATAATTTAGCGAATCTGTTCATCCTGAAGGCAGTGATGTCTAGCTCTGGTTTGGTGCCCAAGGCTAACTGGCTGAGGATCTGTCCTACAATGGGAGCCATCATGAATCCATGGCCAGAGAATCCGCAGCCGAATACGATGTTGCTGTGCTCGGGGTGGACGTCAATCACGAAGTCGAGATCGGGAGTATTCTGTTTGAGATTGTCGCAAGGGTGGAAGATATGGAGACAAAATAAAGAGAGATAACATTTTAATATCATATTAAGGAGAAAATGAGAGCGAGTGAATGAGAGAGAGGGAGGTGAAGATATATAAAGAGAGAGAGAGAGGGGGAGGGGGAGAGGGAGGAAGAGAGAGAGAGAGACAGAGAGAGAAAGAGCGAGAGAGAGAGAGAAAAGGGGTATAATGAAAAAGATAATGGCAGAGATATCGTATACTACATGCATGACATGAAAATATATTATAAAGGGCTTATACAGTATAATAAAGGATTGAGTGACAACCTCTAATAATTAATGAAAAACATTTTTGGAGATCTGTAAAACATAATATTAAAGGTAACGCTTAACTAACTTGAAGAAAATAATTACTCACCGTGATCAAACAGGCCTCTGAAATAGCGGGACCATTGTCAGCGTCGAGTCCCGGGAAATGTTCCCGTACGTGTGCTCTGGTCAGCTCGATCTCGTGGTCTGAACTCGTAGAATCCCGTTCATCGGGACTCTCGATCGGCATAGTGGTCCATTGGGAGACCTGGGGCAAAGTACCAACAACTTGTTGAAAGGAGGGATTTTGCATGCGAAATATAAGGATTATCTCTGTTTTAGAGGGAGGAGGAATGTGATTGGTCGGAAGGTTGATCACCTGACATCTAAGAGATAATTGAAGGTATCATACACGGATAGCGACGAAGAAACGCTATCATGGCAATAGCGGGGTGTTTTTTCTACAATGTTGACATAATTATGGGACTTTCATCGGTTGGCCCTATACCTTGGGGCCCAAAGGACATCGGAGGGAATTTTTTATTGCTTTCCGGTATAAGAAACGAAAGGAGTTCTGAAGTGCAGATGAATATTTACATATAGGCCGGTATTCTTGAACAATGTTGAAGGGTGAATAAAGTTAATGGGCCTAACTTTAGTCACAAGATACAAGATACAAGATACAAGATACAAGATTCTTTATTGGTCCATGCAAATACATAGAAATGTGACTTCCAATGGCTTTTTCAACAAGTTACAGACATAAATAAATACAACAATATGACAATATGATATAAACATAAAAATATAACAAAACAGAAACAATCAAAGGCATTGACTGGTCATAATTAGAAATATGTTTATAATATAGTTTGGATAATTATTACATGTATATTAAGCTGACATGAACGACTTATTACTTTCGGAAACTAATTACCATTCGAGAATCCCGGCCTATAGCAATTACGCTCTACAATAACTTACACATGTAATATTACAACGAAACTTGAATTTTATCCATATACATGTATATAAAAGAATTGAGTGTTATTGTAAAATCTTCTTCTATTATTCTTCTTAAATGTTGATAGATAAATCGAATATCAATAATGATTTAATAGGACAAATTCTAGATATCTTCGCACGGGAGAGGGAGCCGCACCAATTCTGGATTACTAGTACTTACTTTCATCATTCCCGGGTATTCATTGCTAGGCCATCCACTAGCTTCAAACCCCTTCAGACCATGGTCAAAATAGATAGGAATATCGGCATACATCCCTGGCTCTTTTTCCCTCCAAAACGTATGGTGGCAACGCGCTACCTGAAGAGAGAAAAAGTTATTTTTACATAGTGTATCAAAAAAAAGTTAAATTATTATCTATACGCGCTTTACAGAGTCATTTTTATAAAGACCCATACTGCATAAAAACTAAATGGTCATCATTCTAGGCGCTGTGCAGAATTGGTATGAGAAAATCTACAAGACTTTTATTTAAAAAAAAAATATAAAAAAAATCTCCGTGTGAGCCCTTCACAAAACAAATTAAATTGAATTTGAAATAATTTACACAGGAAAGCGCCGTAAAGGCTGCCATGATTCGTAAGGATCCCTTTGGGACTGGACAGAATTGTGTCAGAAAGACTTACAAGCATGTATATGGTCGGGGGTAATGATGATTGTAAAGCGCTTAGAGATGAAATTGTTTCATATTAGGCGCTACATAAATCGCAACTATTAACTATTATAGAGATAAAGATGAATAAGAAACGAATAAATACGTTTGAATTACCTGAAGTGGTATATTTAGTCCTAGCTGTTGTAAGACCGTTGATGCCCACGGACCAGGAGCGAGGATGACACTTCGGGTCTGGTACTCGCTTCGATTGGTTTTCACTGTTACCATGGCACCAGGAACAACCTCCAACATTTTCTCTTCATCATGGAGGATACCGCCATATTTGACGAACTCGTCCTTTATTTAATTATTTTAAAAGTTATGTAAAAATAGGATCTGAATTATGTATACTTATCAAACGAAACTATGATCATATTCAAGCAATTCATACAGATGTTGATCCGATGAAACAAATGCCTGTAATGCTTAAGAAAACCTTTTTTGATTTATCAGATCGGGAGAACAGGCCTGTCTCACTGGCTTTGAGACGGGGACTCGGGAGTCGCGGAAAAATGAAACAAAAGCTTCTAGGACTGTCACACATGCTAGATTTCAAAAAGACCTTTTCCAGTCACAAAAAAGTCGCAGCAACGGCTCTGCAGCGTCGTCGCTACTACCCCTGAGTCTCCAAGATGTCGCCGCTACGTGTTTGTGATTTTAAAAAATGAAATAAAAAATATTGAACATGTTTAATTTTTCTAGTCGTGAACAAATCCACGACGTCTCCTGAGGCTATTACACCGACGTCGTAGCGACAACGCGGAGACATTGCCTCGACTTGCCTGCGACTGGAAAAGTTTGTTGTTGTTGTTTTTTTTTGTAAAGGAAACATCTATTTAGTACATTTTTTAGATCTTTTATAATTTTCCAGCGACTCTCAGAGTTTCAGAAGACGTCGCTGCGACCATGGACACTACTTGTCCATGCTGCGACATATCCACGCCTCACGCAAGAGACTTGTAGTCGCGTACTTATCACAAACTAGTCTTTTTAAGCTTAGGGTCATGGTTGAGTTAGGTACCGAAGTTAGCGATTTAAGGATTTAGCAAAAATGTTGCCGGAGTATCGTAAAAACTTTTATCCACAAACCTGGTAACATTGTAGAGCCTTATTGGCACGGATGTATCCACCCTTCTGGTAAAGATACGACTCCGGTTTGATCGGATAACTGATGTTTGGAAACCGACGGGTCCTCTCCTCTAACGATAACCGCTCCAAACCCGCTCCGGATGTCTTCATAGAATCAAGGAGTGTTTTCGGGTAACCGTCCGTCCATTTTTCACACAAGTTCAAAACCCCTATTTCTCTAGACAGAAGGCAATTTAACGATACAAAACAAAATCATAAGAACTGTTTTGACTATTCTGAAAGCAAATTTTGACGAGGGGTGGTTGGTTTGGGTTTTTTTTTTTTTTAGACCTAATTCAATATGATTTGCATCTTGGACCGACCAATCCAAAATACGTTACTCAGTATCGATCCTTTACTGGTAAGTTCGTTTAATCAGTGACTGTATAATCTGCATATACCTGAAGTTAAAAACGAAAGATATTTTGAACAGCAATGTTTGTCGAATATCAACTGTAAGATAGCCTACTGTAGGCAATATGCGGTAATAAATTACGCTGTAGAGCGATATTTGACATGTTTGAGGAAAATGGAAATGATCTATATAAAAAGGTGTTCTTACTTATTGTCAAAACTATTTTAAAATTCTATACCTCAGCACTTCTGTGTTGGTTTCTTTTCCAAGTTCTTTCCACATTGGATAACACACATCCATTAGCTTCTGGTGGTGGTCTGCTGTCTTCGCGAAGCTTATGATTCGAGTCCCGCCATGTGAACTTCCTCTTGAATGACGCAATGAAAACTGAAGGGTCAAATAAAAGACAAAAGAAATATCCTTATAGCAATCGTTATAGTTATATGCTTTCTTTAATGTTCATTCAATAGAACCTCTCGAAGGGGGAGGGAGCTATCAGTCATTCAAAATAACACAAACAGCAAGTGAATTCATATTTGTGCATTCAATTTCGTTTTAATCGAAATTGTTTAAAGGTAATCAAACAAAACTGTTTATAGATAATCAATTTCGTTAATAAGCATAAATTTCAAAATTCATGCATTCTGTTTTAATCTAATACAATGACGGAAGTTGTAAGAATAGACGAATTTGAATAACGATTTACGAATACGATAATGCTCATAACGTCAAACTCGATCGGCGCAATTTGCATTTTGGTTGCAGATTTCTCAAAAACGGAATATGAATAATAATGTTCAATTCCGATCGCATTTCGGATGAAATCTGTTGCTGGAAGAGTCAAATTGCCTCTAGATAGTTTTGAATTAACCGGGATTTTTTTTTTTATTATTATTATTTTTTTTTTTTTGATGGGGCCTTGTCGGATCATACAAAGCGCTCAATAATAAATTATTCGAATTCAGTTTATAGTGACAACGAACATGACGAAATACAATAAAGTATGCCTAAATCATGAATATAGACATGAGTGAAAGAATTTCTTTACACCTTACTGACTTTAACCTCACCTGGATCGAGAGTGGCAAATGTTGATAAATGTTATAGTGGTGGAATAAAGTGCGATTCCGTGATTAATTCAACAAGATTAAACTATTCCTCAAAGTCATATCCGAATAGGGGCCGTAGAGCATTTTAAAGGGAATCTAGTAAAGTGGGAAGGTGTGGGAAAGATGAAGAAAATTATTGTGAGCTTTCTTCTTATTTTCATGCTATTTCATGTATTTGAGAAGTACCTATATGACGATAAAAAAGCTCCACAAGAAAAGTTTGCTCTTCAATTGCCCTGTTAGTCATAATATGACCCCAAATATATCAAAACAGCTAAATGTTTGGTCCCGAACATTTTGTCTTGCCCCATACATGCATTTCTGTGTAAGTGCATGTGACTCAAAGCTGAATTTTCCTTAATTTCTTATCATTTTGGCGTCTCCAAAACTTCACACCTCAAAATAATGCTTAGTTGAACTGTTATCAACCTTTCCAAATCACTTATAGACAGTGTCTTTCACATTTCAATGTCCAGAACAATATATTCACT
>CALNVZ010003434.1:20299711-20391601 GCA_940671915.1 Paracentrotus lividus | reverse complement strand
GAGCTGACGGGAAATTGAGATGCGGGGAGGCGGCGCAAACCATCTTTTATTATATATTTATGATTAATGTGTTGACATCTCCTCCCATAATTTGAGGGGCATGCCTCTCAATACGCCCCCTCGTACCCAGGGGCCCGTGATTTTTTTTTTTTTTTTTTTTTTTTTTTTTTTGTGTGTGTGTGTTTGTTTGTTGCAGTCTTGTTTGAGGTTTTTTTTTATTGTTTATTTCTTTGGGGGGTAGGCTCCTTTTTTCAGACAAATGGTGTACAAATCACAACAAAAATGTCCATTCCAGATTGTACTTTTGTTATGGCCTCCGCCACCGAGGTGGTGCCGGAGGCTATTTATGTTTTCGCGGTTAGTCCGTCACGTCCGTAACCTCCGTCCGACGTCCCGTTACGTCCCGTACGCGTTCCGATACGTCCCGTTCCGTACCGTCTCGTACGTCCGTCCGTACAGTCCGTCCCGTTTTCGTTCATCTCGCGATAACTTAAGAACCGTTTTGGACGGATCACTTTCAAAACTTGGATCATGTACTGCATATGCGGTAGGGACCAACTGATCCTGATTAGACTTTAGGAGTCAATTAGGATCCAAAGGTCAAAGGTCACCAGAGGTCATTGTACCTGGCATCGAAAATGGCTGCGTTCTTCGCCATAACTTAAAAACGTTTGAACGGTCAAACTTCAAACTTGGGGTAAGTTGCTGAACCTATGGGAGGGGCAATGAACTGATTAAGATTTTAGGCTCAATGAGGTCAAAAGTGTCAAAGGTAACAGATGTCAATGTATAACAATGATAAAATCGGTCTCGTTCTCGGCAAAATACTAAGAACGGTTTTTGACGGGTCACACATCAAACTTGGATCATGTAGTATGGCATATGCGTAGGGACAATTAACTGATTAGAAATTTGGGTCATGAGGTCACAAGTCACAAGAAGGGTCATTGTGTAACATGAAAATAGGCTCGTTCTTGCGATAACTATTAAGAACCGTTTGAGGGATTAAACTTGAAACTTGGGTCATATGTGGCATCAATGCAGGGTACAATAAAACTTAATTAATTTGGGGTTCATTGAGGGTCAAAGGTTTCACAGAGGTCATTGGTACGTTGAAAATGGCTCTCGTTCTTCTGCGATAACTTAAAGAAAACCGTTTTGGGATCAACTTCAAACTTGGATCAATATTTCACTATGAGGGACAATGAACTTATCAGATTTTGGGTCTATGAGGTCAAAGGTCCACAGAGGTCAATTGTGTACATTGAAAGTGCGCTCGTTCTCGCAATAAACTTAAAAACCGATTTGACGCATCAATTTTCAAACTTGGGTCATATGTGGCATAATGGGAACGGACACAATTAAAACTATTACGAAATTTAGAGTCATGAAGTCAAAGTCAAATGGCCACAGAGGACACTTTGTGTACGTGAAAATGGCTTGTTCTTCGGCGATAACTTAAAAACATTTTGATGGAACCCCCCCCCCTATTTTCAAATCCTGGATCTGTCTAAGCATGAAAACTGCTGTGGCTCGACTCTTATTTTGATATGTATGAATATATTGATCAATATTGATCATAATATAGACACTATTATCATGATCATTCTTATAATTATAGTTCTTAGCCTAGGGTTAACATGATGAACTATACATTCCAACTTTAAAAGCAACAGAGTGTTAATAAATCCGAATTTGAATTCGAGGTTGCTTGAGAATAAAATGCTTACATAATTATTATAGACCTAATAGATTTCATTCATCAAATTCATAATTCCCTCCCCCATGGCTTTGTAATATATTGATGGATATTAAATATAAATGACACGTATGTTAGCATATGAGATAATTTAATACCATTATCACGATTAGGAAACATTAAAAGGTAAGCATGTTATAGAGCGCGCAGGAAATTGACCCATATTTATTTATACATGCGAGCGGAGTACAGCTGGTTCATAAATTTTATGGACGTAAATAATAGGCCTATATCAAGTTCACGTTCAAAAAATATTTGTGTGTAGGCCTACTCGCAATAGCAGGTTAGCTCGACTGTATATAGCCTAAAAAACTGAGGTGCACAAAACATATCTGACCTGCTCGAGTAGTAAGACTCTCTTGCCCGCCTTTACGCCATGGTAGGCGGCTGCTGATCCTTCAATACCTGCTCCGATCACCGCCACGTCATAGACATCAGCCATGGTTTCGATCACGTATAATACTGCAGTCTATGATGTCGCCGGTCAAAACGGTTTCCGAAAACTAGTAGTTCAAGGTCGATATTTACAGTCGGTCAACATGCACTTGTCACGTACGATACAGCAAATTACTGTACTTGGCATTGAGCAATTCAAGTAGGTAGCCGTGGACGGGGGCTGGAAGGAGGGGGGGGGGGGGGGGGGGGGGGGGGTAGGCCTCTTGTTAGAGTCCAGAGGGTATTTCATCAACATTTCTTGTCTGACAAGTTGTCACGTCTGACATCTTTACTTGATTTTGATTGGCTGAGAAGCATTGTTACTATGGTAACTGTCAGAAGTAACAGGACTTGTCGGATAAAACATCTGTCAGGATGAATAGGCCTATGTGTGTAAATAAATAATTATAATAAAATTGGGCGGGGTTTAATATAGATTATGCTAACTAGTATTATTGAATGATATTATGTTGTGTTTACTTTATGTAGACATACGTTTCTATGTTTTTGCTAGTAAAAAACATATATTTTTTATCTGTTTCGTTTGAACAGAGTAATAAGGATGACCGAGCTCAAGATATCATCAGGGTATCCAACCCTATACTGAAACAATGTTGTTTGTGTCGCTGGTGGGGGGGGGGGGGCGGAGGGTCCATAGACGCGTGTTAAAAATACACTTCTTATCATTTAAAGCGATAATATCTAACCTTTACTAATCGATTAACCGACCTTGACCGTCAACCTTGTAATTGGATAATTATCTGTGTATGTTTTTTTTTTTAAATAGTGATCATGAAATCTTAAATACAATCCACACATGCACCATTCCCGAATTTTTTTAAAATGAGCTAAAATGCACATTATGTCGTAAATGAAAAATATGCGGTCATTTTAAAAGAGAAAATGAATATTCAGGTTGCATGGGATTTGTTTTGATAACTAAAGGAAAAACAAAAAAATGAAGTAATTTCATTGGTAAATTTTTCAATTCAAAACGGGCACTTTTTTTCTTTGAAAAAAAAAATGGTAGCAATTTATTTGGCCACTTCTATTTCACCTTTTCATATGAAATATCGAAAACTTTATTCGGG
Organism: Paracentrotus lividus; assembly: GCA_940671915.1. NCBI lineage: Eukaryota > Metazoa > Echinodermata > Echinoidea > Camarodonta > Echinidae > Paracentrotus > Paracentrotus lividus. Next base: position 20,388,316 of record CALNVZ010003434.1, on the reverse strand, counting down.
ATTGATTGTCATGTAGGACATCATGGGAGGATATGCGCCCTTGCCGCCCCCCCTCCCTACTGAGAGCAAGTTTGGCCGCTCCGCTACCCCCTGCCTGCCATGAAATTCTCTAATCACCCTGGATCCGCACGTGTATTCTATCTTAAGTTTATCGAGCCATATTATTGAGAACAAATCTGTCATAAAATCATTTAAGGTATAAAGGGCAACGGATATGGGGTCAAGATGATTTTCCGGTCGTTGTATTTCAGGTGAATTATTATTATAGAGGAATGAATCAAATGACCTAATACTGAAAGGCAATGATTACTCCGTAAGGCTTTGAGTATTTTAGAGAAAAAGACAAAAATCAGGCTGCTATATTTTGCATGAGAAGCTGCTGACTATTATGATTACGAGTGATAATAATTATTAAAGCCCTAGTACAGTCAAGATCATTTTGAATCGAAGAAGCACATGGATGTCGACACCAAAGCTAAGTGTCACAGTGATGTCGACGTCTTCGATGTGGTGGTGATCGGGGCTGGCATTGAGGGGTCGGCAGCAGCTTCATATGCCGCTCGGGACGGACGTCGAGCTTTACTTCTTGAACAGGTTAGATAATTATAGAGTTGCTTTTCGATATAATCAGAATAGTGATGTATACTATATCTTTCTTTAGACCTCTTGTTAGAAATAGTGCGACGCAGAAAAAAAGAACCCGAGATTGATCGATGTTTTATCATAACTTAATCTTAATCAAAATTTATAAACGACCTTTTAATTCAAAGCTTAGAGTCCTTTCACTTGAAAACAATTTCTATGACCCATAAATGACATGCATGAATTGAAGAAAGGAAACCGACAAGTCGTTTGGCGGGTGGTATCTGAAATTTTCTTTAAAATCTATACACAAAAATGACAAAATGTGCAGTAAAAAAAAATCAAACCAAGGACGCATTCAAGTTTGAACAAAAATAACTTTGGGGTCGTTGCCTTGATCACGTAGATAAAATTTTATTTCGCACTTCCAAAGTACACCGTTTGAATTTATTCAATTATTCGTCAACTGAAACAAGACAGAGCCTGTACACTGCTTGTAATAATCTAACCATTTTCACACAATTTTGATCATGCATAATTGAAAAATGCAGTCTCTAGTTATTATTTGTTTTCAAAATCTTCACAAATTAACTTTTTGACAAGTAAAGTCCATGAATTTTGTGCACTATAATTGAAAAAAAAAATTTTTTTCCTGCCCTTAACCAATGAAAATGCTTTCGAAGTTAAAGCGAGAGGGAACTGACCAAATCTCTCATTGAATGCATGTTATAGATAGCTCGTCTTAAAATATACCTTTTGATATAACTATTAATAATATAATCAGCCTATTATTTTATTTGTAGAGGGGAAATAAAATGTTTTGCAGGTGAAATACATGGTTTGCTACTTGGCGGCATAATATTTTATTATTGCGGTATGAATGTACTGAGTACTTATGTTCATTTGAAATAGTGCTTGCATCTCAATAATTTCATTCAACAAATTTGTTTCACTGTTATTGACAATCACCCATGCATGAATTATTTTGTTACCTCTGCCTAGTGTTTTGACGGGCAAGAGTTTTTGTTCGGACTCCTGAGCCCTAAAATTCAAATCAAAGTGTAATAAACGGGGTAAATTTAGATAATCATAAAGCGGCCCCAGGCATCGATCCTTGTATCAATGAGGGTATACGAATTGGCGATGAACGTGAGGTATACATGTATGTTAATGGATTATGACCTTAGAAATTTATACTCGTTAAAACGTGACTTTGACTTTTTCTTTATTTGCAGTTCAATATAATTTAAGTTGATACAGGAACATAAAACTTTTGTTTGGATACTTCATAGGCCTAATCTAGTGACTACATTTATTCAATTTGTATGAATTTGTTGAAATAGTCGAATAAGTCATGTTTTGTAATTCCTTTTATTCATTCCATGGCTTTTTTTATGAAGTTTTCTTTGCCCCACACAAGGGGAAGTTCTCACGGAGGGAACAGAGTCATTTCTTTTGCTCAGTCTGAGGAACATTATCAGAAACTCATTGAAGATGCCTATCCAATGTGGGGGGAATTGGAAAAAGAGGCAAACACAGAACTCGTTAGGTGGGTACATAGTCTGAATCATGAAATAATGATAAAGGTAATTTGTTTTAGAAAATAATGATATTTATAACAATAATAATAATAATAATATTGTTCGACTATTTATCGAAGTTTTGTTTTAGTCCCGTTTTAGTGCATATTTCACACCACGATCAATCAATCAATCATTAAAGAGAAAATAAAAAAATACCTTAAATTAATGTTTTCAATTCAAGGGATTTCATCATCTAAATTATCCCTCTCCTTTTGATTTGTTTATTCTACAATATTAATTTGTCAGTGTTTACAGGATTGTCCGAACTTTGTATTGAAAGACGGTTATCCGAATTATTATAGTTTTCGGATATCGGATTCTACGATAGACGCAAACTCAAGTAATTTAGCAAAATTCGATATCCTATTTAAGTTTATTACTCAAATATCACCATTATCCTTTCAATCTGCTGAAATTTGTACCTCAACATTCAGGAATGTCGGAATGCTACTTTTTGCTCCCGATGGATGGGAAGCCGGATATCCGAATCGTATCTTACAAGCAATGGTGAAATCCGGTGCCGGTTTAGAGAGGATATCCGCAGCAGACGCAAACGTTAGATTCCCCAATTTCAAACAATCCACAGAAAACGAGTTATACCTTTACGAAAAAGCAGGCTATATTCGTGCAAATAAGGCTCTACAGGTTTTCCAGGTATTTAGATAATAATCATAATTATTAACATGATTATGGATAATAAAAAAATATAAAAGCAACCAAATAACATTGAAATAAATTGCATTTTACAACTCTTGAAATAGGCCTGCTTTGTAAAAAGAATTATCGCGGTTTTTTTTAATTATTATAATGAGGCATTTTCTAAACAATAATAAATCACAAATTAGAACTAGATAATCCAAAATTATTATTATCAAACAATTATTATTAATGATTTTCTTACGATTTTCCGTGAAATTAATTCGGTTCAATTCATTTTTGTATTAACAATAATCTTGTTATGATGTTGAAGGATTGTTTCGTCAAACATGGCGGTATCCTCCACGATGAAGAGAAAATGTTGGAGGTTGTTCCTGGTGCCATGGTAACAGTGAAAACCAATCGAAGCGAGTACCAGACCCGAAGTGTCATTCTTGCTCCTGGTCCGTGGGCATCAACGGTCCTACAACAGCTAGGACTAAATATACCACTACAGGTAATTAGACTAAAGAGCCATAAGGGAAAGGGGAGAGTTTGGAAGATAGAGAGACACACAAATACGAGAAAATAACAAAATTATGTCGCGCAATTGATATAAAATCAAACAAATTTTAATGCGCTTTCATTTTTTAAATTTATTTATTATTAATTATTATTATTATTATTATTATTATTATTATTTATTATTATTATTATTATTATTATTATTATTTATTATTATTATATTATTATTAATTAATTATTATTATTATTATTATTATTATTATTATTATTATTATTATATATTATTATTATTATTATTATTATTTTAAGGGGGGTCTCGGGGATAACTCTGTTTATTATTCCCTGTTCACCTCTCTCTCTCTCTCTCTCTCTCTCTCTTTCTCTCTATATCCTACGGTATAAGGCCTACTCCTCTCTCCGCTGTTTATGTTTCCCAATTATGGTTGAGAATTTACCACCCACACCACTCCACAAATAACACGGGGCACAATGTAAACGTGTAAAAAGTAAATAATAAACTTTATTTTTTCTTCCAACATAAGGTTTCCTGTGCATTTCACGTTTTTGGAAAGAGAAGGTGTCGGGCATGTGTATGTGAATTTCCAGTCTTCACGATATCGGCACGCAGGGCATCGAATGTAGAGCGGCTCACCCAGCCACGAGTACCCCGGGCCTGATGAAGGTAATACTGCGGGGGGGAGGGGGGGGGGGAGTAGGCGGTGACCTTGAACTTTTGGCAGCGATTAATGTTTGAATTGTAAAGAAAATACCACAATGCCCATTGGCGGCGATCCCGGGGACGGGGGGAGGTGTCCCCCTCTGCGATTTTTTCTGGGGGGGATCGTCCCCCCCCCTCGATTTTTAAAGCTTAACATATTTTTATGTAGTGATTAGCTGTGAAGCTAATAAACAGGTAAAACGTATGTCAAAATACAATGTTAAATGTTTACTATAAGCAAAATTTTCGGCTCGCGCTTTCGCCGCTCGTAAACATTTTCATTAGTTTCTGCATAATGTGCGAAAGTATGCGCGAATTTTTAGTGTATTATTTTTTCACTTTCGGTGTGTTTCCGTCGCCCCAGTCGTGACATGAAATCGCCGCGCTTGCCCATGCCTTTTCGATTACCCGTAAACGATCTTTCAAATCCTCGGCAGATTCGGGATTTAAATTTTTTTTTTTTTTTTTTTTAAAAGTGGACTTGGGCGGGGGGGGGGGGAAGCAAGCCCGAATCTTTAAAATATATATATTGAATATTAATAATTTTTTTTTTTTTTTAAGAATTTATAATAATATGGACATTCAGTTAGTGGTATTCACTTGACGCATGCCCGCTTCTCCAGATCTGCCAAGTGCTGTGATTTTACAGAAGCCTAAACTAGTGTGTATGCGGATCCAGATTAGGCTGAAGTTTAAAGAGAATATTTCGTTTTCCATTGTCTTTTCAGGAAATTGAAAAGATCTTATTTCTTTATTGTATAATATAATGTTAAACGTTTGAATGAGCACAAGCTTTCAGTTTGATTTTAATTGTTCTCATTATATTTGCTTTATCCTCCAGATATCAAAATGGATAACATTTCCAATTGATGATCCTGATTGCCGCGATCGATCAGACGAAGCGATGGAATTAAATGCCATGAAAGAATACATTCGAGAACACTTTCCAGGATTGGAATCAGACAATGGACCGGCTATCAAGGAAGCATGCCTTTTTACGGTAAATAGCAACAAATGCAACACAACAACAACAACCACAGCAACAACAAAAAAAAAAAAAAAAAAAAAAAAAAAAAATGGTAGCGGGTCCGTGGAAGAGAATTTCTGATATTAACATGAAAATGACGACTGGAAAGGAAATTACAAGAAATGTGTTTAATTGGGTGGGCACATAAAGATACATACCGCAATATGGGTGGGCATGAGTATGTGAGGTTTATGAAGAAGAGACGCTGAAGAAATTCGATAATATTAGGCTATGTTGATGACTGTCGATGCTGTTCTAAAGATTTGATAGTCCGAAAATTAAATACTAGTATATTTTTTCCATCCGAAATTGAAATAAGTGGGTTTATTATTCTGAAAGTTAACCAAAGAATGAAATAAGATTCTTTATTCAGAAACGATGTATAGGGTTATTAGTTTGGGGATTTTTATTTTTTTATTATTATTATTATTTTTTTTTTGAGAATCGAAATTTCGGACTTACTTTCAGGCTATCAAACCTTAGGACCAATAAGCAGTTCCCTAATAAGATAGCCCTTCGGTTACTGTCTCTTTTTTTTTTTCTTCTTTTTTCATTCTTCCTTTCTTTCCTCAACTATCTCCATAAGGAAACTCCTGACGCATGTTTTATCCTCGATGTCCATCCGGATTACAACAACATTGTGATCGGTTGCGGGTTTTCAGGACATGGGTTCGAGTTCGCCCCAATCGTAGGGCGGGTCCTCAGCCAACTCGCCAATGGCACAAGACCAGAGCTGGATCTCTCAGCCTTCAGGATAACCAGATTCGAGCAATAATCAGATATACAATTGGTTCTAATTTGATGTGGTCATTAATGATTCTCCAGCGGTTGGGAGGGGGGGGGGGGAGTTGAACATGTAGTGGTCTGTAAATATATATACTTTTAAAGGGAAGGTCTAGACCCATAATAAGTTGCTTTTATTAAAAGCAGAAAATTTAGATAAACATAATAAAAAAGTTTGAAGAAAATTGGACTGAAAGTTATGAATATCTTTACGATGCACAAAAAATTAATCGCTATTATGGCAACACAGTCACAAAGCTGTGATGTCATAGGGGCCCAACTTGCCATGCATGTTTTATATTGTTTTATGATAAATTTTTACTTTATTTGTTAAGAAACTGTTTTCCTCATAACTATGGCCAAGATAATATTGATGGCAATATGCTATTACATCTATACATATATTGTAAAATCAGCAGCCACTCTAGAAATACAAAACACATATTACTTTTAAGTACAGGTTTTCAGTGTAGAAAAAAGATATTCTTGAATGTTGAATATCATGAAAAATATCATTTTTCTTATGAAATGTCATTACAACTCTCATTTTATGAAAATGCCTACTTAGATACAGTAGCCAATAGCATATTGCCATCAATATATCTTAGCCAAAGTTATGAGGAAAACAGTTTCTTAACAAATAAAGTGACAATTTATAATAAAACACAAAAACATGTAAAACAACAATAGAAAATGCATGGCAAGTTGTGCCCCTATGACATCACAGGTGTTGCCAATTTGGTATAGCGATCAATTTTGTTTGTGCATCTTAAAGATATTCATATCTTTCTTATTATTAGTCCGATTTTCTTCAAATCTGTTTGTCTAATTTTCTGCTTTTTATTAAAGCAACTTATTTTGGGTCTAAACCTTCCCTTTAATGTATTAATTTGGTAAGTTCTTACATCATGATTCAACGACATATAAATTCGAATACTAAATTCCATAAAACATAATTAAAAGAGGAACACTTAGAATTCACAAACCATTTTATACCGCCTACGTATTGTAAACACGTAAGTTTATTCATCTTTTTGTACAGTACCATGTCACAGAATTTGTACACAAAATAATTTTTTAACTTTTCTATCTGAATCAGATTAATAATTTGTAAGAAAAAAAAAGGGAATAATGTTCAATTTCAATTTCAGTTTAGTTTTATTCCGTATTTCCAATCAAAAAATATAAATTATATTTCATATCATTACAATATGTTGGCAAAGTTACAAACCGAGTGACATCAATAGTATAAGAAATAAATATGAAGAACTCTAAGTTAAAATCTAACTTGTTACAATTATTATAGGATCTTTTCTGTAAATAATGTGTAAAAGACAAAAAGTAAAGAAAATACCACGATATATAAATAAAAGTAAATAAAGTATGTTAGTCTTACCTCAAATCAGTAAACGAATAAAAAATATTGTGATTTTCCTTTTGGCATTTCGATTACATCAGAAGTTCAATTAAATTCATAAAGATTGAAATGCCCTTTCAAGCATCATCACCTGCTGCCGAACAATCCACGTCCTTGTTTAATTAGGAAGAGCGCCATCTCATGTCATGATACTTATACAGGGTGTCCCAGATAAAGCGGAACCCATATCGCTAGACGATTTTTTTATTTATTTATTTATTTTTTTGTGAATGCAGTCAATAATGAAAGATGCTTCATTATAATTTTCTAAGGTTCAATCTTTCTTCTATCTGATGAAACCTAAACCAGGTTTATAAGAGCCACGCATTTTTTGAAGGATGCGAGCTACTCTGCCGAACAATGGGATGATTAAAAAAATAAGAATTTCATTATTTTCTTTGTAGCCTAAAGTTTCATTAATCAAATCTCTATTGATACAAAATACAAAGGCTTGTCCCTTGGAAAATAATGAAAATCCCTTGCGATTCGAATTGCTTTTATCGGCGCAAATCGGATTTGACAATTAAATTTCAAAATCCTCCTGTTAATCCCTACATGTTTTTTGGTATTGTATGAGGTGTCAAAATAAAGAAGAAAACATTAACTCTAATATGATGCACTCAACAGTTTCACCGAGAGAGAACTATTCGGGCTCCGCGTTCTCTGGGACGCTCTAAGCATCGGCCTGCAAACTAAATTTGATTGGACCCAGGGGCCCGTTTCTCGAAACCGTCATAAGTCTAAAGTTCTTGGATAACCGATAGGGACACGTGTTGTAGCATTAAAGGAGGAGTCCGGGCTGAAATGAAAAAGTTTTGTAAAATTAAGTAAAATTCATCAAGCACACCACAGAAAATTTCATCAAAATCGGATGAAAAATGACGAAGTTATGCATTTTTTAGGTCTTGATTTTTTTTTGTAAAACAGTTCTTGGCAATTGTCTCATCGCCTCATTTGAATATTTGAATATTCAAATGAGCAAACTGATGATGTCACAGTCCCCCTACTTATTTTTTGTGTATTTTATTATATGAAATCCTATTTATCTCATTTTTTCATATATTGCGTATACAGAAAATCTGTCCCTCATAATGAAATAAGTAAAAGCACTTGTGACCTTGAACATTCTACAAGGATTAATCCGTGTTTTTATGTCCTTAGGGCAGAAAATCTTGATAATTGGTATTTCATACAATAAAATACAAAGAAAGTAGGGGGACTGAGACATCATCAGTTTGCCAATTTGAAGAACTGTTTCCTAAAAAATTCAAAACCTAAGCAAATTCATAACTTTGCCATTTCTTATCCGATTTTGATGAAATTTTCAGTGTTGTGCTTTTTCGATTTTCCTTTATTTCTCTTATAATGCAAACTCCAGCCCAGATGAGTCCTTTAACACACGTTTCAATGGGGTGTTCACGAACCAAGACTAAATCGGTTTCGAGAAACGGGCCCCAGGTTTGGATCATAATAGTCACGTAGTATTGTGCTGTTAGCAATAGAGGTCTTGATTATTCAAATAAGATGTAATAAAAGTGTGAAGAATTCACCAGTAGCAAGAAATTCAGATATACAATGCATTAATCATCCTTAAAACTGAATATATAGGGGGGGGGTGGGGGGAGGGGTTCTAGGACAATCCTGGACAATTGCCTCCGGACATTATCCCGCTAAAAATCTACGTCTATTAAACACTGCACTAATCTAACCATGCTAACCCTAATTCGGGGGGGGGGTAGTTTCCTGGGGGAAATTGTCTAGCAGGTATCCTCATGATCCTGATACGTATCGGGGGGGGGGAGGGGTAAATTTCATTTTAACCTATTTGTAATACAAGACTAAATGCCTAAATGCCAACGTGCTTCCCTTTAATATCGGTTCCCAAAAGCTCCGCCAAACTCTAATTTACCTGTTACCTTTTACAAACCCTGTCAACAGCTTTTGGAAATGTTAAACGATTTCATGATAATTTTCACTGATATCACCTCCAAAAATGGCAACTTCCTCTTATTTTGTTTGAAAAATGACCGGATCTGCTTCCAAAAATGGGATTGAACAAGTTTTCCCTTTTAAAAGTGTACTTGTACAGAAATTATTGTTGACAAGATTAATTATTAGGCCTATAAGTACAGCACAGTGCATCCCACAAAAACGGTCAGTCAATTATTCGTCGACGAAAACAAACTATGCCGTCATTTTAAACTCCAGTTTTTCTTCTTACTTTTGACGCCAAATACAATACGAAAGAACCACGCATAAAATGAGCAAAAAAGTATTTTGAATTTACTTTTCAAGATTGTGCAGAATTAGTTAATGACCTTGCCGAAGAAAAATATGCTCTTTATAGTAGCCTACTTCTTTTATATTCAATTAAGTTTGGTTTTGGTTTGTATTATGTTTAAAAATCAGAATATTCAAAGCAAGTCAGGAATTAAATATCATTTATATGAAAAAAATATGGAATATATTTCAAACTATACCTAACCACGTTATTGGCCTGACAATGATTTAGAGATTATGTCCCACAAATCAAGTTTTATTATGCGGCTGATATGAATAAAGGAAATGTATTACCGGGTATGTCAGATTTTACCACAAGTATTCTGGCCAACTTTTGGGGCATTTCCATTTTTGAGCTAAAATTACGAACTTGGAGAAAAGAGGTATGAAGTAGTTGAGGCATCCCTTCATTTCAACGTCAATAACATTGGGGTCTATATTTAGAATATACGTCATGAACTTCCGCAGCACATGCATGCACTGCTGCTGATGATACGTACGTACGTACGTACGATGCGCTGTCACAAACGCTGTATTTTCGTCTCAACGCTCTTTGTGATCACTTCACTTTTGGACGGGAAGAAATATAACTGGACTAAAATCTTTCTTTCGTGAGGTTCGAATCTTTCCAAGATGGCAGGGACGAATGGAGGAATAGCCAAATGTGGCTTCATATTTCTGGATACATTAGCGATAGCATTAGGTAAGAAAAAGAGCAAATAAGTGTTACATTTCTCTCATTTAATTGCACCGAAAATTGGTGTGTAAGTTGGCCAGGTGTAGCCCCAGGGTCGCACCGTAGCAGCCGCTGAAATGCAGCTGTTGCAACAGTGTGATGTACAGTGTAAATTGTAGACGTATATTTGAATACGTGATGACTATTTTATATCCTATTATGACTCAGGGGTGTTATGTGATACATGTGTGTGGAGGATGCTGCATATTTATAAAATATTAATGTCTTTGTCTTGCTTTGTCTTCAGAGAAAATAAACGTGTGATGCCGTGGTGAGAGTGAGAGGAAGAGAAAGATATTTTGGAGGGGGGGGAGGGCGGGTGGTGGACAAAGATAGTAAGGCAGCATTGATTTCATCAATTTCTCTTTGTCTTTTGCTAATTAATTGTTGTCTCAGGTCTGCTGTGCTCGCATTGCAATGTGTAAATTACCAATTTATGTTGATCGTGCCTTTTGAAATGTATTTATTGACTATCGGAGGCACTCTTTTAATAATCCTCTTTTGGATAATTTATTGTAAAGGTGAAAACTCCTCAATAAAGTGTTTTTTGGGGGCTAATATTTTAATCAAATTAAAGCTTACTAATCATAATTTAAGTAATAATCTTTCTTTCTTCACTCAGATTGTGTATTATTTTTGTATATTATCAATCAATTATCATTTTATCATTTTATTTGGCACCATATTTTTGAGTAATTTTTATTTGTCATTCTTGACTTCATTATTATTTCTGCAATCCTCCTTATTATCATTGATTTATATTGATTTAACCACCGTATAAACAAGTAGCCTCATGTCTATGTCAATAGTATGTATTGGTAAAATAAGAACTTGCAATTTCCATAGAGCATTTTTATGCACTACTCTGCATGATAAATCATTCAAACTCCATTAAACCTAATATAATGACAGTTGAGGTTCATTTTATCACAGTGATGGTAATTTCAATCCATCTCCATAATACAGTATGTGATTGTGTCAAAATTGATCTTGGAAAAATATATTCCTTGTACTGGACAAACACTCTAAGCACCAAGACACACAATATTCCAAATATTTTGACACAATTGCCGACATCTTTTATAACTATTCTCTGTACAATATAGGTTTCCATGAGTAGTGAGTGTTCACAATTGAAAGCTTAAACACTGTGCCTTTGGAAGTTCAGAAACACCATATCTTTGTTAGTTGATTTACAAACAAGGACGTACCAGTTGACGTAATGAAGTTTTGCAGGTTTTTGTATTGCTCTCCTCTGTCCACAAATTCTTTATGGCTGCCAGAGTTCCTACATGTACTTGTATAGAGACACAAGATGCATGGTACATAATTTGCAAAATTAGTTTGCAGCCAAAAACTAGCCACAGACATGGAGGAGCCATGTTTGATCAATGTCCGATTGTGACAGATCGAAGATGGAGTAGTCAAATATTTTCCCTTCTGATATTGGACTGAGAGGTGTACATACATTGTAGGAGAATGAGAGGGAGGGGGGGGGGAATGTTGACTCAATTGCCCTCCCTTTACCCAGTATTCAGATCTAGCCTCAGCTACATTGTAATTCAAAAGATTGTATCAGCCAATGCCCAAACATAACAGAGCCGCTATTGTCCCCAGACAATTGGGCCTGCACAATCTTTTGTCAGTGCAAAGGCTGGATCCATGCCTGCTACCCCCAGGCTTCTTTGCAGGAATTGGTTGACCCTTGGTACAACTTGAGTGAATTATGGTATTGTATCAGCAAAATGGGTATTTTGGAGGTCTAAAAGACCATTATGAGCGATTTGTGCTGACAAGAAGTATAATTATATGCACTAGATTGGTTTTCCATGATAAATTGCATTTCTTTTGTTTGATTAATAGATTGCACGTTTCATACAAAGTAGATGAATTCACTTCTTGGGCATATATTCATTACAAATTGAATTTCATTCTGATATCAAATAAATACAGTACATTAATACATTCTAATATTTTCAATTATCTGGGAAAAAAAATTAGTTTATGAAGTTATACTGGTTATAATTATATTATCACCCACAAATGTGCTAAAAATAATGCCAACAAGCTGAACAAATCACTTCATTAGTATGACGCCCATCTTGCTTGATCAATTGATGGGAAATCAAATAAACAAATTAATTTATGACACACTCTCGCTGAGTGACATAACCGTCTGAGCCTCGCTATAAATAATCAACTAGTGATTGTGCTGATCCCTGTAAAATGGATGGTACTTTTTGCTGGGTAATACAATGCATGTTGTGATGAGTCATATTGTGGGGGTAATTGGCTATTCCCATCTTTTTGGCTTGGCTTAAAACTCCTTTGTCTGATGGTGGAAATGGAATTGGGTATACTCATCAAGTTTTGTCTCTTTAAATTAAAATGCATACACTATCCATGTGTATGTATGTGCCTTCATTTCATTGAAACATTGTCTAAATTGTTTCAGATTGCGTTGCTTTCTTTAAGCTCAAACTAGAAATACAATCATTTTCTTTTTAAGACACCCCCCCCCCTTCTCTTTTGGACAGGCTAATGTAAACATTGTTAAATTTTACTACATGTTTATACGTACATACAATGTATATTAAATTCAATATTTTAATGTCTACTTCTCCCTTATGTTAGGTGCACAATGAATTTGTAAAATGGGTTAGTCTTAAAGTAAATGTAGTTGATCATTGGGTAACATCAGTCTTCCTAAAATACACCATGTATTCTGAACATGTTACTAATGCACATAAAAAGCCTGCATACACCATGATCCCATGTTTAAATGGGGTTGTAACACTCTCCTCCCATTCAATTTCAAGACACAGTATATCAAGAATGATATTGGATATTGATCAAGTAAATATGAGTGAGTTAATTACATCTTGGACTTTGAGTCAGATGAAAGTAGAAATAGGATGGATGACGTTGTTCCTAATTTGTTCGTCGCTTCCTTTGTTTGAGGTGGGGTTGCGTTTGTTCGTGTTTTTTTAAAAAGCATTAGAGTGGTGTTGGTACATTGTAGGGGGGGGGGGCATGTGGTTAATAAGTGCATGGCATGATGTGGCTATAAAGTGAAGGCATGAACTCAGCTGTAGAAATCTGTCGTCTTTTCATAGTTATTCATGGATATTGCCCTAACAAGACCATGACAGTCTTTTGCAGTTTCCTAATTTTCAATGATTTGCTCATTGTACTTATGTGTTTCTATGCATGAAATTTCAATGGGGTGGAATTATTCTTCTTTTTCTTTCAACTTTTCTTCTTTTTCTTTCAACTTCTCTTCCTTTTTACATATTTTTTTGTCATTCAATTATAGGGCACATGTACATGTACATACCTTGCTCCCCTTCCCTTAAAGATACTCTAATTGACTTGGTGGGTGAGCATTCGTTTAGCTACATGTGTAATATAACAGGCTTCTACTTAAATATGTACAATGCACTTATCGATGAATAATATCTTGCCTTTGAATTTGCATTGTCATTGAGTGGAAGGTTGAAGTCTTTACTGGTACATTCATAATTTCAAAGTGGACCATTTTGATCCATTAATTTGAATATGTTAGGCAAGGTACCCCCCCCCCCAAACAAATGTACAAAATTAGAACTTGAAGTGCTGAATATGTAGGCCTAAATGTTAAGATGTTGTAGGGAGCAGACATTTGAATGATTGATGTTTCTTTAATGCGAACTGCAAGTTGTATGTCATGCAACTACCCTATTACACTGACGATACCAACACTATACCATCAAGCGACAGAATGGCAATTTGCATTACGATCACTGACTAAGTTTTTGGTTGCTTTTAAGTCATTTTGGTTGATGTGACTGAGGCTAGTGTTTTGATCCTAATGGTATGGTTCTACCATCTGTCTTATCAAGGAACTTCTTTGGTTTAATGAAGAGGGAGAAGAAGATGATGGTGGTGATGAGGGGGTAATGCACTCCTAATGACTACTCAAATGTACATTATTCAAGGTCATGCTTCTTTGTTTTGCATTTAGAACCTGGACGTCCATGGTAGCCTTATACATCCCCAAAGGATATCTTTTAATTTTCATGTGCTACTGAAAATGACTAGAGTGCATTTCCAATGACTCACAAACCTGGCAACTTCGTGAAAGAGTAGGAAGGGTGTTAATTCATTGACGTTAGCATACAAAATGTATTTACAAATAGTCGTTGCCCTTCTAGCAACAACATTTTTAAAAAAATGTTTCTTAATTTTTGTGTGAGGAAAATAATGATAATGCACAATGACTCATCAAATTGACAACTTCTGTTGAGAACCAAAAAGGCATTTATTCACACGTAATATAGAGTAAGTGGCCTTCTGGATCTCAGTGGAGCCTAATGAGCCTTTAAATTGTGATTCTTAGCCATGCAGTAAATTGACCAATCTATCTTAAATGTGACATCACTGAGCTGTTATTGTTTGAAGAATATCCATTAAGGATTTAGGTCCATTAAGCTCATCCCCTAAATGGTGTTAATGCATCTTGTGGTTGGGGTTGAAAAATTTGAGAGTGATTTGCTTGTGTGAACTTGAACAAAGAAATGGCTAGAGATATAAAATCATAATTTCCATGAACAGTTAAAGAGCATTTTATTCCATACATGAACTTAAATGTTCTTCATTGTAGACACCAAAATAATTTAAACATGACTTGTGCTTTTGTAGACATTTATGAGTTTTCTTGTGTCAAGGTAGATTACTGAAGATTATTAATTATATAGCATATATGCCCATGCTAATTTGAGAAGCATCTGCATTTTAATAATGTTATCTGCATAACCTAGCGTTTTACAGCAGAACATTATTCATTTATTATGGCCCTTTTTAAAAATTAGTTAGTAATCTTAAATCATTGTTAAAAAGATGTTTGCACTTGTGTCAATGCTATATCAAATATAAATCTGCTTTCTTTGAATGCTGAATTTCTCTTTTTGATCTTCCAACATCAGCAAATTAAATTTTCCCCCACTACCTTTGCTGCTGCAGCATTTGAAAATAGAATGGGTTTGTTTTCAGCATATGTCTCTCATACGTTTCATGGCACTATGGAATGAAAGTTATTGGATGTTGTCCTGCAGTAAACTCTCATTGCAAGCAGAATGCTGATGGTATAATCCAATTTTAAGTGAGAATGCACTTGCTTTTAACCTGATTACACCCATGAGGTGCTGTTCAAATTTCAAGAGGATTAATGCATGTTTATAGCCTCAGCCTGCACTAGGGGTTCACACCTGAGTCAATCCATCTTGTAATTATCACTTTATTTTGAGTAAGTTGGTGATCATTACATGATAGATTGACGCAGGTGTAGGCCTCTAAAAGAGCCCTCTGAAACTTGATAACCACCCCCTTGGATCAAATTTTGTTAAGAGCTCAAACTTAGTTTGTTTCATTCGTGATGGACAATCACACACAATGCCACTACTACAGATTACCAAACACATCTAAATCAAATAATCTCCTTGCTGCCATAAAATCTTACATTTTCCAATCTGTTTTGTTCATTTGCCTGATTCAAATAACATGAATGGTTCTCTTAATACAACAATTAAGTGAGCTTAAATTTTCTAAAGTTCAGCTTAGACCCCTTTGAAAAAGATATTTAGTCAGCTTGAATAAAGCAGAATGTCTGATATATCTAGTTGCAAGTTAAGCAATACAATGAACAATAGAGGAATATGAATAAAATAAAAAAAACCTGTATAATCGCTCAAAGGCAAACCAGGAATAATTGCACCTTTTATTTTACCCCTAGATCAGCTTAAGATGTAGAAACATTCTGCATTTATAAGCCTACATGTATATGCATAGTGCACAGGTGTATGTGCCCGCTCAAAGCCACCATTATGTTTTGGTGGTATTACTTGAAACTCCAGGTTCCAAGCTTTTTATAGCTCTTGTACTTCAATGATATATGTATTTAGAGCTGAAAATTTGCTTCTCTTGCTGTTTGCTAGTTAAAAGCTTGTTTTGCAACTTAATATTGTTTGTACGCCATTGGGTCAGATTTGTACCATCCCTGTCTTTCTAATCCATGATATTTCTTGGAACAATACATCATTCCAGAAATGTGATCTGTATTTGCCTCAAGCAGAGGCCAATAAACATGATATTGATTAGCCTACATAGTGACGTGCAGGCTGAAAATCACAACCATGTGGCCGGAATTCATTTTGAGTTTTCAGTATTTCTACATCTAGTGAAAAGAGATTCAAACCTTCTATTATTATTAAACACAAATACTTAAAAGTTTGTTTCATGTTAGAATAAAATAAAGCTATTTCAATAATATTGAGAGAAAAAAAAAATAATGAAATAGTTATAATAATCAATGTTTTTTTTTTATAGGGTTAATGGTAGTTTGGGTCTATTGGGTCACATCAATGACTTTGTGTGCATATTTACCATCACTTTCTTCCTAATACATGATTTTTCTTGGAATTATATATCATCCCAGAATTTTGTTTAAAAATTATTATTATTATTATTATTTTATTTTTTTTATTTATTTATTTTTTATTATTTATTTATTTATTTATTTATTTATTTATTTTATTTATTTATTTATTATTATTATTATTATTTTTTTTTTGGGGGGGGGGGTTGCCTTAAGCAGAGACTTATGAACATGATATTGATGTTGCAAGCACCTACAATGTATAGTGCTCATGCATGTTGGGGAAGTTATTAGAAATTGTATCCCCTAAAGAAAGGAAGTGGTTTCTTCGTGCTCCTATTTAGGGCAAATGTAATTAAGTTTTCCAACTGGGCCAACTGTCACAATTTGGTTCCTCGAGGGCTGACATTAATAACCAGTGTGTTACACCCCATTACTCTTTTTAAATGGCATGAAGGGAATATACATAAAAGAGATTATAAACAAATTTAGCATAAATGAACCTATTATTACTGTGATGTGATGTGATTTGAGTACATTTAAAAAAAAAGGAAAAGAAAAAAAAAAGAACAACATGTACATGGAGGGCCCACGTTTAAATTTTGAATCTTGGGAGGTTTAGTGTTTAAATTGGATCCTCTGTTTTCCCTGTACTTGCTGGTCTTAAGTTGTGCATTTTTATTTACAAATTAGTGCTTGATCTTTAGATAATAGCTACATGTATGTACAATGTAGAAGTGGCGGAGGTTGCAAGGGGTGTGCGCACCCCCCTTTTTTTAATAGAAAATCACGCTTTGAGCATACATTTGTATACAATTACATAAAGAAAATTGTCTTCTATTTTCAAACCCTGGGCTGCTGTAGAAAGCATTCTGGCTCTCTTCAGGTCATTTTACCTTTGAGGAGATCTATGGACTCCCATTTTGGCAGGCAATTCATCTTACAGTACAAATCTTTCATTAAGGAAAATATTTTCTGCTTCCACTCCATCGCCACTCCAGATGCACTTCAAATATTTACTCCGTCAGTCGGAAGGATAAAAATGAGAAAATACCTAAATATAGTCCCTAATTCAATCATAGCAATTTATGAGTCAGATCTGTATGCCCTGAAACCAAAACCATACAGAAAGGGATTATCTATCGATCAGGGAATTCAGATTTCACACCTTAGAAACCCTTTCATATAAAAAAAAATGATCTTTTATCATTGGGAGATTTTGGGGGATCTGGTTATGCATTTGCTCAATACAGACTATTTTATTCTGCATGTCCTTTTATGCTTGAATCAGTTAGCAATGAAATGCAAAAAAAAAAATTATATGTTAGTGTTTATGCAATAGACATCTGGTTAAACCATAAAATTACTCCTTGTTTTCAAACATGAATGTTCTGGATTTCGAAGAGACAATTGTTTTGATTCAAATGTGGTGTTTTGTCAAACTATACTGTAGGAGGATACTCTTCAAAATGATAGAAAATTGCTTTTGTAACAAACTGCCATGCTTATGTATTTCAGATCTATTCATTTCATATTAATCGGGGGAAAATGCGAAATGTGAAAATATGATTTCCAGTCATATAAAATGTAAATAATGTCCTTGTAATATGAGACTGTGTTAGCAATTTGATTTTTGTGTGTGTTTGTTTTTTTGTTTTTAGTTCATTATTATCAAATTTTATTCCAAAGTAGAATTTTTTGTAAAGATAAGGCTAGTCAGAAGCTTTTTCCAAACCTAAACGTTCCATCCATTCCACTGGATTTAAATCTTGAGTGTGATTTGGAGTCAATTCCACCTTGGCATTCCCTAATACCCTAAATATTTGTGTTAAGACTTGTAAAAGTGCATTCATCAAATGGGTTAAGGAAAGATGAGTGAGTTCAGATGATGAGTAGCAAGTTCACTAGGGATATCAAGAGGGTGAAATGGAGAGTAAGAGAGGGAGAGAGAGAGAAAATGAGGAAGAAAGTAAGGAGAGAAAGAGGGAAGGTTTGGGATGGAGAAAAGGGAAAGGGAGAATTGATAGGAAAAAGGGGAACGAGGGAGGGGAAAGATAAGAGAAGTAAGATAGAAAATGGATAGAGGAGAAAGGGGATAGGATCATAGGGAGAGAAAGGGTTAGAGAAGAGTTTGGAGAGAGGTAGGGAAGAGAGAAATAGAGAGAGAGAGAGAGAGAGAGAGAGAAGAGGGGGGGGAGATAAGAGAGAGGTAGAGAGAGAGTAGAGAGATGTGGGGGGGGTAAAACAGTAGGTAAGGGGAAAGAAGAGATGGTGAGAGAATGAAGTGGGATAGAAGAAATGCAGAAAGGATCAAAGAGATGTATGATTTGTATTGCAAAACAATATTAAAGGTATTTGATCTAGAGATATAATTTGGTCCCTGGTGTGATGTGAGTCAACTATGATGAGAGATTCTAGGAGTGGAGGAATCTCTTGCAGATGATCTTCAAAATTTGAGATGGAGAATAGGAGGGAGACAACAGATAAAGAGAGAAAGAGGTGTGGGGTAGATGGGAGATAGGGAGGAGATAGGCAAAGAGAAGTGAGTGAAAAAACCCAAACAATATTGATTAGGGCCAGTCTTGGGGAATTAAAAAGAGAGAGAGATCGGGAAAGTCAAAGTGAGAAAGTGAGTAAAGAACAGACGGATCTACAAACATTTTCAGTTTGGGAAATTCTTTGGAGAGGTCAAAAAAGATGAAGAATATATGTGATACGTCTTGTCGAAATGAGAGAGAAGTCGCAGATCAAAGATCCGAGTAAATCGACAAACTAATTAAAAAAAGTAAAAATTTTGAGGAAATTTTTGTTGTTGATTTTCTGGTTCTACCATGCTTCATCTTTGCTCAGTTAAAAACATGAGTGAAAATGGTATGGGGAAAGTGGTAAAAAAGCAGTTTTTCGGCGAGTGTTTTTTTCGGTCATAATTTTTTTTTTCCGGACATACAAGCGAACGTCCACGCTCATTTCCCCTTTCCTGGTTTAGCTCCGCTCGCTAGGCAACGGCATGGCTTTGTCATGTGATGTGGTGATTTCAACTGGATTTTTGTTTCGTTTTTTGTGAGATAGCGAATAAACTTCTTCTTTTAGCTGCACTCAGAAATTTTGCGTGCGATGCACAACCTGCTGTGGAATAAAGCGCGTTTCATCCGGGATAGCGGGAGCACGCAAACGAATGTCAAACTTAACAATGGGTGGGGAGAGGGGGGGGGTTATGTGGGGAAAAGCTACTTTCTTGCTTGACTTAGCTATCTGGAATCCAATTGAATGTTAATTTCAGCATTTTTTATTTTAAAGGGCCGCGATATTCTGTTGTCCTGATGGGAAATTAAACCTCACTATTAACAAATTTGGTTCCATCAGGGAAACATAGAGCATACAAAAGAGGTGACGTGAATAATACTTCTGATACAAGTATTTAGGTTAAAGTCTTCTGCAGTTTATTTTAAAAGTAACGTGTTTAAGAAAGTAGCGTTTTACTAAAACACGACGAAACAAATACGATTTACTCTTAAAATAATTCATTTCTAAAAATTATAAATATCTTCTTATAACTGGTAACAGGTTTGATCAATAAAAGACGAGATCGAGCAAATCATTTACGTTTTTATTTTCATTGTCTTAAGCTAACCTAGCCACTCATAAAACGTGATCAGAGAAATTCTAAAATACATTCGTGAGGTCCGCAATATTTCTTAAAACATTTTTGGAGGCTTATCCTCTATCATATACTTATTCAAAGAATATAAACAAAATGCATAAACCCCTGTACAAGAATAATTTAGTCTATAGACCATTATTATGTTCGAGAATTTCCAACAGAGTTCAAGATCAAAATGACCTTGCTTTAATATGGTAGAGTATAACGGCGATTGACATTCAAGAAACGCAACGCAAACATCGGAATAAAACCCCCAAAAGGTTTTTAAAATAGTTTTGTTTCTAACTAATTTAGCGCCAGGATTGGTAAAACTTTTCTAAAAGAGCGACTTTTTCTTAAACAATTAGAAAGAACATGACGTTTTTATTATTTGACGAAGATATAAAAACAACTAACCAAATTTAGTTTCTTTTTTTGAGAAGATTGAATGTTATTTAGACAACATCGCTTTCTGCGTTTGCCTCGATCAATGCGTGACGGACGAGTATTGGTTCTCTGTATATCTGAATGCAGCCTCCTCATTGGTCAAATCGTTTCACCCTTTGTACACAGTGGTGTTGCTAGGGCATTTCGGTGAAGTAGAGCGGTGACAAAATGGTCTTATTTTCTGGCTCGGAGTCAAACGGAAGTCAAACTTCGCCAGACGTTTTTCTCTTGATTTTGATTTCCAAGAGCACAATTCTCCTCGCGTTCAGAGGCTAATATCTCCACTTCTATTTACTCTTTCACAGTCGGGTTATATATCAAATTAGCAATGAATGCAGAGATCAATAATATCAAATAAAATGGATTTCAAAAATCCCGATTAGTCTCTCCTTTCGACGTGACGCATCACATATATTCCATCATTTTTAGTTGCTTTTAAGGAGATGGTGGATATATTATAAAAGTGTTATTATCACTGTTATACAATGAATGCTTTGATTGCTCTGAATAGGTTTTTTGATATTTCAAAAGCCAACAAAGAAAATAAATTTGATTTCCCTACTAAATTAAATGTCACAACTGTATGTACCTATTTCATCAAAACAAATCTTTTATTTCTTTTTTCAGTGGTTCTGCCAGCACTGCTCTTTCGTCTGCCCGGATTTGACCTACCGGTGTTTCAAAGAGGTTTCTTCTGCAGTGACGACACAATCTCGTTACCATACAAAGACTCTACAGTCCCATCTACCGTCCTTTATGCAGTGGGAATCGGCCTCTATCTTGTTATTGTAAGTATAGAATGCACTGCAATTGATGCTGTCCTGCCGTGAGCATTTTTCATTACAAGACATATAATGGATTTGAGCTCAAATACCCCCAGTTATTCGTATCAAGTTATAGATTATTTGGTAATGGATAGGGTATTTTTGAACTTATTGTAATTTTAGAGCTCATGCTGTAGACTTTTCCCTGAGGTGGTAGCAATCAAACTTCTGTGCATTGTGCAGGTTCATGAATGTATGAGAGTAGGCCAAAATGAAAAAAAAAAAATAGTCAATTTTCTTTTTAATAAGTTTGTAATTTTTGTTGCAGTTAACATTTTGAATTGTGATATTAGAAATTATTTTTAAGTAAAGTAATTTACCTAAATTTACCAAATATCTTCTGGTCATATGTGCAGATGGCCATTTGAGGAAAAAAATGATCTACCAAACTTAAAAACCACTGAGGAAATTAGTTTTACGATGTACAATTCTTTTTAAGATTTTTTTTTTAAAGGTCATTAAACTTTGATGCACTTTACAGGTAGTACTGATCATCTTGCCTCTAATTTAAAATATCCTGATTAATAAAACGATTAATGTATCATGAATCTATAATGAAGCACAAATCTATAGATAAACTTCATGAAATGAACAAGGATGACATTGTTCAAACAGGTGACTAACAGGTGCAAGGGTGTATGTATATGACAGTCAATCATAGTCAATTACCATGGTGAAACTTACTAGCAATGCCTGGTATTTCCTGCCTTTCATGGTTAGTTTCATCCTGTAATGAACTTCAGAAGCATGTAATGTACATTCATGTCAAGCTTTTGGTATGACTGGTGACTTTTAATATAGGTCTAGTTCATTGAAAGGTCATCATTTCTGTATGCTATTTCCCCCCTTTTTTTTGGGGGGGGGGGGGATTATGAGCAATTCTGATCCATTATACTGAGTACAAAAATTCAAAATTGGAAAATTTTTATCAAATGCACATTATATCTGCATTTAAACTTTTATATCATGTAAAGTGATGGACAACAAAATGGAAAATACTATCTAAAAAATGTTCATGCAATATCTTAAATTATCTGCTGGGACCAAACTGCAAGGTTAAAATAACTTCACTTTTTAAATGATATGAAATCAAGATTAAAATTTAGTTTTAAATGAACAAAAGGAAATTAAGCTGAGTTAACAAACAGGACACAAATATATTTAGCTAGTGAATCATCAAAATGCAAGTGCTTGACCCCATGCATAAAGCCATGGGCTAAGATTCTTTCAAGTGATTCAAAGAACTGGATGTATCTGCAGGGCAGCACTTGTGTTCATGAATGTACATTAACATTGAAATCTTTCCGTATTTGTCGTCCATTTTTCAAAACAGTTTCTATACTGTCTCTCTCTCCCCACTTTTTCTACTTTCTCACACTGTCTAATTCACTCATTCCCTCCCTTTCTTTTCCTATATGTTTCTCTCTATACTGTCTCTCTCTCCCCACTTTTTCTACTTTCTCACCCTTTCTAATTCACTCATTCTCTCCCTTTCTTTTCCTATATGTTTCTCTCCCTACCCTTCTATCTCTCTCTCTATTTCTCTCTCTCTCTCTTTCCCCCTTTCCTTCTCTCTCTTAATTGCATGCTTTTCTCTTTGATCAATACACTCAAATGCACCATGGTCAATGACTTCTTGAGATGGGTGAACAAGTTTTTTGATGACTCATTTCTGGTGCTTTGTTTCCGAAAACTTTCCTTCTTGTTCTATATAGAGCGTTCCCAGTGACGTCATCATTCATCCATGTTGGTGGGCTAAACAATAGAAACATGTCCATCAAACCGTGATAAATCATTGTTTTTACGGTCTGGTGCACCGGTACCATATAGTTTTGCCAACCAACATGGGTGCTTGTGACGCCACGTGAAACTACTCTATAGATGTTAAGTTGTTTCTGTTTTGAGACCAAATTGGGAGGTTTGTTTGAAAAGCCATCTAACTTGACTTTGGTGTGGTAACATAGGAACCAAACCAGTCTGAGATACATATAGGTTTAAAACAAGTCAGAGACTGGAACAGGTTTTGTTTGTGTATCATGGACTGTAACAGAGAGTCTTTATTAGAAAGGGACACATGCCTGGTATGTTTTATTTTAGAGCAAAAAGGGATGTTAACTGCATTTTACATGTTAATGTTATTGAGGAGTTAAAATCCTGCTGACTTTTGGAAAGAGATATCTTAGGTAGATATTGAACTGTCCCGTTTTTAAATTTATATCCATGTCAGTATGTTGTTTGTATTTAAAACCCAAAGGACCGTATTCACAAGGATGGCCAAAAGTTAAGCCTACATTTCTGTGTTTTAACTATGGCGTGCTAAAAGGAACCCAATCCCAAAAAAGTAGATGTTCAATTCATCATAATTTTTGGGAGTAAAACTGTTAAAAACTGCATTCGCATGATAATTTCACAAGTTTCCCTTACAATTAAAACATGATTCCAGAATTCTGTGAAGGTGATAGGAACTTCAAACACAGACACATTGTTTCCCTTTTAGCAAGCCATAGTTAAACCACAGATTTAAGCTAGGCTTAAAGTGAGGCGGCTTTCGGGAATAGGGGCCATTGGATGTTTAACTCTATGTAAACAGATTGGAGATAAACACCTTTCTGACTCTCAGCAAATGCTATCTTTGGTAGATGTCGACCTGTTCTTTTACAATATATATTTTTATATTCCACATATTAAGAATGTTGCAACAGGATTGGTCAAAAGTCACACGATAAATTTTAGTTTTCCCATCACTCGCAGTGATAGTACTTTTGAGTTTTGCTGACCACTTCAGTGCCACATAGAGCATGTAGAGCCATAACGCGTTATCAATTATTTTTAGGATGTGCGAAAAAAGTGCGTTGTCACTAGCGTTTATCATTTTTCATTTTACCATCACATGCAGCGACATAAATTCCTATGTGACGTACCAATTACTTTTTTAACTTCTTTGAATACGTAACAATCACTTCAGCCCATTTGAGTTAGGCCTATGCGCTAAATAATTTGTGGACACTTTATTTGTACACGTTTACGTTACAATTACAAGCGCAGGCATCGATGACTTGAGCGAATTTTTTTAAGGATCAAGGAAACCTTGAATTTTTAACCAAAATATTTGTTTTCTCCTATCTCTTAAAATGTTTCAGATGTGGAATATAAAGCAAACAATCACCTCTTGATTTTAAGTGACAGGCAAACTATCACTTCCTCGGCCAGCTGGATGTACACGATATCTCTCCTCAGCTTTGCTTTGGAGGAGATAGCTATCCAGCTTGCCTGGGAAGTTATAGTTTGCCTATCATTTGAATCAACAGTGATTATTTACTTAAGATTTATATACCATATATCATTAAGTTATGTGTTCTGTTTAAAGCAAAATAGGTGTTAGCTCCATGTATTA
Organism: Paracentrotus lividus; assembly: GCA_940671915.1. Lineage (NCBI taxonomy): Eukaryota > Metazoa > Echinodermata > Echinoidea > Camarodonta > Echinidae > Paracentrotus > Paracentrotus lividus. The sequence continues at coordinate 20,363,312 of CALNVZ010003434.1, read as the reverse complement.
TGCCTATGTGATTGTAGTTGGCACCCTGCTGGCTCTAAGCACATGTTATCTTGAGTAGATATCAAGCTGTTATGCACATTCACATATTTAGATCCATGTAAATTTTACAATCATTTTTTTTTTTACGTGCAGATTTATCATCGGTTAGGTCATGAAACCTTGTACTTGTATCTCAAATTTTGGTGAAAAGGGCTTTCTTGCTTAATCTCCAGGCGATGTCCTGTTCAAGTTACAGCTCACTTTATATTCCTCAAAATAATGCCGCCACAGTGTGTCAAAGGAAAGGAGATCCCATAATTTAAAGTGCGTTGTCTGCCATGTTTTTCCAGTATTTTGAACGTTTGACATTTTTGAGACTCAAGGTTTTATCAGCCTATTGATTACATGAAAGTCATTGTTTCAAAATGGTGTTTATAATTATACAAATCTGATGAAATTGGGGGGGGGGGGGAAACGGGGGCTAGTATATCATTTCTGAGATACTTATATCAAATAAGTCTACATTTTCTGAAGATTTTTTTAAAAAGCCCCAAAATAACATGTACTCCTCACAGATGGTCACAACAGAAATCGTCATCTTTGCCTATCGCAAGCGCCAGGACCTCGACTACCTGTCCCCAGACACCTACAACCGATGCTGCGGTGGAGTAGTCATCCCGCCCCTTCTCTACCAGATCGTCCGCTATACCGCCGTCTTCTTTTTCGGCCTCCTGGTAACCATGACAACCTTTGACATCACAAAGAACGTGGTAGGCCGCCTGCGCCCTCACTTCCTGGATATCTGCCAGCCGGACTTTAATAACTTGACCTGCACGGAGGGACCACGCCAGCTTTACATTGAGGATGATGTCTGCATGCCGGAGGACCCAAAGAGAATGCTAGAAGCAAGGTAAGATCACTGTCCTGGTGCCCTAGTTCAAGAGTTTTGATGAATTTCATTCCCTAATCATTATGAGAGTGTATAATGGATAACTGAGTATCATTTATCACATGCCGTACCAGCATATTATAAATCGTCACTTGGGTGACAAAACCTTGTGGTGATTTTTCACCAAAATTTGAGTTACAAGGTCTTGTCAGCCCATCGACGAAATGTTTGCCATGATTGCATCTACTGCAATTCGAAGATGTAAAAAAAAAAAAACAAACAAAAAATGTATATCAGACATAAATCTTCAGTATGCCATTGTTCAAAGTTCTTTAATGATTGATGACATATTTTTCCTATCTTTCTTTACCAGACGATCCTTCCCATCAGGTCATGCAGCTGTTGCAGTATACACCATGCTCTTTGTAGTGGTGAGTATGATCAAATACCAACATAATACTATTTATTTTAATGACCCATCTCGCAAGTGACGTCATATAGTTGCCAATTTGTCTGTGATTGATAAAAAGTTTAACAAAAAATAATTATGTCATCCTTTGTCTGATTTTGTCAAAACTTCACCGATCTATTTATTTAATTTTCCCACTTTGTCAAAAATACCTTAACCCGCTGACTAACCCTAACCTTAATAGTCACAGAAAATAAACTGTTCCCCTAATTGGTGGGTTAATAAAACTGCAGGAGGATTCCAAATAAAAATTTGATGAGGGAAAACTATGTCCCCATGTACACTTGGGTAGATGTGCACACACTTTCTTTTGTTAATGGGTGGGGGGGGGATGATGAACAGATCATCCCCTCCACTAACAAAAGAAATTAATGCATATCTACAGTATGGCAGTGCAAGTACCCTCTCATGCTTAACTTACACATGAACTTAAATGCAATGATCTTCTACTGCAAACAAATTCCAGTGAAACTTTGATGATACATTACTGCTTGTCTTATCAGCCCCTCCAAAGATTGATAGCCCTACTGGATTATTTCCGTGCATCTGTTTATTCCTAGTCCAGGGGGGATTTGTACCTTAATAACTTGAATCATTATTGGCACAATAAATGATCCCTGTTCTTGTTCAGTACACATGTTTGATGACTCACTACAATGCCCCTATCTTGTCATCCCCCTACCCCTCTAGAAATATCCAACAACTTCTATTTGGACAATTTTTACCCCTAGGCGGAACGATCATGTTCTGTGTGCCAAGTCATGAAATGGTGTCAGCATTTATTAAGTTATAAGAGCCGCCTTGGAAAATTCTGTTTTTGTCTTATGAAGTGTTTTTTTTTATTGTCTAAGGTTCTTGTGTTTGAGGAAGATTTTATTAGAATTACCTTGGGTTTAATTAGGAGGGGAATGGCTGTCCTCGATGAGTATGCATGTTGTTTGCCCAAAGAACATGGCTTTTAATAGTAGCAGAATAAATGCTAGACATGAAAACGGAGATAGGGAGTAATTATTTTTCATGTGACTCCAACCTTTCTTCTGTGAGTCATGTGAGCTGAAAATATTGGCCAAATTTACTTGATAAGTATCAAAGTCAGAAAAAAAAAAAGTTTCAAATGAATTGTAGAAGTAGGCTACATGTAGATACAAAGGATTTGTGGGTAAGTCTGTTGACAATTTGACATGAAGGTCCTTTTCTGTGAATGCCCATGTCAGCAAAAATCAAGTACAAGTATCGATATTATAAATCTTATTGTCAAAAAACGTAAATAGTTAGGGTTAATTGAAATGATATGATTCCCTGGCTTTTGTCGACCTACATGTATCCATTTACACAAAAGGTGTATTTTTCATATTGTCTTTAAAATAGTAATTTTGACTGAGGTTATTGTTGTTATTGATTTTTAAACATAATCATACAAGAATTAGGTCTACATGTTAAGACCAGAACGTGAGAATTGAAGAAGAAAATTATCTTCGAAAAACTAAGGAGAGAAGCAGTCTTCATTTTCTCCTAGCATTTCTTTTTTTTTAAATTCCACTAAAGTTTGACAAATAAGTTCATAATGGAATGATCAACCGTGACGAGTCAATCTAGCGACCTAATTTCAGATTGCATTTCACCCCGAACTGACACTAATGACCCTGCCATTCATTTGATCGTACCTGAGATATACATCAAAATACTTCTATGACATTTGGAAAAGTATGTCTATTACTGCATGTGTATTGTGAGGGTTATACTCGTGGGTCAATCTACCAATTTCTCACTTTGAATATAGCATGGAATCTCTTTTTTCTTCTCTCTTTTTTTTTTCTTTTTTTGGTAGCTCTATAGAAGAATTCATACTTGCATGTACTTGGTACATTTCTGAGCTGAAGTTATCATAATGGTCATGAGATTAAATTGGGGCAGAAACTGTCTAAAAGTGATTATTAATAGTTGATTACAATTCACTTACATGTAAGAAGTGTTGTATAATGTTTGTTTTCACCTTTCCCACAAGAAGAATTTCCTTTTAAGGGGTCATTTGTGTAACCGTAGCTGCCTTTAAAAAATTTTCAATTGACTAGTATAACTTTGAAAGGACCATTGATACAAAGTAATAAAATGAGGAATGATTAAATAAAATACAGCAAACACAATACAAGAGCCACGTATTTGAAGTCGCCAATTGAAATTTTATTACCTTTTCATGCAGAAAGTAATGGTTGATATATTTTGTGTAGGAGTAATAGAACTTATTATAGATTTGAAAATAAACATGATTATGAAGCAGTGTTTTGGAAAATAAATAACCATTATCTTGAATTGCCTTTTATCACTTAATGCTGCTCCAATAATTAGAATTTATTGCCTAAATTTAGACATCAGAGGAATGAAAAGTGCTGGATGTTTTGTAAACAGAATGTTCGAATATAGATATTTTTTTACCTTTGAGTATTCATAACCTACCCAACAAGGCAAACTTAATGAATCTATAAAGGAAGAAACCAATATTTACAGCTTTACACATCCATACCTATTTCGGGGAGGGTCCTTGAGGCCGAGGGCCCACGATGCCGAGGGGCCATGAGGCATATTTTTTTCATATTGTATTTTGCAATATGCTGCTTGGCCTCATGGACCCTCGGCCTCGTGGGATAAATACTCGGCCTCGTGGGAAAATACTGTGACTTGTGGACCCTCGGCCTTGTGGTCGCTCAGCCTCTTGGGAAGACCCCCCTATTTCAAAGCAATCATTTCTAAACTTCTCACTTCTGAAGAAGGAAGTCTTACTTCAAACCTTTTATCTTGATTCTCATCTGACCTTTATCATTAACCGAGGCGTAAGTTCAGACTAGTTTGGTGCTTACAAAGTGTGCCTGTATAAAGCCTCTAGGTTTCAGGAGATCACGTTAGGTCAAGAAAATATCCTCTTTTAATTCAACTTACGGTTTTGAGATTATGCTACACTTCCTGGCTGTATACTATGAGGATATGGTGTATTTGGAAGTTGTCAGCTTGGAAAAATATTCTGAATCTGGAGGCTAACAACATTTTCCTTATGTTTTGATGCTTGGCAATAGATGTAACTGATTAAGTAAATTCTCCGTATACTGTTGCGATACTTTTGACAGTGACGTCTATGAATATTTGTATGACCCATGATGTGAAATGTGCATTTTGTATTCTCTGCAGACAATCAAATTGCTGTCAAATTCTAAAATTTCAAGCAAGTTCCAAACTTCATATGTAGACCCATATCTTTTATAAGGGTGTTTCCATTACCTGCTACCCTGCTACACATTCCAATTTCTGCTATACACCTTTTTCAATTTGGACTCGACCATTTATCCGTTTCTGTGATTGGCTATTTTTGCTCATGAATATAGGCCTATCGCCACCTTTCCTGATAAATGTATTTGCATAAGAAGTATGTAATTTTGTGTGCGTGTACTCAGTGTGCGCGCGCGATAAACGTCACGCGAAAAAACGATACGAACTCGTAGGATTACTGCCAATCCTTGATCTGTAAACGCTTTTCTTCTCTTTATTCTATATTTATCATTTTCATCATTATCTGTTAATAATAAGGGCCGTCTAGATGCTTTCGATCGTTCTTAAATGTTGATTTCGGAGACGTACATATGGTACTACAAAATACCAAGACATGTTGTCTAGAAGCGACAGCGCAGTGAGCAGCGTCCGAGCCTCTTCATTGAAAGTCGTGAGTTCAAATCCGAAAACCGACGGATTTTTTCTTCTTCTTCTTCTTCTTCTTGAGTTGATTTTCTGACAGTCATTGACTGTCATTCACTTATTGAAAAACAGAAAAACAACCTAAAAATAAGATTTTTTTTTCTTTCTCAGATACAGGATTTTCTAGAGAGTTAGCCCTATGGGAACCCACTATTTTTTTCAACACCCCCCCCCAAAAAAAAAAATAAAAGAAGAAATAAATTATTTAAAAAAAAAAAAAAAAATAGTTCACCACCATTTCTAACTTTCCAGTGGATTTTTTTTTTTTTGGACACTCAAGTTAAAAAAACAATTACTATTCTCGTTATCACACGTTTAAAGAACAAAGTTGATAATTACTATCATATGAGTGTAATGATATGAATAATTACAATAATAATTATTATTAGTATATAAATAAATGGCTTTTTTATGAGAAAGTCGTAATGTGGTGACTGTGACCTTTTTTAACTTGAGTGTCCAAAAAAAAAAAATCCACTGGAAAGTTAGAAATGGTGGTGAACTATTTTTTTTTTTTTTTAATAATTTCTTTCTTTCTTTTTTTTTTTGTTTGGGGGTGTTGAAAAAAATAGTGGGTTCCCATAGGGCTAACTCTCTAGAAAATCCTGTATCTGCCACTTTAGGCTACACTGATTATCTTTAAGAAAAAAAAAATCTTATTTTTAGGTTTTTTCTGTTTTCAATAAGTGAATGACAGTCAATGACTGTCAGAAAATCAAACTCAAGAAGAAGAAGAAGAAGAAGAACAAAAAAAAATCCGTCGGTTTTCGGATTTGAACTCACGACTTCAAATGAAGAGCTCGTGACGCTGCTCACTGCGCTGTCGCTTCTCAGACAACAAAGACTTGTATTTTGTAGACCATATGTAGGCTCCCGAAATCAACATTTAAGAACGATCGAAAGCATCTAGACGGCCCTTATTATTAAACAGATAATGATGAAAATGATAATATAGAATAAAGAAAGAAAAGCGTTTACAGATCAAGGATTTGCAGTAAAAATCCTACGAAGTTCGTATCGATATTTTTCGCGTGACGTTTATCGCGCGCCACACAGAGTACACGCACACAAAATATTACATTCCTTCTTATGCAAATACATTTATCAGGAAGGTGGCGATAGGCCTATATTCATGAGCCAAACATACCAATTCACAAGAAACGGGATAAATGGTCGAGTCCAAATTGAAAAAGGTGTACAGCAGAAATTGGAAGTGTAGCAGGGTAGCAGGTAATGGAAACACCCCTTTATAAGTGGTTATTTTTGCAGTGACTTTATTTTCACATAATTCATGAGTCCATTTTCGCGATGATTTCCAATTTAACATAAAGCTATAATTTATAGCAATGAAATCATCACAAAAATTGCAAAATCACCCACTTGCGAATTTCCCAAACTTGTCCAAAATCGCTAAAATATTGGCTTATACCCTACTTCATACTAAACCCCAACTGTGTAACCCTAAACATAAAGAATTAACCTTTATATGGTAACAAATTTAATAAACCTGGCCTGTATCTGTGACAAAACTAAGCAAATGTCTTCAAAGAATCACAACTTTTCACCCTCTCCCCCTCAACAGTTGTAAATTTTGGCCTTCATCTATTTTTCATGTCATGAATAAAGTCTGAATTTCCAAAACATTTGTTCAAATTGGTGTAGAGTTGTCACTCTAAAAGTAGATTTGTGTCAGCTGCAGACTTATTGATGAGGAGCAAAACAGTAAATTTTTCTCATGAATAATGAAAGTTTGATATAAATGTAGTTTTCGCTGCATTTTGAAGAAACCATATGAATCTGGTAGGTATTAGTGAGATTATTTGTTAGGTTAGAGCCCGAGAATATAGTGGCACAGAATACGGAAGCAATCATGCTGGCATAGGCCAATAGGGTTTAATCGCTTCCACTAAAGTTTTTCAGGGATATGATCTGTCATTAAAGCAGATGCCGTCAGCTGTACCTTGTTGCCAATTTGACGGATGTCCAGAAATGTTTAAAAGGGGACTGGGGGTAATGATTCACAGCGATGCGGTTTCCTGTGTATGGTTCTCTCGATTGGAGTGGGGGAAAAAGATGATTCTCACAAGCGTATATATGTATACAACCACATTTTTGGAGTGACATAATATATGGCTATACTGTGATGAAATGCATGTCCTTTGCAAGATTACCCCCTCTATCCTATTTAAAAAAAAACCCTCCTGATTACGGCCTCCATATTTACCCCTCTCCCAATATGCTTAGAGTGGCTAAAAGGCAGGTCCCTGCCTAAATTGTCCCCCTTTCCTTTGATTATTACCCCTCCTACTTCTGTCCTACATATTGGCATATATACACGGCCCTTCCAAACAAATTTACAGTGACAGAAAGCATGGATCCTACAAGGAAGCAAGGTGCTTTCCTGAAATGACCCCTCCCATTTACCCCTCGTAATTACGCCATGGATTACGCCTTCCAAAACCCCTTTTGCAAGCCATTTAGTTTGACTGAAAGTGGGAAGCAGGTCCTTTCATAAGATAACTCCTTTCTCATTATTACCCCTCCCTAGTTCAACCTCTTAATTACCCCTCTTCCAAACCAATATCGTGACTAAAATGAAGGTCCTTGCCTAAAATGACCTCTCTTCTTTTTACCCCTCCCATAGTTACATTCTCCTGGTTACTCTTTAAAAAAAAGGACCACTTAATATGACTCTAGGTAAGAGGCAGTTCCTTTCCTAAGATTTCTGCTTTCTCATCATTACCCCTCCCCCATTACTACCCCTCCCCAGTACGCCCTCCCAATTACTCCTCTCCCAAACCACTTATCATGACTGATACTAGGCCGGTCCTTGCCTAAAATGACCCCTCTCCCATTATTTCCCCCTCCCAAGAATTATCCCCTCACTCCAAGCACTTACCCGTGAATTAGAGGATGGCCATTTCATAAGAAGGAATCATTAACCTATTTCCTGTCAAGTGTCAGCAGAGTTTAATATAATAATTACCAGTTGCGATCATGATTCAATGAAGCATTTTGAGCAGCGCATTAGGTGTCTGAGGTGGAAGAATGACCGAAAGTGCATCAGGTTTTATTGCTCTTTAGTGAATGTAGACATCTCTTACATGGATGTCGATTGATTTTTCAGGAGTTTGGTATAATGACATCAATTGCATGTCTTGAGGCAATACATGCAAGCTCTATGAGACCATGGTTCAATACATTCAATTTCCTTTCAATTATTTACGGCACAATGCAATGTGATCCCTGAACGGCTTCTTAAAAGCGCCCCTGTTGGATTCAAAGTACTGATTTACTCATTTTGCGCTGTTCTTACATATTTCTTCTGTTTTTCCTAATGTTACATTTATCTTTTGCATAGTAAATATGAATTGTTACATGTAGATAGATTTATTACATTTACATCATGAAATGAAAGACCATTGCCTGATTACATACACGGATGTGTTCCCTGAGTGGATAGCGCATCCACCTCATAATCGGGAGGTCATGGGTTCGATCCCCAGCCGCATCATACCAAAAGATGTTTAACGAGAAGAGTTGCTGCTTCCCTGTTTGCCGTTCAACAAGAAGGGTTTGAGCAATGATAATCAGTGCGCGCTGCTCAGTGGCTGCTAGGCCTACAATCAATTTGGCAAAAAAAAAATTATGTTTCACATTTGTTTCGGACGATAAAGTTTGGAGCTGGAGCTTTTAATAGTCTTTGATTACCGAGGCAAATAAGGGATAACAGGGTTACAGTATTGCATTAAATATGAATGAGTTATCTTTTTTAGGCTATCCCACAATTTGATTTCCTGAAATGGCTCTTTAACTTGATAAAGTGTAAATCAGATTGATTTGATTGAAATTGTTTTTAATGATATAAAGGAGACACACCTTCTGCAATATCTAAAGTGATATTATAGACAAGCATCAAAGGGTATAAATCACAGGCGCTCTAATGGAAGTCGATGATCTTTGCTCGATAACATGGGATAATCATGTAGGAGTTTTGATGATTCACTCATTTCTTCCGCTATCTAAAACGTGATCAATTTTTCTCGTTGAATCCTAGATTCCTTTTCAGAGTCCCTCATGTGATAAGCATTAGTGAGGTGTGAATTAGATTTGCACTTCTTACACGAGTTCTTGAAGCAGTAAACTGATTCTTCCTGCTAGAAATAAACCTACCCCAGAGTTCTGATACCACCACTTTTGAGAAGTATTACCAAAAAATCATTCTGAATAGTTTTTTATGCATTCTGTAAATTGTTTGGGCAAAAAGATTTGTTTAACAAAGTTAAACAAATCTACTGACACTATTTAATACAGCTATAGTTACAAATTATTGTACAAACAATACCTTTGTACTAATCGCTGGAGTTCTGGAGTTTCTAAAGATTCGTAGATAGAGCTTACTTTCTTACGACTTCTTACATCATTGGAAGGGCATTTGCATGATCGTTATACGAAAAGGGGATTTCAAGCGAAGTTGAAAGAAATCTTGAACAAAACCATTGACCAATTTTCGAACATAGGAACGGTCTGCAAAAGGTATGCGAATGGTTGTTTCATGCGGCCTTCTTAAGAAATTCTTAAAAAGTCTTATGAAATCATCCGAAAATTGTTAGCTTGGAGTCCTTATCTTAATGGCATGTGTGCCCAAGGTGTTAAATTCAATGGTAGCACCTGTAGAAGCAGTGTCTAACTGAATAAAAGACATGGGATTAAAGACACATTTTAAATAAATAAATTAATAAAAATATGAGGTTACACAATTTATTTTATGGACCTGATTTCAATCTCATTTTCTCATTTGTTCATGTCTGAGATGCAGCTACATTAGTGAATTGGGTTCGTTTGACAGGCATAATTCTCATAATTTTGTTGCTGTATTAGTACATGTATGAATTTAATTATGTGAATTCAGTTTCTTCATTACAAGAACCCCAAAATAACAAAAGTAATTACTAAAATGTGATCTACATGTACATCTATCTTGCAATTCTCACAGAGTCCAAATTCCTCATTTAGGCGTTATCCTGATTGGTAGGGTGTGAATTAGATTTGCAACTCTTACAGAAAGTTCCTGATGTAACTCTCTTCCTGCTTAAAATGAAGCCTAGCGACACACATGAATTCCAAGTTTGGGAGTGAAAATCATAAACTGACAATTTTGAACAACTATAACAAACAATATTAACAATGACAAATAAATGGATTTTATTTGGATATTGTGAAAACAAAAAAAAACACCAAAAAAAACAGAGAAACTGTTTCTGCACTTCATTTGTGTAGCCCAAGTTTGAGCTAAAGTTTCACATTAACATTCTGACTTCGATATCGAACAAACAAGACCGATATGGATAGCAAAACTGGTAACTACTGCATATACACGGACATGTACACCAAAACCGTAAAACTAGCTCCAGTTTTTGTAAAAAGCCAAGATGACTTGGGCTGGTATTTCATCCAATTGAGCACACTATTTGACAGAAAAAGCCCGATCTCCTCTGTTTGGGTTAATAGACCAGTTTACTAACATATTCAAATTTTATGCATACTTTTTTAACAAAGGTTGTTCTTGACAACCTGAAAGCTTGCCAGAAGCTTGCCCAGCATAGCAACAACTAATGCATGCAAATTTTTATTACAGGTTGTTTGAATACCTTGGTCTTATGTCGCCAGGAAAAAATAAGCATAAAATTTGAATATGTTAGTAAACTGGTCAATTCATTGGATCACAAGAAGCTCACTATTGAATTAACTTGGACTAGTTCAGCCCCTCTTAATGGGAATATTTTTAAGTGATTAATATGCTTTTAAAAGTAGATGAATCTTTCTTCTTTGACCAGTGGAGAGGTAGTAGGGTATTTCAATAGTTTTTGTCGTCTCTCAATATAGCCTTCGGCGGGCACTGTAGAGGGGTTTGGTCATTGTGATGAGTCATGGTCAGCCTTCCTGCCTTGAGAGTGGCTCCAGAATGGACACTTCTACTTTTTTTTTTTAGCAGATGTTTCTGCATTTATTGATAAATCAGAAACAAATACATATCGGATACACAACATAATTGATACATAAAGAAATGTGACAATGAAATTGCAATTAAAGAAAATATAGATTGTAAAACATAGAGAAATCATAGAGTAAATAAGTTCACATAAATGCAGGGGCCAGCTATATTTGTATTGTTCACAAAAATATTTCTAAAAGCCAATGGTGCAGTATCATAAGAAAATTTTTACATAAATATTCCAGTTTGAAACCTGTAAATATCAGCAATTTTTAGTCTTTTCAAATAATGAAATATAGGATTAGTATGGGCTATGTAATGTGAATGAGTGCTTTCTTTTCAAGACGTAATAAGGCATCAGCAATCTTTGTCTTGCTACAATTACCCCATACTATGTTACAATAAGATATATAGGACATAGTGAATGAATTATATAACATTGATAATAACTTTTGAGAAGATTATATTTCAATTTATATGAAACACCTACATTTGTAGCCTCTCGAGTCTAACATGCAAACATTATTTATGTGACTAGCAGATCCAACCTTAGATCAAACTATCAAATGTATCAACCCATGGCCAAACATAATAGAGCCGCTAATGTCCCCAGATAGTTGGGCCTGCACAATCTTTTGGTATTGCGAATCTTGGATTCGTACCTGTATTGTATGTTCGGATCAGGTTAGAATCATGGGCGTCGATCCTGGGGTGCATTGGGTCGAACTGCCTCCCCCCTCCCCAATATAATTATGTGACATTCATTATAGAAACATAAATTTGCTTCTTTTTTTTTTTAATGTGTCAATGTAACTCAGGAATTATGGCATCTGTCAATAGAGCTCTAAGGTTCTGATATAGAATAGACTTTAATTGTATTTATTTAGTCAAAAATTCACAGAAGAAGGCACTTAATTGGTCACGATTCTTATGAGTCATGGTCAGCCTTCCTCTTTAATCAGGGGGTGTCACATGCTGGCTTGAGAATGGTCACTTTATTAGTGTTGACCAGTTTATACTACAGAATATGCTCATTTTATGCTTCCCCTGTCCCTCATAAAAACAACCTTCAGTCACAGGTAGACGAACCTCTTTATTGTTAAAAATAAATAAATAAAAAAGATCAAAACCTCATTTAATTATCATCTGTTGAAAGCCAGAATTCAATAGGGGGAAATATGAGAAATTAAAGTGACATCACTCCAGGGGTCTGTGCAATATACAGCTGTTTTGGCCATTTTCATATGGGTGCGTTTCAGACGAAGATGGTAAAAACAACTTGTTTTCACATGATGTATGGTCCCCAAAGTAATATCTTTCTTGCAATTGCCACACACACACACAAAATATTGATCATTGGATTTTGGATATTCCACAAGTATTTGAGAGTTGAGTATATACATGTATCCCCCATAAACTCTGGCAAAACTGCAACTGTACACTGTACATTCAAACAAAGATAAGGATATTAATTTAATAACTAGCTTTTGTTTGACAAGGCCATAGGAAATGCCTAATTGTCAGGAATGGAGGCATATGTGGAACTAGGCTGTTAGTTCTCAGACCAGACTATAATTGAAAAACTTTCAAGAATGTAAAAATGAAAAGGAAATTGAAGGGAAATATGTTTTATTTGGTGGTATTGATAAGACAAACACCTTTAACACTGTATGGGCTTAAAGGAGTTTTTTTGAAATATTTATTTGGATTATATGTCATGTGTTTGCCAAAATGTGAAAGGTCTCTTTTGAAGTGATATTAATGAGTTCTTTATCTGGGTTTGTTTCTGGGCCTAAGATTTTAATGGATTATTTCAAATATAATATATAGTCATAATTGTACACTTGAACCGGTACCAAATAGTTTTTCATTACACATTTTGATGGTTTTATATGTTTCTGAAATGACTGGCTCATTGCTGTGTGACTAATTTGACTTATCTGGGTTCCTCTGAATGGAATACGCAACTTAAAGAGTAACCTTTCTCCCGATCAGTCGGTTGGTACGGAGAGGAAGTTAACCTGCCAAGGCATGATGGGCAACAATCATGGTGACCATGGTAACTAGCCTATCTTCATCCGACAGAAGCACAAGTGTTCTTTATTCAATCTGACGGGGGCGTGCTCCTCTTTTATTTATAATTTTCTCTGCTGACGTACAGGGTGCTTAGGAAATGATGGATAAGATACAACTATCAACTAGGGTCCAAATAATTTTGAAATACGTAATGAATTGTTATGATAGAAATGCAAATCTAAGGTAAAATCTTGATGACTTGAACATTTTTTTATTTATATTAAAAAGGGCATGGATATTAGCAAAGAATAATAAGCTTTTTACAACCAAAATAAAAAGAGCAAATGTATGGAACAATTGAATATGTTGCAATCATCCTGTACTAATTTTATTTAAAATAATTAACACATACACCCACGAAAAGGAAATGACTAAATTAGCAAGTTTTATCTTGTTGTACTGATAATGCTGCTGGCTGTGTATTGATTGATTCTCATAATTTTCATTTCTAATCGATCAAGAATAATAAAACTTCTAGTACTTGATTTGAGATTGAATTGATTAGGCTATTACGTACACTGTATAATAACAATGAATTAAAATCTATATGTACTCATAAATTTGTTTATTATGTATCCAAATTTTTTTTTCAAATTTTTACTAATTTTCTCCTTTGGTGTCTCCAAATTAGGCCACCTTTTTACAAAAGTATTATCCCTGTTCATTACTTTGTATAAAATTATTTACATTTTCATGAAACACTCTGTAAATTCTTACAAACGCTTCAGATGTGTCATCCCACTATGTGTGTCATACCAATATCTGTTTTTGTTTTGGTAGGGAAAGTTCAAGGGTAGAACAAGGATGTTTATACTCTGTTACCTAGCAACCATCAACAATGCTAGCATTTTCTGAGATGAAGATTGTATTTTCGAGGACTAAAGTTGCATCTGTGCCCATGTTTTTGCTGTGGCTGTAATCGAAATGTGATTCAATCCACCATAAAAATGTTTAAATGGCTTGCCATAGTTTAGTCGATAGAGCGCCTGTGTAGTAATCATGACGTATTGGGTTCGAATCCCGATGGGATCCCATTATCTTTGATCATTTTTTATATATTTTTGGATAGTTTCACGCTTTTTTTAAAAGAATATTGTTTTATATTATGACCATGGGCATTCGTTGTTGGGGGTGGGGGAGCTTGATCTTGGAAATTTTGCCAGACAGATTCTGTCAGTAAATTTTGAAATATTTCAGAATTAGATGAACAGTGTCTAATTAAAATATGTTGTGACCATAACTGTTGTTACAGGGGGACTTTTTGTCCCCGCCGAACGTGTTCGAGCAGGGGACTATGAAACGGGCTCCGTACGTGTGTGTGTGTGTCCGTCCGTCCGTCCGTCCGTCCATCCGTCCGTCCATCCGTCCGTCCGTCCGTGCGTCCGTATGTGATCAAAATCTTCAATTTGCTACTCCTTCACCTTTTTCATCCCGATTTCGATTCCGTTAGCTTTATATGATAGCACTAGGTGATGGCTTCTAAACTTCCTCACAGAATTTTGACCTTTGACCTTTGACCCTGATTTTTGACCTTTATTGTACATTGGTTACAAAATGCTACTCCTTCGCCATTTTCATCCGATTTCGATTTTGTTTGCTTTATGATATAGCACTAGGTGAGGACTACAAAACTTCCTCACGGAATTTTGACTTTTCCCCTTTGCCTTTGACCTTGATTTTTTGACCTATATTGTACATTGGTTACAAAATGCTACTCCCTTCGCCATTTTTCATCCGATTTCGATTTTGTTTGCTTTTATGATATCGCACTAGGTGAGGACTACAAAACTTCCTCACAGAATTTCGACTTTTGACCCCTTTGACCTTTGACCTTGATTTTTGACCTATATTGTACATTGGTTACAAAATGCTACTCCTTCACCATTTTTCATCCGATTTCGATTTTGTTTGCTTTATGATATAGCACTAGGTGAGGACTACAAAACTTCCTCACAGAATTTCGACTTTTGACCCTTTGACCTTTGACCTTGATTTTTGACCTATATTCTACATTGGTTACAAAATGCTACTCCTTCGCCATTTTTCATCCGATTTCGATTTTGTTTGCTTTATGATATAGCACTAGGTGTGGACTACAAAACTTCCTCACGGAATTTTGACTTTTGACCCCTTTGACCTTTGACCTTGATTTTTGACCTATATTGTACATTGGTTACAAAATGCTACTCCTTCGCCATTTTTCATCCGATTTCGATTTTGTTTGCTTTATGATATAGCACTAGGTGAGGACTACAAAACTTCCTCACGGAATTTTGACTTTTGACCCCTTTGACCTTTGACCTTGATTTTTGACCTATATTGTACATTGGTTACAAATGCTACTCCTTCGCCATTTTTCATCCGATTTCGATTTTGTTTGCTTTATGATATAGCACTATATCATATTGTACATTGGTACAAAATGCTACTTCTTCGCCATTTTTTACCCGATTTCGATTCTGTTTGCCTTATCTGATAGCACTGATCGTGATATAATGGGAATTTTACATTATCGGCGGGGACATATATTACGCATCGCGTAATTTACTAATCCACTTGTTTTTTAAACATCTTATTGGCAAATTGAAAATAGCTGAGAATCTGACTAAAATTTTTTGTCTGTTGTATTGATAACCTGAACCTACTTTTGTGTGTGAAATCTCCCCCCTCCCCTACCCAATGTAATGACGTCTAGTGATCAAACTATTGATTTATTTTAAATAAATTTGTGGTTTTATTGTGCGTCACAATGAGGTTGCAATAGGAGAATATCAATATAAATAGTTTTGGGGATATAGATATCATCAGGATGATGGATTCAACAGGCTTGTATCCCCTGCCGACAAAATGGAAGGAGTTCTGGGTGCTATTTGGCTGTTATTCAAATTTTAAAGGCATATGTTTGTTAGTTTCTTTTAAATGCAGCAGTTTGCCCCTTGTCAGCCAAATCAGAATAATTAAAAATAGAAACTGTTAACCTTTGTTCTACCCTTCCCACCCTCTTCCTTGTCTTCTTTCCAAATTTTTGTATCTTGTGTTTCGTTTTGTTATATATCAATTAAATAGATTTATTTCATATAATTATGCTCTATGGTTTATGACTAGATTATGTACAGGAAAAAATACCCTTACGATACTTTCATCGTAAGGCACGATGTGATTTAAATCTAGTGCGCATAACAATATACACATGAGACAATCTGATATTGGTATAACAAGAATTCCATCCCATCATGCCTTACAGTGAAAGAACTATAAAAGTACATACATGTATTGTATGAATGCTTAACATAACTTGAAAATCATTTGCTGTTCATCATCTCTTCATCAATAGAGATCCGCACAAGAGTCCTTCATTCTTCTGCAAGCTTTGATTCTTCATGCCTACGGCTCCATTTGTCCATAATGCCATGCTTCAGAATTGAAAATGAAGACATAACAAACAAGATGAATCCTCGACCGCGCGGTCGAAATATATGCCTCCGCAATTGCCAGATCAGAAAAATATCACACATTCATCTATTCATTTTGCTTTATAGAATGACATTTTTGACCTTGACCTTTGACCTTGTGACCCCAAACTTAAACAGACCATATTCCTCTAGTGATAGATACTACCCTTAAATTTGAAGTTTATATCTTAATTGGTTCGTAAGATATTGCGATGACAATCTCAATACATGGATTTTCACATCTTGACCTCTGTGACCCTTGACCTTTGACCTATATAATCCATAATCTAAACAGATCATCTTCCTAAAGCGGTAAATACTACACCTAAGTTTGAAGCTCATATCTCAAATGGTTCTTGAGATATCGCGATAACGAGCTCAAAACATAGAATTTTACTATTTTTGACTTCCGTGACCTTGACCTTTGACCTACATACTCCAAAATCTAATCAGATCATCTTTTTATGGTGGTACATACTATCCCCAAGTTTGAAGTTGATATCTCAAATGGTTCTTGAGATATCGCGATAACGAACTCAAAACATAGAATTTTACTATTTTTGACCACCTTGACCTTTGACCTACATACTCCAAAATCTAATCAGATCATCTTCCTATGGTGGTAAATACTATCCTTAAGTTTGAAGTTGATCACTCAAATAGTTCTTGAGATATCGCGATAACGAGCAAGCGGGACGTACGGACGGACGGACAACCCGAAAACATGATGCCTCCGGCACCACCTTCGGTGGCGGAGGCATAAAAAGGGGGATTAATTGCAGGGTTAAAAGTATTCCAGGAAAATTTGCTATGTGAATACATTATCATTTTTGTTGTTGCCTTTTTTATGCTGTTTTTGTTAACCACCTCTCCAATCTCTTCTTTTCTCCAGCTGTACATGCAGAGTCGTTGGAGCTGGCGTGACACCGTCTTCCTCCGACCTCTTGTGCAGGTCATCGCACTTTTCCTGGCCCTCTACACCTGCCTTAGCCGAATCTCCGACTACAAGCACCACTGGAGCGACGTCTTCGGGGGCGCGGTCATGGGAGGCAGCATTGCCGCGGCGATGGTATGGTGAGAGAAAAGTCGTCCCAGAGAAATGAGGGGGTGGTGAAATTGACTCTTTCATCATGGAGTAGAATCCATGCTTTCATAAAGCATTTTTCTTTTCTTTCAAATTATAAGTTGCTTACAGTTTATAGGTAGGGCCTACCTCAAAGAAGTGCTTGTCATTCTGAAGGTATGTTAGTCCGTGCATACAAATTTCCTATACCTTTAGCTTCATGAACCCGAAAATGAAATCATATTTTTTTATCCAAACATAAGTTACAACAGTCCAAAGTTTCTTATTCTGAAGATTCCATCTTTTGAAAAATGAAATCAGGTTCTTTAATCTGAAAAAAATGGTTCTTGATATAAATAATGAAATAAGATTTTGTTATTACATGTTGATAAAACTTTTTGTAACTTTTAATGGCCACATATTTTCATCATAAATATCAAAGCCAGTTTGACATATAAACAATTACAATACATGTAACTTCAACTGCAATATTAAAGATGAACATTTCATTGTAATATAAAGCCAGTTCAATGAAAAAGCATTTTTGTTTTGCATGTTTGCATGAGCCTGAAAATCTCTGATAACAACAAGCAATAAACTAGAAAATTGATGTTTCTATTAACTTATATTTATGCATCATACTTCCTGCAGCTAAATAAGATTTTAGCTGTTCAGATATTTCCTTTCGTATTTCATATATCTTTTTTTATTTTCCAGCTAATCACATTTTATACAATTAGAAAACTACATGTACACGTACCTCTCCCCAATGATATAAAAATAACCGGAATTTTGCAGAACATAGTTGTTGCAGTATCTTTTTTTTCTTTATGTAACTATCTCTACCACTGTAAACATAATTTGGACATATTCCTACAGATTTATGTGATCTTGTTTCTCTGTCTTTCAGTATGGACCTAATGTTAGAGGTATTAGGTCCATGCTTTCAGTGACCACTTTAACAAAAGAATAAAAGGATATCTAAAATTCTCCTCGCAAATATTAATTTTTTGGTGATCAGAGCGCTCCTTACAGATTTATGTGAACGGCCTCTCTGTCTTTCGATGATCAAAATGGATCAGTAAAATTTTCTACAAAATTAAACTCCTCAAAAAAAAAAAACTCCACAAATTTACATAAAAGGATTTCTCTTTCTATCGATGATCAAATTTTACAAAAACAATCTGCTAGTGCTACAGATGTACAGTTAATAAAGTTGTTTACAAAGTGCAACTGCTTAAAAGACTTTACAATGTATTATAACTTCAGTTATTGGATTCAATGCATACAGTTGACGATTCCAAAGCCATGACACTCTACATGTATACTCGTCTCAGAATATATTTAAATGACGATAACGAACCAATTACAAATCGGGAATGAATCTTTAAATCAGGAAGTAGCCTTTACCTCTGTGACAGGTTTTGATCTGGTCATCGTCATGACGTCAAAATGGCCCTCTTGAAAATGAGTTCATGCTATGAGTCAATTTTGCTGTCCCGGTTTCCTGAGATAATTTTTCTAAATATAGATACATACATGTACATGTATATAAATGCATTTGATTTCTTTTATCATTATGAATGTACCCTATGTTATTTATCATCCTGACAATATGATTTGTTAATGAAATAATTTTGTACAAATTTCAAGCATTGAAAATGTTGCTTTTCGTAACTGTATTATCATCAAAATTTACTCACCATTTGCTTTCTCATTTATGGCTATTAATCTAACAGCTTTTTAAGTTGCAATATATGTTTTTCTGATTCACTTTCACTACAACTTTCGTTAAAACAAGATGTTACTTCTTTTCATATTCTCTATGTATCCATTCCTGTCTCTCTTTCTTTGCAAACATTTGTGGAGAACCAGAAAGACCTCACTGTACAGAATGTATCAACATAAAAGTCATCCAGTTTTAGAAGGGCCATATTCCAAGCTCATTTTTTTTCCACTTTATAATTAAGTCCTCGCTTCCCCACTCAGTCTTATCAAAACGTGCAAAAACTAGATTTTGTACTAGTCTTTTTCACTACATTGTATTAATTTATTTGGTTAACATCTGTGATACAAATTTTAAAAAATGGTATAATTGCAATTGGGAGGAGTTCTTCTTTTAGTTATATGTTGCATAACTTGACGAAATGAATGAGTTTGGAATATGACCCCTCTAACATGGGATTACCTTTATAATACATTACTCTAAAGTGGCATGTGGCTTTTTGGGGATCTGACAAGAGTTGCATGGTGTACTTTTCTTGATCCAAGGATGATGAAAAAAAAAGTACTTTACTTTCAGAGAGTATCGTTCCCAAAACTGAAATTGAGCATTAAGAGCCATGTATTCCTAGGCTTAATTTACAGGAAGAAGCATTCAAGAACATGCCGATCTTTTTGCAGCTCGCCAGGAAATTCCATAAGATCTTAGGAGTGGTTTTAAGCAAGACTTAGATGAATTTCCCTGAGACGAGAACATCGATGGCCAATGAAAATCTAGCATTTCAGGATGTGTTCATGACTTTTTTTCCACTCTAATATATTTCTTTTTTTTTTTTTTTTTTTACTTTCAAACTTTGAACTGATGTAACAGATATAAAGTGTAATTATTACAAAAATAGGCACTTAATCAGCAATTTTGCAAGTGAATAGTAGTAGATTGAGGGTGAGGGGGGGGGGGGTAAAGGAGGCATGTACCCATACTTTATGTGAGCCAACTCCTGAGCCAACTATCAAATAAACAAAACACAAAAAGAAAGTTCCCCCTATTTCAGATATCAATCATTTTTTAACTAGGAGGATTTGAAGAAAAAAAAAAATCGAATTATATGTCCATGTAGGGAATTTAATTAGCTACCAGGGTAGCGAATTTTAGGAGAAATCATCTAATCATGCTTCAGTGATTAATGGTTGAATGCAAAAATGTAATTTTTTTGAAGTTCACAAGCCTAAAATCACAACTTTAATTCAATAATATCTGACCCATTTTCAGATTTTAAACATTTTACACATCAGAATGTATGCAAAACGTGCTTCCCAACATACGGAAAAAAACAAATTTCACGGTTGAGTGAGCATGCACCAAAAATGGCCAAAACTGCAATTTTTACTTCTTTGTGATGGTATATTTGATCAAATATGATGGAATTCCTGTTTTGGAAGTGTATGCAACCAATATCACTTCCTTCACGGTTGAATGAACCCATCAAACAACCAAAAAATAGGCCATTTTAGAATTACGAAGAGGTATTTCAGTAATTTTATGCACTATAAATAATCTCAATGACATTTTTTTGTTGTGTTTATATTCTTTAGGCACGTGTCAATGATCCTATGGCAATTATTTACAAATTCATGCTTCAATGAGCATGTGAGACTAGAAAACCTATTTTGTCATGTATGGACTAAAATTTGAATTTTCACTTTGATTAAACAGCACGATTGTTTTGGAGGAGTACCTCGAAATTTATTTTCACAAAAATCCTGATGTTTCACGCCTCACTGGGCACAAGATACAAGAAACTCATGCAAATGAGAAGAAAGTTTATGGCTCCGTCACGGTTCAGTGACTTACCGGATATGCAATTTGAATCGAGATCATGTTAGTTTGTGACCATCTAAAGGTGTGTGTCAAGTTTCATGGAATAACTTATGGTAGAATGAACAATAATCATCAATAAATTTAGGCCGAATTTCACAATTGTCAGATAATAATTGCCTCCCCCATTGACTTTGTGTTCAGAGGTTTAGCAAAAAGTGAAATTTGGCATATTTTCATTGTTAATTTTTGTCCATTTGACTTTGAGTTATTCCATGAAACTTGACACACAGCTTAAGGTGGTCACCAACTAACATGATCTTGATTCAAATTGGTTATCTGGTAAGTCACTGAACCGTGATGGAGCCCTAAACTTTCTTCTCATATGCATGATTTTCTTGTATCTTGTGCCTAGTGAGGCATGAAAAATCAGGATTTTTGTGAAAATAAACTCTGAGGTACTCCCCAAAAACAATCTTGCTGTTTAATCAAAGTAAAAATTCAAATTTTAGTTCGTACATGACAAAATAGGTTTTCTAATCTCACGTGCTCATTGAAGCATGAATTTTTAAACAAGAGCCATAGGATCATTGACACATGTCCAAAGGTTCTAAACATAGCTCAAAAATGTTATTGAGATGATTTTTAGTGCCTAAAACTACTGCAATGCCTGATCATTATTTAAAAATGGCCTATTTTTGTTTGTTTTATGTGTTCATTCAACAGTGAACTGTTAGCAAAAGTCAAAATACACTTCCAACACAGGGATTCAATCATATTCAATCGAATATACCACGTAAAAACACAAAAACTGCAGTTTTTGCAATTTTAACCTAGTGCTCACTCAACCGTGAAATTTTACCTTGAACTCATTTTTTATGTTAGGGCACACATGTGGCATCTCTTTTGACAAGCATGATGTTAAATTATTTTAATATTGTTCCGAAATCATTAATCAAAGTTGTGATAATTGCCTTGTGATCTTCAAAAAATGACATTTTTTCATTAAACCATTACTCACTGAAGCATGATATCATGATTCTTCTAAAGAATCGGTCACCTGGTAGCTAATAAAATTACCTACACGGGCATATAATTAGATTTTTTCAATTCCTCCTGGTTCAAAAATTATTGTTATCTGAAATAGGGGGAACTTACTTTTTGTGTTGTGTTTAGAAGGGTCTGTTTACAGACTTAACAGACATTTAATTCTGAACTATGAATATTTCTGTAGCAGATTCTGTAACAGCTTCAAGAATTAGAATAAGATATTGAATCGGCACTTGGAACAATACAGATCTATCTGGGATATTGGGATATTGATTTTGGCTAGGCTTGTTAGATATAATGTGCTGTTTTTTGTATGCATCATAACCATCATGGATATCAGACAATATTGACACAGTATATTTCTTTGCTGATGTTTGCTCCTTGCACTTATACAGTGTGTTCCTAAAAAAAGGTAATCGAAGTTCAAAGGTCATTCATTTCAAAAGTATAGGATTTATTTTTGTGATTTGTTTACTAAAATATTAAGTAACTCATCAGCTTTAATTTGAGACATTGCTTACGTCCAAACTGTAATGGGTCACAGAGTTAGGGTCCTTTGAAGGTGATAGGTACAAAACCCATTTTTTCCAAGTTTTTCGTTTTTAGGGTATGAAACCATCTTTTTATA
The DNA here is from genome assembly GCA_940671915.1 of Paracentrotus lividus. Classification (NCBI taxonomy): domain Eukaryota; kingdom Metazoa; phylum Echinodermata; class Echinoidea; order Camarodonta; family Echinidae; genus Paracentrotus; species Paracentrotus lividus. The sequence goes on along the minus strand of CALNVZ010003434.1, from coordinate 20,340,432 downwards.
ATTTTTTGGTTTGATAGTTTTGAGGGGTTTTGTCACACAAAGTTTCAATAAAATGCAATTTCATTTGTCAAAGGACCTATCTCAATGGCAATGAGAGGGGTTCGCAATTATGGGTCTCTTGAGTCGTGGAGACATCGTTATGACGTCTCCTGAGACTTCAGGGAGTCGAGGGAAAATGGAATAAAAGTCAAACATGTTCAATCTTTTAGTAGACTTCTTTAAGACGCCAGCAAGTAAAAATTATTAGCCCGTTCGATTTCTTTTAATCGTCAACAAGTTCCGACAACGTCTCTGCGACGTCGTGGATACTTAAGGGACGTCGCAGCAACCGTCCGCAAACATGTCACAGAGACTTGCTCACGTATTAAAGAAGTCTACTAAAAGATTGGACATGTGTGACATTTGTTTGATTTTTCTCGCGACTTGTTGCAGAATCAAGAGACGTCGCGATGACCTCTCCGAGACTCCAGAGACTCATAATCAAGAAGCCATCTCATTGCCAGTGAGATTGGTCCTTTGACAGATGAGATTGCATTTCATTGAATCTTTGTGCGGGAAAAAATAAAATAAAAACGATAAAACCCAAAACTTATGAAAAGTTGGTTTCATACCCTACAAACCGAAAACTCGGAAGAAGTGGGTTTTGTACCTATCACCTTCAAATTACCCTAACTCTGTGACCCTTGACAATTTGGAAGTAAGCAATGTCTCAACTTAAAGCTGATGAGTTACTTAGTATTTTAGTAAACAAATCACAAAAATAAACCATATACTTTTGAAATGAATGACCTTTGAACTTCGATTACCTTTTTTTAGGAACACACTGTATAGTTGAAACCTGTGAAAAATAAGTAGGTTATTGTAGTGATTGTCTGAGTGCAATAAATAAACACACTTAACACACATAATTGATAGCTGCGGAAAAGCATGTTTATTATTCTAGCAATGATCTGATTGCAAGAAATAAACATACTTGTTATTAGAAATCACATGCCTCATGGCCAAATAATATTTTGTTATTTAAAAGTCATTTCAAATTAAGCCAAGGCAAAGAGACAAGTCAACATATAATTCCATCATATTTCAAAAAAGATGTTATAACTTAAACCCTACTATAATGTCGAAAACATTATTATCTCACCTTCTTTTTATATTACTGCAAAGTGATAAAAATTAAATTTAAAAAAAATCATGAGGCTTTGTTACACCTCTATAAAAGGCAATTGCTTTATTCACATTGTTTGAGGAATTGAAATCAGATTTATAAAAAAAAAATTCAGTGCATAATTATTTACCTGCATATTCTCTCTTGAGAGAAAAACAAGTGAAAGGGGGAGAGACTAGAGACACCAAACTGTGGGAAGAATAGAAGCAAATATCCATAACTTCCCACTCAATTTTATCTCTTTATCAAAATATTTGAACTATTGCATGGATAGGCATGAATTTGGAGTAAACAGGCTTTGTTTGCATAAATTGTTGTTTTGCAAAATGGAATTCATGCCTAATTAAAAAAGCAAATAGGGGGAAAAGATATTTTGATTTATGTACTTGTGGGTTTTAATTCTTCATTTCAATTTGCTGTTTAAAACACACAGGTTGATTATTTTTTTCTAAATTTGATTCTTGCTCATTTTGATAATACAGGCAAGAGAAAAATATTTCGGCTCAAACTTATTCTATAGTTGAGGAATTGTTTGCTCAAATAGTTTTTAACACACAATTTTGAATTTTGACAGAAATTGATTATTGGAACATTATAGGGAATTTAGATGAACTTGATAATTAACTCACTCCAATTCTGTTTTATGGGTAAAAACATATTAGAAGTTGGGATCGATTTCTGAACTTAAGAACATTCATCTGGTGAGGTAATAACTACATTGTACTTCCTATTCTTTCGTAGTCCCAAGGGTAGAATTTTCATTTGCGGTAATATGATTGTCTAGTTCTCAACTTGTGATAATTATCTCACTACTGGATGGTGTTACACCAAGTTGCTCGTAAAGTTACAAATGACTTTACAAACAACTGGAACAGTTTCTTAGTTGTTACACTAATCACATTCTCAATCAGTTACCACAAGAAATGATCAACAGTTGTTCGTAGAGTTGTTCTTAACTTTCGAATGACTTGATGAAACACCACTCGGCTCTGTTTCACGGGTTTAAATTCACTGATAGTTCAAATCGATCACAATCTAAGAACACTTTACGATGGGTAAATAGCTACTGCCAATTCTTGCCTAGTTCCAAGGGTAGAATTGTCATAGGGTGTGGCAGAGGAAAGGGCGTTTAAGGTCCCCCATTAGTATCCAAAGCTACCCCTTTCCTCCAATCTGTCATCTGGTAGGGGTAAAGAAGTGAGCCCATAGGTTAGCCCCTCCTGAAATCCTCATCTCTCTAACACAGAAAGGTCCATATGTGACAAGCTTTCTCGGGACTAGGGGAAATGCATGAAATTTGTGAAATCAGGCTTGCCTTGTCCATCAGGCCCCAAAAAAAAAATTGTTTGGTTGTCCTCGACCGACCGACCCTCTGAAAACGGCCGACCCCGACCAACCTCTTTTTTTTTTTTTTTTTTTTTTTTCACCCAAACGCCGAAAATACACAGCTCATATTTATTTGTAATTATTTTCATAAAACAGTATTATAACATGTGTTATTTTTCCATGCAGTCCCATTTTACATAACTCATTAAAACGTAAAAGTGATCTAAAAAATGGAAGTCATTCGTCTTTGTTTTTCTTTTTTTTTCAATGGGAGAAAAAAAAAAAAAAAAAAAAAAAAAAAAAAAAAAAAAAAACCCGACCGACCGACCCGATTTTTGAAAAAAGGCATTCATTGGACAACCAAACAATTTTTTTTTTGGCCTCATGGTAAGGTTTAATAATAAATATTGCTTGGGTCTTAAACCAAATCAACTTTAGAGCCTGAACAAAATGTCTATTTAAAAATTGGAATCAGAAGCTTGAAGTACTTGTCTTGAAAAGTAATTTATAATAGTCTTGTCTATCATCAAGAAGTCTTTCTCTAACATTCTGTTGTAGTTTTTTTTATTATTTTAATCTTCCTTAAGATTTGACAGAAATTTCTAAAATTTTAAATCAGAAACTGCCTGAACAGGCCTTCAAAAAGTAGTGTTATCTTTTTATCAAAATATCCTTTGCTGACATTTTTTCTGGGCACTTTGAAGGAATTCATTCTTTATAGGACATGAAGGAAGTGTAGATTCATTACAGTTAGAACTTTAAAAACTAGTTTTGTCCATCATGCAAATGTCTTCTGACACTCTTGTTTGTTTCTTGAAAGGAAAACTTTCTTACAACTTGATGGAAATTATTATTTTTTTGTTATCAGAAGGTTCCAGAACAGGTCAGAAAAACTAGACTTGTCTGTCATTGATAGGTCTATATGTGATAATCTTTCTTAGATGTTAATCACAATCTTTCTTAAAATGAGAAGGAAATGCGTTAAATTTGAAACCAGAAGCTTTTTGTAACAGGCCTTGAATAATTTCTCATATCTGTCATTGAATGAACTTTTCTGACATTCTTTTTTTAGTCTTCAAAGAAATCAGTTTTGGAACTTCAAGGAAATCTGTCTTTGGACTTGAAGGAAATTTGTAAACCAGAAGCTTTCAGAACAGGTCTTGATAAGCAAGTCTTGTCTTTCAACTCTGTGATTTTTGTCGGCTCTTTTCACGTCAGCTGAGCATGAAGTTTCCGATAGACTCAGATCAGGCAGAGTCTTAATTAGCTTGGATAAGTAGCGGGGAAGATCACAAGGAGATACCGATAGGATGAAACTATAAACTTCCAGGGCTTTCCAAGGCTTTCTGGAAAGGAAAAACAGGCTTGTGTCATCATCCTCTTTATACCTTGGCATTTGCTTTCAAGACTTTGTCATGTAATACACAACTCTCTTTGGTCAACAGTGTATGGTTCTTCACCAAACCATAATCCAGAAATTGTATGCTTTCTCTGATTTCATGAAGTAGCCAGATTAAAAAATACCTGACTTTTTTTTCTCAATCCACCGAGCAAAATGCTTGACCACATTTTGTTGGACTTGTTTCCACAATAGCAAGCTATTTTGCGGTTTTGGATTGTTTAAGTGCAGTACATGCTGTATGGAAACTACTCGCTGCACGCAAAAATCGTAAAAACTTGTAACAAGGAAAGCAGACTGATGGAGCACCGAATTCCAACTTCAGCTGACTTTTAGCTTTTTATCTTGAACCCTCCTTCTATTCACAACAGCGTTCTGATGAATGACCACCTAGATAATATGTAAATCAATAAAAAAGGAAATCTTGACCTTATGATTAGCATCATTTCATATATCACATAACACTAATACTATTCTTCTTTCTTTCTGATTATGATATATGGGTATTTCCTTTTGTTGACTCCCCTAGTCGACATTCCTAATCCTAAACCCATTCTGTACCCTCACCTTTATCTAACCCTAAACTCTAAACCTGTGTTAGGGTTATCAGGGGATTAACGAATCAAATAATAATAATAATAATAATACTTAATGTTTATACTGCTCTTTTTCCAGTAGGTCCAAAGCGCCTACAATACACAAAATAATATTAATGCAATGAATGAACATGATGATTAATGTTTAAAAAAAAAACCCTACAGGTTAGGAAATAGATGCGTCTTAAGTGCCTTTTTGAAGGTTTCCACTGAAGGGGACTGTCTAATAGAGAGTGATAATGTATTCCAATGCTTTGAAGCCGATACTGTAAATGTTCTGTCTCCAAATGGAAACACTGATGATATCTGATAACTAATGATTTTCTAATTTGTGTTTTTGTTTCCTTCTCCACCTTCTCTGTCTCTTCCCATCAGGCATTTGGTGTATCAGATCTCTTCCGACAGGGCGGCTCCGCTAACAATCACCCAGGGGGCCGCGGCCACGACCTCGTCTTTATGGAAATGAATCCTCGCACCCGTAAAAACGATGGACTAATCTGATCCTTCGTTGGATCTGGAATGCACCTTCTTGGCAAGAATGTAATCGACTATTTTGTTATTGGTAGCGTCAAAGGATGAGCGTTATCTCTATCTTTTAAAATATTGGGGGCGGGGAATCATGGAGTAATTGCGATATCACAATATCTTATACTTATTACTGTATACGCTGAATATTTTTTGGTGGTTTTATTTTTTGCAAATTTCGGCTTACTGACCGCAAAAATTTTCATTTCGTGATACTTCTGTACAAAGCGAATGCAAATACTATAAATTCACAAAAATATACTCTTGCGGATTCTCCATCTTGAAGCAAAATCGCGAAAATATATAGCGTATCCAGTATTAGATCGGGTAATGATGAAATCGCAGAATGTCTTTCTTGTCGTAGAACCAGAAAAACAAACAAATTTATAGAAAGTGCTTCCCAGTAAAAAACGGAACCGAAGAGTTGGTCTTTTTTCTTGGTTGAGAACAAGCAATTAATGAAATATTAAGGGTATTATTTTAAAATCTAGTCTTTCTTCTTTCATTTGGCATCTAATGCAGATTTAAAGTGCAATGCATAGATGAGCAGGAATTGTTTGCAAATTAATTGTGAAAATCAACTTGCGCAGAATGAGTGGTCGGGTTTGGAAAGATGTAACAAACTTGCCTCAGAAAAAGAAAAGTTCATTTATTACCAATTATGTTCTTTGTCAAGTTTCTTCTATCTAATCTCTAAATGATAGGGAATGCAAGAGTTGTTCCCTTCCTGTGGGCATATGAGTATGGTTCCTATTGTTCTGATTTGCACAATTTGATTTTAACATTTCAATTTCTAAATCTTTTTGCTTATCTATGTGTTTATCTTATTAAAGTTAAGTGTCAAAAGAGAGAAAAACAGCTCAACTGTTAAATTGCGAATTGTGAATTTAATGTTTTGTTAACTTCACCATAAAATATCTGACCATTACTGTTCCACTTTTTCTGGGATGCACTGTATATACCAGCTCGAAAAACTTGTTGAATGTGTGGCCCTAGAGTACAAGAGTATTATTATATATTAATTATGAGTATTATTAGTATCGCTAAAATCAAGATTTTTCTGAGGCTGAAAGTTGGAGAAAACATTACATAACATAATTCTTTAACAGGATATCACTCCTGAAATCTAGTCATCTGAAACAAATAAATGCTAAGTTAAAATCAGCTAAAATTATCTAAAAAAGAAACTTTCATATTAATTGATTTGCTTTTAGTAGCTGCATTGATGCACAGTGTACATTAGTAGATAATTAAAGGTGCCTTTATATTTGATATAAAATTGTTTTTTTATCCAACTTGATTTGTAAAAAAAAAAATTCCACCTTTCCAAATGACCAAACAGTTATGTCGTTTGCTTAGAATTCGAGTGAGCAGGAGTCTCCTTCATTATGTAAATACTCATTTTCGTATGTGATATTGCTGTATGTCTTGCATAACTATTAGTGTCTAATATGTATGTTGTTTGTTAGCGTAAAGATATTAGCCTATCTTGCATGTTGGAGATATCCATCCATAAATGTTTCTGATACAGTTTTTGACATGGTGAATATATCCTTTAAATATTTTTATCCTGAGTTCCTCGTCCCTTTCTGCTAACGATGCAGTCAAGCTTCTAAGCTGCATTGCAGGAATATTTCAACTGTAAAAAAGTGCAATAAAGATTGTTTTATGTTTACCTCAGAAATATTTGCAAATATGTTTGATAATTTACTTTTGTAATGCTGTATAACGGTTTTACCAATTAAATGTCGATCTCGCTTCATATATACATGAATATGGGGGACAGAAATGTCACATTTTTATAAAGTTACTTGGTGTAGAATATAACTTTTCATGGAGGACTTTTACTTAGGGTGTGTTCAATGTCCATTTTCAAATTTTAAACGCCAACATGAACGCTGATCTTGGGTGTTCATTGTCCCCATTCCCTGTCGTAAAAGTAAACGTCTTTCAGATCTCCATTCAGAGGAAAATTTAAACGCCGAAAAAGATGCGTTTTGAATCACGATCTGCTTTCATTTTACAACCTTGAGCATCGCGAAGGTAACGAAATATGACACTGAACACAATCGAGTTTTCAAACGTCTTTAAATGTGCTCTCGCAGTGGAAGCTTCCGTTGCAAAGTGAAAACAAAAGCGCAGATGTTTGTTTTTGAGAGCGGGGAACTTAAAGTGAATTGTTAGCTCTGTAAGAGTGGAAACTTGTTATCGAAATGACAACTTTCACTCCTCTCAGAGCGGTTTGCCACTCAAAAACGGGTTGTCCTTCGTTTAACTCTTCTGAACGAGTGGAAATTCACTTGTTTACGTGTAGAGAGTAGCTGCATCATAATTATTTTCAAAATATAATGCTAAAACCATTGCACAGACATCAGCTTCCGAATGGGCTCGACTCCAGCTACTCATGTGGCTCTGAGATACGTACATTTTACCGGCATGTGGGGTAGAGAAAAAGTCTAAATGTCAAAATGTTTTGGCAGAAAATAGCAACAACTGTATCTTATCTTCCTTTTTACCAGACATGCACTTTCCTTGGCAGGGAAGGAGAGTTTTAAAGGCATTGAAAAGTGACATTCATATTTCAATATTTTTTTTCTTCAATAAACCTTTTCATTAATTTGGTTAAATAATATGAATGTTTCTATATTGGTGGACCTAGTACCATAGAAACTTGTTTTAACTCTTGAGGTCCTTGGGACCATAAGAATTACCTTGTAATATAGGTTTTCCGGCCAATTTCATACACTTATCATCCGTTTTCATTTAATGTGTATTCAAATTCGTGTGTTTGATGCGACAGACTGACTTTAGTCAAACAATTTCGTGTTCATGCTCTCAAATCCGTTTTTAGGCACACAAAGTAATGGTTGCAAAGTTCAAATTCGGATATAGGCATTTAATTTCATTATTTGTGCATTCAAATTAGTACGAATTTGAGTATACGGAATAGTTATTGCCGAATGTATGCTTATTATGTGAAGTAGAATGCGCAAATACGAAATCGATCGCAACAATCGTTAATTTTGATGATTAAACACAATTTTGACTGGCAACATTTTGATGCATCAGCGTTTTTTCCGAAAATGAATGCCTCAAATATGCAATTGATTGACAAAACAATGAAATTGACGAGGAAAACCTATATCAGGAATCTTGTTACATCAGGGTATAGACGAGTATGACATGCTTCTATTGTAACAAGGTTTTCAGTAGAACTGTTTACTAAAATATTCACATTTGATGTATGCTTTTCAAACAAAGTTGTTCTTGACAACCTAAAAGCTTTCCAGAGGATAGCCAGACATAGCAACATGTATTGTACTGAGGTATTATAAGTGCATCTTTTAGTTGCCAAGGGAATCTTGTTCACGTGCATCAGCCAATATAGGGAGAACCTCCTGACAGGATTTTAAATTCTTTTAGGCTATCCCCAGGCATTGGCTGATGCACTTCTTTTCCCTCTATATTTTGTTATGTTTCAATCTGTTGTTTTGTCATAATTGTTTTATAATGTATTTTTGTTGCCTGGAAATGAAATAAATAAAATAAAAATAAAATAAATAGAGTAATTTGAACAAAAGGCAACTATGAAAGTTTCAATCTACTGAACCCTCAGCCATCATCTCTTCTCGGATATGATTCGACATGTTTGATGTAGACATTGTAACAAATGACTCCCAACATTTATTGTATACCGTACATGTTTATCACATTTTCTAGAGAGAAAACATGGAAAATTGCCAGTGAAAATTTGTCTTTGCTTGAGTGAGATATATCGAATTTTTCTCTTAGTCAGCAGATTATGTTCTGCTTCATCATGTGAAGATCCCCGCTGCCAAAATGTCAGCTTGGATGTGATTATGTGACAGGCTCTACGCTAGCCTTTTTTCGTTGTGATATTAGCTTATTCCCTTCAATCTTAAGTGGACCATCATGAAAAAAGGATCATAGTATTTCCAAAGTGTTTGAGCGAGTGTATATTATAATGCAGAATTAATGAAGTTAACCTAATCAATAGGTTTCTGACGAATATTTGCATTTCAAGGACACACCTTTCTGAACAAATAAGGTTGTTCAAATTTGTATGATTTATGTATATTTTGTTTACATATTGTAAAATTTTAACTAAATATGTTGTCTTTCAGGTTAAAGATTGCTATATTTATTATCTTAGTTTTGTATTTTTATGTAGCTTGCCGAGTTAAAACACAAAAAATGCAATTAATTTTAAATTAAACATGCTTGCCCTGTGATGTAGCTGCAGTTTAGTAAGCTTATGATTTCGTATTTTATTTCCACATAACGATGTATATCTCATATTTTCCTACTATTGTGGTATTGGTTAGTCATTTTAACGTGTATATAAAATCACTGTGAATCAATCAAAATAAACTACATGATAATCCATGGAATTAATTGTGAAACTTTTAATTTGTGTGTTGTGTTATGCCTTTGTTTCTTTGTTACAATATTTTAATAATTCTGTTTGCTCCAAATTGCAGGGTATTTAGTAATTGATTTGGTTAAAAAAAAAAATTGAAAAAGAGGAAGAAGAGAGAGAATTAATCAACTCATAAGAGATAGGCAATGATAGGGGGACTATCAAACAAATGTCTGATGTTGTGAAATACTTGGGTAGAGAATGCACAGAATGAATAAAATATTAAAGGGGAATTATCCCCTCAGAGAAATTTAGCTTCAGTGAATGGAGACAAACCCCCAAAACATATTGGGAAAGTTTCAGAAAAATCAGGCAATGAATAAGAGAGATATGAATTTTTAGATTTTGAGATCACTTATGATATGGAGATCCTCCAATTGGTAACGCGACCATGATGTGTGATGTAATGCAGGGAGATCTTTCCCATATCTATTGTACACATTGTACTAAAATCCTCTTTTTTCTTAATTCTAAAGGGAGAATAAAGAATCTTTTTATGAGATGACTTGTAAATATATGAAAGTCGTAATATATCATGAAAAGAAAAGCTGTTCTATCATTAGAATGAAAATAAAGAGACATTTTGAATAGTTTTTGTGCACACCATATGGGGAGTTCTCCCTTTGTGACATCACAAATGTTGACCGCGTTGCCAATGGGAGATTTCCTATGTCATTAGAGATCTCAATATTCAAATACTCATAACTTTCTTATCATTTATCTGATTTTCACCAAATCTTCACTAATGTGCTTATTTGATTTTTCTGCATCCACAGTAAGCCAACTATCTACAAAGGGACAATTCTCCTTTAAATATCAAGAAATAGCATAGGCCTACCGGGGCAATAATATATAGAGGAAAGGAGAATAGCTCGAAAATTATATGAGGAGGTAGAGAGAGAAGAAGAGAGAGAGAGGGGGAAGAGAGAGAAAGAAAGAAAGAGAGAGGGAGGAAGAGAGTGATAGAAAGGGAGAGTGATGTTCAGAGAGGTAAGAGATTGAATTTATACAGGGAGGTTAATTATGACAACAGCAAACTTAATACAATAATTTAAAAAGCCCCCCCCCCCCCCAGTCCCACATCAATTTAGTTAATTTAGTTGGCGACCTGTAGGCATGGACCGCTGCACTATCAAATATCCTTCAGAAGTAATTGACATGAATGACATTTCAGAAAAATTCAACCCCCCCCCCCATTTCCGATAGTGCAAGATCTGCAGCTGTCATTTACAACACATGAATCCTGTACACAGATGTTACGACGATTTCAAATCTATTTCCTGTCACGATGTAAAGGGTGAGGAAGTATCCATTAGAAGTCTATCGAGCTTAATTCATGGGTGCATCGTGGATGCAAATCTATGAATAGATCTCAATTCATATCAATATTCCTACTCAAGAACAGCGGTGGCTTCGAGATTACCAATATAGAGGCGGGGGATGAGGCCAATTGGGGGCTGGATGCAGACGGTTAATATAGGTTTTCCCGGTCAATTTTAAACTCTTTGCAATTGAATTCGTTAATGTTCATTCAATTCAAACGATACCTCATGGAGCGGAGCCATCGGTCAATTGAGTTAACGTGTAGATTTTTAATCGCGATCACATATAATTTTGAATTGAATTGAGTTGAATTGAATCGAGTTGTTTTCCATATCATCATCACATCAGATATTTTCACATATAATATCATATAAAGTAATTCATACTAACGATAAATTAATTTCTAGTAATTAACAGGAAATTTGATTTGATTTGATTTGATTTTATTCGTCGAGTGAACATATTATGATAGAAAAGAAAGAAACACCGACAAGGATAGCCCACGAAAGCCGAAAAGGCTTATTTACAATGGGGTCCTTTCTATAGTGAAACGTAGGATATATATGACATAATGAGAACAAAGTATAATAACTAAATTATTACATACATATAACAACAGATAATAATACAAAAAGGTGAACGAATCCACCAACAAAATTTTGCTAAATATTAATACATACAAATATAGTTTAACATAATTGTACTCTATAAAAACAATGATTGATTGTGACTAAGCTGTTATCTGCATGTTGTGCTAGTTTCCTGTTTTAGGTGTTACTCTTGAAATTAATAAACTTCTTAATAGCTTTAACATGATTTGGAAGAGAATTCCAGCATTGGATACCATAAAAATAAAAAGTGTTTCCTATAATTATATCCTTCACGTTTAGTCCATTAGGCCTATATGATGATAACAGAAGGACATGCTAAAAAGCAATGCTTGTATTTTGCATGCCCCAAGTTAAGTAACAATGTTTTGTATGCTTGTACAAACAACAAAGTTACACATAATCAATATAATGTATATTTTTTTTATAATAGATTGTATCTGCAAGATTAGGATAAAAGGATATTTTTTGGAAAAAAGTAGACGTTAATGAGAGAGAGAGAGAGAGAGAGAGAGAGAGAGAGAGAGAGAGAGAGAGAGAGAGAGAGAGAGATAAGGGGGTTGGGTCCAGCTAGTTCACTAGGGGTTGTTTGAATACTGCAAGAGGATTTGTTTTTTCAGTTTTGTTTTAAAGCATGTATAAGACTTTAACTCTTTACACGCTGAATATATTCTGAAGAAAAATAATGACAATTGTTGTTCAGATATTTTCTCTGAATTATGCTTTTCAAATGACAATATTGATACTGGTAGCTTTACAGACGTTACGTACGATCATGGATATATATCCATGGTATGATCAACAGCTAATTTTTACTTTCTCTTGTACAAAAATCACTGAGAAAAACAATTATTACAATTGTTCAATTTAATTCTATGATTGTGCAGCGTGGCAAGGGTTAAGGTCTCTGCTGAGTGAATTTCAATATTTAGGTCCGTAAAATGAGACTGTCTTTGAAGCAAGGAGAGTTCGTGTGCGAGGAAGATGGAAGGAGTTTGCTTGTCTAGAAATTCGGACGAAAGTGCTTGTAAGAAATGTCAAATTGATCGGAGATAGTTTAAACTTGACCAGGAAAACCTATTATTATACTAGGTATATTAACATACATGTATAATTAATGTGTGATTATCAAACAAAATATAGATGGGGCAGACACCTGTACCTTTTGTGCCCCCCGCCTGGCTACCTCATAGTTGCCAACTAAAAGTGTTTGTGAGGTGGTCTTAATAGACAAGTTGCGTGGTAATTTACCTAAATCTATTATGAAATTGCCCTCTACGCCCCCTTTTCTGTCAGTGTGCCCCTCACCCTGAGTCCGAGTATCTGAAACCTTTGAGCTATTCATTTACTATTTAAAAACAAGTTAAACTACAGTGACCTTCGGATAACGGAGAGGCAGGCCTGGCTGCAGCCCGCCCGGGCCCCCACCCCTCAAAAGTGCTAAAGAAGTGGAAATGCACGCCGCAGTAGAGGCGCGGAATCGCAGGCCGCGCCCCCCCCCACCGCAGCGGCCAAAAAAAGAAAAAAAAGAAAAAAAAGAACGAAAGAAAGAAGAAAGAAAAGAAAAAAAAAAAAAAAAATATAGTATATATATATACTATATATATATATATATATATATATATAATATATTAACACTAACCCCCCCCACCCGGCTAAAAAAAAAAAAAAAAAAATGAGTCTACCTATTCGCTGCCCGTGTAGATGAAATCCTGGATCCGCCACTGAGTTTACACTTTTTTTTTGCACATGCCTAACTTTTGGTTCGAAACAGCAACAAATGGAAGACAAAACCAAAATGAAAGAAAATATGATGAGGGATGGTGATTGCTCAACTTTTTCGAAGTGTTCCTTTGAGCAGCGTAACCTCATTCTAAGTATGGGCCGCCCCACCCCTTCAAAACAAAAAAAAAAAGAACGCACAAAGACAAAAAAAAAAAAAAAAAAAAATATTTAAAAATAGCGTCCCCTGATTTCCCTTAAAAAGGTAAGTTTGCTCATAGATACTTACGTCACGTCACTGACCGACTCGAGTACTCTGATTATAGGCCCCCAAGTGTGGCCCCCCCCCTACGTTGGCGCATACGTTCGGGGTGGCGCTATTTAAATACCAACTTTGGACAAGTTAGGCGCGGATCCGAGCTCCGAATTGAATACATTTGTCGGGCCCAATTGTATAGTGACAATAGCGGCTCTATTATGTTTACGCATGGGCCCGATACTTTTATTGTGTGATGTCAGGCAGCGTCCGCTACTGAGTTAGAGAGCGGGAAAGAAAATGTGGCTCTTGAGATGAGGTGAATTAGCTGTAAATGAGGCATTTAGGCGGTTTTCTTGGATGGGCGTGGCAGAAGTGGGCGTGGCACTACGTATTGAGCTAACAGGTGGTACGTGCGCCAGGCTGATGTTGGTATGGCGCGGAGATCGAGAGAGAATTAAAAGACCGATAATTACTTTTTGACCTCAGATTGTAATCAGCTAGATAAAAGCTAAAATATTTTTTAGTTTCTTGCTTCGAGCGGTGTATGTTAAGAGTTTGCCTAAATATTTAATTGGCTGGTATTTTCTACTGAATTTAGAAATAACTAAAAAATCACAAGCCAAACAAATCCTTCCTCCAAGTTTAAACAAACTGTTCAGGTAAATTTGTTAAATCAAAACTCAACTCTTCCAACGGGAGCTAGCTGAGATGTCATTTGGCCCATACCCCTCCTCCGATCCCAGCCCCATCCCCACTCCTCCTATTCTACCTACTTAACGCCCGAGGGATCATGCCCAGGCCATGCCAGCCCCCCGCCCCCGCGATTGGCTTTTGTGACAAAACACAGCTCAAAGTCTTGCAGGTAATACGAACTCAGTGCAGTGGAGCATATTTTCCTTTTTGAGTAGTGTACTACATTGTATGAACCTTTTTTGGCCTACAATAATTAACATTTAGATCCCTCTCTACGTGTTCCAGGAATAGGACCTCGGTTGAAGCTAGCTCTGGACATAATTCCATGATGAATACACAACAGTGACAGTGATCACGATCGCGGTGAATGCAAATGCTGAATGTTGAAGGAACCTTCATCAACGTGTATGGATAAAAATGAATCTAACGTTAGTCAGTTGTGGACTGGGACCGTTTGGGTGAATTGGAAAGAAGACTGAGCTAGCTGAGATTAGTTTATGGTAAAGGTAAGAAATGTCCCAGTATTAACTATTAATTTAAACATGATAAAATTTATGGCATTTGTAATTGTAGATAGGATGAGCATGATGAGAACTCAGTCTGAGAAGCTAAGAATTTTCAATTGTGTTTGTAATAAAATAAATGTAGAATAAAAAAGCTCTAGCTCCTCCATCTTCCACAGCTAACTCAATCTCAGATTGTCATCCTCTCACTATTCTCTACATTGTAGCTGTCTGTCTGTCTGTCTGTCTGTCTCTCTCTCTCTTTGTCTCTCTCTTTCAATATTTTTACTATGATTGTTTTTTTAGTTTTTGCCCACCCCTTGTCTTTAACATATTTTCTTATTGATCAGTGTGTTTTAGCTTTGAGTTGGAACTTGGAGGAAGAGAATCTTTCTCCAAGCTTGCAGTTAAATTGGTCTGTGAACTTAACTATCATTCTGTAGCTATATTATATGTGATACGTCTTGTCGAAATGAGAGAGAAGTCGCAGATCAAAGATCCGAGTAAATCGACAAACTAATAAAAAAGTCATAAATTGTTGAGAGGAAATTTTTTTTTTATATTTCCTGGTTCTACGCATCTTCTCTTTGCTGTTCTCGTCTTAAAAATGATGTGAAGATGGTAGGGAAAGTGGTAAAAAAGCAGTTTTTCGGCGAGTGACTTTTTTCCTTCGGCGATAATTTTTTTTCCCGGACATACAATAGGACCCATTCCCTGTTCACACCATTTCCTTTATCCCGCCACTTCTTTTTCGCGTTTTCCCCCCACCTGTTCCCTCCTTCCCCTCTCCGTTTAGCTCCGCCCTTAGCAACGCATGGCTTTGTCAGTGATGTGTGATTTCAACTGGATTTTTGTTTGTTTTTGTGAGCGAATAATGAACTAAACTCTCTTTAGCTGCACTCAGAAATTTTGCGTGCGATCATACAACCTGCTATGAATAAATTTTCATCCGGGATAGCGGAGCAGCAACGAATGTCAAATCTAACAATCGGGTGGGGAGAGGGGGGGCGGGAGTTATGTGGGGAAAAGCTTCTTATTGCTTGACTTAGCTATCTGGATCCAAATGATGTTAATATTTCAGCATTTTATTTTAAGGGCCGCGATATCTGTTGTCCTGATGGGAAATTAAAACCTCCCTATTAACAAATTTGGTTCCATCAGGAAACATAGAGCAACAAAAGAGGTGACGTGATAAATACTCTGATACAAATTTTGGTTAAAGTCTTCTGCAGTTTATTTTACAAAGTACGTGTTTAAGAAAGTAGCGTTTTACTAAACACGACGAAACAAAATACGATTTACTCTTTAATTCATTTCTAAAAATGATTAATATCTTCTTATTACTGGTAACAGTTTGATCAATAAAGACGAGATCGAGCAAATCATTTATCGTTTTTATTTTCATTGTCTTAGCTAACTCTAGCCACTCATAAAACAGTGATCAGAGAAATTCTAATACATTCGTGTAGAAGCGCAAATATTATTAAAACATTTCTGGAGGCTTTATCTCTTCTTAAAATATTACTTATTCAAAGAATATAAACAAATGTAAGCCCGTGTAACAAGAAATATTAGTCTATAGACCATTATTATGTTCGAAAATTTCCAACAGAGTCAGATCAAAATGACTCGCTTATATAATGAGTAAAAGAGTATACGCCGAGTTGACATTCAAAAGAACGCACGCAAACATCGGAATAAAACCCCAAAGGTTTAAAATAGTTTGTTATTTAGCGCCAGGATGGTACAATTTCTTAAAAGAGCAGACTTTTTTCTTATAACAATTAGAAGAGCATGACGTTTTAATTTTATATTACGAGAGTATATAAAACAACTAACCAATTTAGTTTCTTTTGTATTGAGAAGATATGAATGTTTATTTAGACAACATGCTTGCTGCGTTGTCCCCTCCGATCCCTAGTGCGTGTACCGGAGCACGAGTATTGTTCACTCTTTTGCGTGTATAACCTGAATGCAGCCTCCCTCATTGGTGACAATTCGTTTCACCTTTTGTACAAAGTGATTGCTAGGCATTTCGGTGAGTAGAGCAAAGTGACCAAAATTTGGTCTTAATTTTTATCGTGGCATCGGAGTCCGAGCGAGCGATAAGTGCAGACTTCTGCAGACTTTGTGTTGCTCTCGTTGATAATCCTCGACTTTCCAAGGTGACGAATTCTCCTCGTCGTGTCAGAAGGCTATATCATTCTCGCGACTTCCACTATTTAATTCCTACAGCTTGTTACTTTAATCAAATTCAAGGCAATGACTATCAGGCGGCGATCAAGCAAATTCAACTCCGAAATAAGGATTTTCAAAAATCGCGAATAGTCTCTCCTTTCGACGTGACGCATCACATATATGCAAGCTATAGCTGATGCTAAATGTTGTACACCAAGCTACAATGTATGTTTAAGAGGAATATGTGGAAACAGACATTGCTTTCAATAACCATGATTGTTATCATATAGACAGTTAACACAGTAGGAAAGTTTTGGGCCTAAAAACTTGTGCACTCAACTAGCAATTCTGCATTCCGTAAATTTACTTTGAAACACACACAATTACATTACCGGTCTTTTGACCCCTAATCCTCTGGTAATGTATTATCAGTCTGGTTTCAAAGACACACTTGAATTGATAAGTACAATGGGGGTGTGTACTGTACACTCCTATTCTTTACAGGTTTCTAGTCATGCAAAGTATTATAATAGACCTATTCAGTTATACATGTTATATAATCTATTAGGAAAAGTGCCTGGAAACGACCAAAATGGGCAGATTGCCCCTCCCCTTGTCCTAAATTTGTTCCATATGCTTATTGTTTTTGTAAAGTTTGGTTACCTAAGCTAGCAGTAACATTTGCCTTGTATAATTGTTTTATCATTCAATTGAGCTTCCTCTCCTATTTAAAAAAAAAATTATTTTAATGCAGATCGAGCCAGAGCTTACGGTATACCATTCTGTGGACATTTCACGTTGCTGCACCATCAGCTTTGGGTTTAAACATCAACATGAATTACCTTTAATAAATCTACCTAATCGGCCTGTCTTACAAAGGATGCATGTGGACCATTATTCCTGAAAATGATCTTGATTCCTCTCTTTGCAGCAGACCTAGATTTAGAAGATGGTGAGCTTCAATGGACCTGTGATGAAAGGTGTTGGCCGCATTGCTATAGCAACCATTTCACTGGTGGTGGTGATGGTGGTGATGTTGACTATGGGTTATAACGATACTGTGACAAGACTGGAGAAACATGGCGAACGAGATAACAGTGCTAGTTATCAATATTACAGGTAAAGTTAAAGAGTTACTTGTTTTTCATTCATTTTAGAGAATCAACACTTTACTGTGTATTGTTTTGAACTTTTAAGAGTAAGAAGATATATCTGAAGAAATGACACATATAGACAACTGCCCGGCCCCTTGGTTAGGGTTAGGTTTAAGCTTAGGGGAATAGATCCCTAGGTAACTAGTTGTCTAAGGGAGTCCAAAGGAAATCCATGAGAAAACTGTTTTTAAAAAGAATTTTTTCAGGGTTTTGGGGGCATTTCCAGGGCAACTCTGTGCCACCTTGTAGTTTTTCCATTGCCTCGATCCCAATAAATGGTTTGTTGATACCAGTGCTGGTAAAGTTCACTCGTAAACTATTTTAACTTTAATTTGTTTTAATTTATTTTAAGTTTTATCAACATATCATTATTTGTACATTTTATGAATGGTCAAATATATAATAATAATATTAATAATGATGATGATGATGATGATGATAATTTTTGTTTGGTATTTTTATTTCATTTTATTTTATCTATATACATCTGTATTTTCTTTTTCCTCCCACCAGATCAATGAGCAATGGAGCCAAATTAACCTCATCATCGTTCACAATATCTATCAATACGACCACCATCCTTCATACAGTCGATGAACGGTTCTTGTCAGTTGGCGTGACTATGGGAAGCCTGAATCGAACACTTGGACAAAATTATAAGTGAGTATAAATAAGAAGATCCGTCATTGTCTGGGAGTGTGGATCAGGAACTTGGATATGGGCATACATTTTTTGTAAGATAGATAATGAAATGACCTTTCGTTCAATTTGACTAATGTTTCTTCCTCGTGGGCTATCTTTTTGTAGGGGCCTAGAATAAACATTTTTTGTTGTATTTTGCTTTTTTTTTGTTAATTATGCAGCAGTGGTGTGTTTTATTTTGTTTAGATCTTTTTTTTTTTTTTTTTTTTTTTTTTTTTTGGGGGGGGGGTGCAGCAGGTGTTGTTGTTCTGCTTATTAATGATAAATAATCGAGGACCCAACCTTATTTTGTCTCTATGGACTTGGATAATGCTAGGCAGAATTATGTCATAATTAATCATGATAATTGCTATTTACAATAACTTATATAATAACAGTAATGATGATAACTTGATGATGCTATTTAAAAAGGATATTTTCGGTGATTGTACCTATGATCCCCCTCCAAATGTGATCATAATTTATAAAATATAATTGGTTTTTGCAGTTACACTAGTTTATGGACAGCGGCACGAGGCCTAGCACCAGCTATTTACCGTATGGGCGGCGCAGAGGCCGATTTTACTACCTTCAACACCTCAGTAAACTGTACAACAGAAATGGACGATGATGATGAATTAAAAGATCGCTATGGAAAGCTGTTTTTTCATAACATGACAGTTTGTGGTAGGTGATAATGTGTCATTATCTTCTATTTTATAGTATACAGTGGTGGATCCAGGTGGGGATGCAGGGGACGCATGCCCCCTCTATAATTTGAAAACCACTCATTGACTGTACATGTTGGACACGACTATGTAGTGCATATTTAAAGAAATACATATATCTTTTTGTGGGATGGGGAGAGGGCTCATCTTTTATACATGTACTTGTAGGCCTACATGCCAGATATAAACACAAACACAATGCGTGATTCAATGCAAAAAAATAAATAAAATAAATAAATTAAAAAAAATAAATAGATAGTTTAATCAATTCAATCAGTTCAACTAGTTGTCATGTCATTCAAATCGAGGCAGCTATTAACTTTGCTACCTTGCCAGAACTCCCCGTACACAATTGCACAGATACGGTGCAAACTGTCATGGGCAAGCAACTGGTCTATAATGCTTTTACACATATTTCACTTCACTGCCTTTTTTTATTCCCTAATCAGCACATGTATGGGATAACATCAATGAATTTGCTCGCTCTGTCGGCTGGGACGTTCTGTATCATCTAAATGCTCTGGATAGAAACCAGACAAACTTTGACCCAACCAATGCCCTTCTACTTATGAACTATACCAAACAGAGAGGATATCCAGTGCTGTGGGGACTGGGAAATGGTAAGAGTTATGTTCAGACTTAATTTTTATTTTTCTGCCTCTGACATACCTAGCCTAGTAAAGTTGTTTTATGTCCACTTGGTTGGTCTAATTCTTTGATTGTCTAATACCACATGGGCTAAACCCATATGGCCTACTAAGTTTGATTTATATCAATAGATCAATACATTTCCCCCAGGTCAAATACATACTTGGTCTAGTTCTCATTTACCAGAGTATAATTTGTTGATCTTTAAATTTTTGCACACTAATGGGACTCTCTTTATGTTTGATATTAAAGAAACAAAATGTTATTATTAATTTTGCATTTTTTTAGATTCATACAATTCAATATAATGAGTTTCAAAGCTAACAAATTAATGGCTGATGTTTATCAACATCTAGAGAAAACATTATGATGGTGCAATGAGTGAATCAAACTTCAACAAAATTATCAGTACAACAATTATTACCTTAGAATTAGTTAAGCTTGCAAAGAGTTAAAATTAGCCATTATTGTTCGTTTGTCTTGCAGAACCAAATGGTTTCCCAAGAAAGGCTCATGTGACTGTAAATGGTAGTCAGATGGCAGACGCCTTCCACACTCTAAGGAAGGCCATTACTCGTTTACCAGACCATAAGAATATCTTTCTCGTGGGGCCTGATACTTCTGCTCCGAAGAAGAAGGGAGACATGCTCACCAGTACTGACAAATACCTCAATGAGTAAATAATATTACATAGTTCTGTAACTTTTAATGAAAGAGAATGGGGTTCCATGGGGATTCAAACCTGATAACATTTGGCTACTCGAGCATTGAAAACTTAACAGGTTTCAGGGAAGAATGTCGGCATAGGTTTGCCATAGCTGAGCTGTTAGAGTACCTGTCTAGTAATCAGGAGGTCACATGTTTGAATCCCAATAAACCCAAACTTCTAGTTGCTCATTTTTATGCCTCCGCCACCGAAGGTGGTGCCGGAGGCATTATTTCATATTATATATTTCTGATCAGTTTCCTTCTTGTTCCTGGCCTTTAACCCCAAGTTGATTTCTATCCTTGGGTTTATGCCAGGTTTTAATAGCTTTTGATCACTCGAGCATGGAAAGTTAATGGGTTTCAGGGACAAATGTCCGCATAGGTTTGCCATAGCTTAGCTGGCAGAGCATTTTGTCATATTTCAATGAAAGAGGCGTGATAGCTCAGTTGATAGATTCAAAAGACTCAAGATTCAGTGGTCTTGTAAGAGGGAGATCCCTGGTTCAAAATCATATTGATGCGGTAGTGCCCTTTGATTTAAATCTGCAGGTTACCACTGGGGGACTGCATCTTGTTTTTGTGTTATAATATAGACATTTTTAAAATTTAGCACAAGAACTGATCACCGGTCGTTAGTAAAGTCACAATTTTACAAAGACTTGGTAAAACAACCTCTGGCACTTACTTATAGCCAATCAATTGCTTTCTTAGCCGTGGGGAAAAAACAAACTATCAATCAATTCTTTAAAATCAGAAACGTTTTTCTTGTGATCAGTAATACACATGTATCTTGATAATTTTTTTTTTTTTTTTTTTTTTTTTTACAGTTCCTGCAAGGAGTTGGAATGCAACAAATATCACCTCGTTCCATTACACTACACCAGTGGCCGGACGCAGGATTGCAGAACATGACGGATCCTAACGTTGCCAATTTACTGATCCAAATATACTGAGCGTTCAACAGTCGGTCAAGATTATGGGCTCTGCGGAGAATTCCAAGATCTGATATCACAGATCGGTGTGTAACTTTTGGTGGCTACCCATCGGGATTGGCAGGGACATATGTGACAGGAATGCTGTAAGTAATAAAGTCATTGGCCGAATTCACAAAGGAGGATACTCGCTGCAAAACCCACGGATCCGTGGATCCGTGGGTTTTTTAATCGATGGCTCCACGGATCCACCAGTTTATGATTCACTAACAGTTGACCCAAATTATGACGTATTATGACGCTGTGGATATATGGATTCAGTCGAGTCCACCTTTGTGAATACCAAATTGAAAATCACAGGTCCAACTCTCGGTTAAACCCAGGGTTGAAACTATGGATTTTGCAGAATCCACCTTTGTGAATTCGGGCCAATGTATCTTGGGCTTCCATGAGTAATTTAACACTATGGATGCTTAACTGGAGGATTATACTTTAAGTCTTGGCAGTTTAGTCGACCTGGTAGGTAGGTAGGTAGGTATGGATGCTTACCTAGTAACAGGTGTTGTCTATCACCTCAAGTTTTATCACCACTGCCAGACCTTATGTAATGCCTTGTATATTCCACCCTTTGCCCCATTTAGTAAAGTCATTCAATCTTACTTTCCCTGGCCCAATGATGTCCGAAGCAGGCCAAGAATGTCTATGGTGGGACAGCTTGTTTTGCTGTTGTCCATAAATTTAGCTTCAAGACCGGTATTACCTGTGCTTTTCAAAAAATTTTGGGTCAGCAAATTATGATCCACTCCCCAGGAAAGCCCAAGACCCTAGCTCTTTAAGTTTACAGTTATTTGAAGTTGTTTGGCACAGACAAGCTGAAAAACTGCATGCACACCAGGGAAAACTGGAAGATTTGTTGGCTTACTAGGTTTTGGCAGTTCATATTTTCAAAAGGAAAACATGTGTATTAACCTTGTTTCGTACAATTTGTGCCAGTTAACTTAACAATGAAATGACCGATTGGCTTAAAAGACTCCTGACTGAACTAAAGGTTTAAGATCATGATGACAGACTTTGCTGAAAGAGTGACAGTTTTGTTTTAAAGATCCTAAATGAAGTTTAACGATCACTTTAATCCCATTAACAGAGTCCTGGATAAGCTTGGTATGAGTGCCAGTATGGGAGTTCAGCTGGTTGTTCAACAGGGTCTGATTGGCAAAACAGGAGGCGTTTTTGACGCCAATTATAAACCTCGGCTGGTAAGATAGCAATCATTGATTTGTCTTTCAGCAGAAAAGTTGCACCCAGGCCGTGACAAATTTTTGGGTGCAAATAATTCGGTTTGGTCGTGTTTTTATTGCAAATTTCTGACTGGGGGGGGGGGGGGCTTCCAGTATGCGTAACGAATGAAAGTGTATATACGCTTGCAATGTTTAATTTGTCATGGGCTCATAATCATTTATAAAAAGGATATTTAAACCCCAAGAAACTCTGTTTGTTTGTCCGACTAACCCAAAAATCATGACTGTGAAAGGGTTTCTACCAGTCACAGGTTCAGATTATTTTTATGACAGATATAATGCACAATGTGATTGAAAAGTTGTTGAGACATGTAAATTCATATCAAATGCATTTAGATGATCTAAGACCAGAATTATCAATTATCAACTTTCTTCAAATATATGCTGTAGCTAAAAGAGACAAGTGCAGTTGGTGTTGTCTGTCCGACTGGACACATCTATTTCCCCTTTGAATATTTTGTTCTCCATTAACATGAGAAAAGTGTCATTTATAACAAGATTTATCATCGCATATAATATACATGTAAATTGTTGGTTCTGAAACAATTTTATTGGTGAGATATTTCTCATAGAAAATTAGCTGTAACACCAGTACCCTGGAGCATGATATATTACGATTGTAAGTCTATGGTAAACCCAGTAGGCTTACTGGAACAAGCATCTCTGTAGACAGATTGGGTAACTTTGTGGAGGTTTGCAAATATCTGATCTGTACGTGGGGCCTTACATTCTGTCAGTGCATGAATAACGTGTCAATATAAAACCTTCAAACTTTTTATCGATCATTACATGATCAGAGTAAGTTAAAGGTGACTATTTTTCCTCCATAGACTGCAATTAACTTTAGCATACCTAGGGGCGCTTATGACTATGGGGATATTCAGTCAATAACATCTCAGCATTTATACAACCAGTGAGCTTCAAAATCTTAGGTGATCCCTGTCTAACATAAAAATTGGAATTAGGATTACAGCATTAGCTGGAATAGTATTTTTTTAGATCATAAAGGAAGCTAAACAATCCTGTTATAACTATTGACAATACTGTTATATCGTAAGTGACTAATCATACTCATATTAACTCTGCTCTTCAAAATATCTATAAGTTATTATTACAAAATTGATAAGTATTTCATTGAATCAGCTGAGAAATTAAATTTTCTACATGCAACTATCAAATTTTGGAAGGGTCTAAAAAGTGCCTTTTTTGTACGAAACCTTTATATTTATATTCATATTTTTAGCCATATTGGTTGCTGTTATACCACAAGAAACTTATGGGGACTCGAGTCTTGAACATCTCCAAATCCATTTCTGCAAGACCGAAGACTTCACATCATAACAAAGAGCCTTTTGACTTTTCAAATTACGTACGGGTATACGCACATTGTACAAAGACAAGGTAAATAGTAGTCTGTTTATGCATGTAATCAACTAGTGAAGGTTATTTAAACATGCTAATATTATTCATATTTATCTCATGAAAATTGTAGTGAAACATTCTTCACTATTATTGCTGTCAAGTCCACACTTGTAATTAATATCAGACATTCACATCAAACATTATGAATGTTTACAGTTTTAATTTTGTGACTTGACTTATATGTGTATGAGCTTCTCTCATATAGGCCGACATTTATGTTGTGTATTGTAAATTTCTTAAATTTGTCTTTTTCATGGTTCTTGATGAAGAAATAGATCTATTCCATGTATATAAACATGTAGTTGATGATATATATAATGCACAGTTGAAATGGTTTATATTCTTCGTTTAGAACATGACAATTTATGGAATTTGTATTTTACACAACACGCGGGAGCAGCTCGCAAGTGACGTCACAAAATCAAACCTTTCATTATTCATAATTTCATTGTCCTTTGATGGTTTTCTTCAAAAAGTTCACTGATATTTAAAAAAATTATTTTTTTAAAACAAATTTACTTCTGGGATGGACCTCCCCTTTAATAAATAGTATTGATTTGTTAATTCTCCTTTCTTCTCTTCCTTAAACCCTAATTTTCGTCCAAAGCACCAGGTATCAACCGGGCGCAGTGACTTTAATGATTATCAACATGATACCAATCGATGAGGTTCATCTACAGCTTGAAGAACACTTCAAGAACACCACCATACATGTATACCACTTCATGCCGTTGGGGGCGCAAGGCATCATATCTCCGTGAGTAGATCGTCACAAGTTTTCATTAAAGCACCTATGTTGTGCATCCCCCTCCCTCCCCCCCCCCCCCCAAAAAAAAAAGATGCATACCTTTAAAAGTCTAGTATTGAAATTTTGAATTTTAGTTTACCTTTATGGTTTGTTCATGAGAGTAACTCATATATCCTGTCCAGTGCTTCCAAATTCATATCTGTGCTGCCACGGTTACGGATACAGGGTATGGAACTACAAGATATCCCCGGGGGGGGGGGGGGGGGGGGGGGGGGGGGGTCATTCACCATATTAATAAAGTGCTATGCATTCGTCGAAAAGGGTCTGTTTTCAGCCTGTCAGCGTCATAGACGTTTAGGGGTGTTTTTACTTCAATAGCCATTTTTGTTAAAATAGGGGTGTTTTCAGCTCAAATTGCTCTTCTAGGCACTTATTTTGACGGTTTTTACTCCATTTAGGCATGTTTTTTCCAGTCTGATGGCGAATAGAGGTGCAAATTTGACTTTGTGCAATGGGACGTTTAGGGTGCATTTTCAGGGTGTGGGGACGCGCATGGGTAGCGCTTATGTCATTGAATGCCCCCCCCCCCCTTGGAAAAATCTACTATTGCATCATTTCAAAAGTCCAAGAAACCCTTTGTCCCTTGTGAATGAACTCGGGAAGCCTATTTACTTTAAAAAATGAATTGTTTAGGAAGACATGGCCGGTTGCTTCTGTCTAGTTGGTACATGGCTATTTTAACACAGGTATTTAAAAGCCTTTGTGCTCAGTAATCTGTGACAGCACAGAATGTCCAAAACTCCACCATTTCCTCAATATGAATGTATTGAGAAGTGAATTAGTACATTGTCATTCAAGTGGGCCTATATTATAAGATTTCACTGCTGAAAATGTTTTTGTATGGGCTAGGAACCAGGTCAGTTTTTAGTAGTTGAGGACTTGAGGTGTTGCTACAAGCTTGCTTGTTTGTGTTGGCTTTAATATTGGATTTGATTGGATAATGATATGTTTTGCACCCTTGAAAGAATGCATAATTATCTGCTGAATTTTAATCAAACTTGAATCTTTATGTTTCAGTTTTGGAATAAAGGTGCCTTAATATAATTTCAAACAATTTTCTCCCTGCTTTTCTGTTGCTTTGTGTATTTACCTCAGGCATGGAAAGCTAAACGGTCAGCGGCTAAAAATGGAAAGTGACCTTGTTCTCCCCGACTATGCCCCTCAAGTGCAACCCCCCGGAAGCACCATAGTGTTACCTCAGCAAACCTACGGCTTCTATGTGTTACCAGATGCAAGGGCACTGGTCTGTATGTGATGGCAATTCTTCTATGACAGATATGATTAACTTGAGATTAATACTCTCATCTATGTAATTATGATTATATAATTCATGATGCTGCAAACATGTGGAGCCTTATGCTACCAAATTATCTCAAAGAATGTCTAGTTTAGGATAAACTGGGTAAGCTAGCCCCCGTGCCAAGTCGGCAGGCCTACAGCTCTTGGGGAACTCATACAAGTAGAAGTACAAAGAAGCACTTCCTATGGGATCATCTGTAGGAGAAGCTGGGAAAAAACTCATTAACAAATAAGGACTTTGGAGTTAGCTCGGCACAGCTCTTACAGAACTTTTGAAACAATTTTGTGTATCTCGTAGCTCAGTCATAACATATTATTTCAGAAGCCGGCTCGGCACATCTTTCATTGAAGCCAGCAAACAAGTTACTCTCATATGAACTTGGGACCTACCTCAGTGCAGCTCAGGTGGATATGAAATGATATTGGTATAAGCTCATATGGATTTGGGAGCCTACTCGGTAATAGCCTGTCACAAACTATGGGGAAACAAATTAATACAACTCATACAGACTATATAAATATATCATGGCACCACAAGTATTCACTAAGCAGCATTTGATTATTATTAAGTTTTTAATAAAACAATTTTTGCTATGTTTGAGGAAAAGGTGCAATACCAAAATACATGAGCAGATTACCTTTAGGCTGAAAGTCCTCCATCGGGGCTCTGCGACCATTGCTTAATAATTGTCATTGTAATTAGAGTAATTTGTTTTTATATTTTGCTAACATATATTTACTGGTTATGGTCATCTAACCCTGTATTTTAATCTATGTTTGTCTTATTACATGTATTTACTTGCATGAAATATCTTATAAATGGTTGATTAATCTTTTTATCCACAACTGGATGTATTTTTGCAAGACTTTGTCTCGCAGCCTGCTGTAGCAATTCTTAGCGTTTAGTGTTCCACCCCCAATCATACCTGGATTTAAAAAACAAAATCCTTCCTGCGTTCATTGCAAAGATCTACGAGATCCAATGCAAACCAGACGACAAATTCTCAACTGGTTTTGACTGTGCCATTTGTAACCAGCCCTTGGTGGTGTTTCACCAAGTAAGTTACCGACAACTCTTCGAACGGCTAGTGATCATTCCTTGTGCTAAATGTTTGAGAATGTGATTTAGTATAGCACCCAAGAACATGTTCCAATCGTTCGTAAAGTCATTTGTAACTTCCGAATGACTTGGTGAAACACCTCCCTGGTAATGAGGATTTTGTCTGAGAGGGAATTATAGCCAGGATTTGTATGATAACAGCGCATCAACTTAGATTTGAACCCTGGTCCTGCTGGTAATGAGACCAATGCTCAACAGACTGAGCCTTTTTAATTGTGAGTTTGTTTGTTTTTACTTTGTTTTTTTTTTTTTTTACCGTTTACTAAAAATTGGTATTATTCTGTCATCATTGTAATAAATATTGTCCATAAAGGATTATAACTGAAATGTATGTTGATTCTTTAAGCTGCAAAAAAAGTTATTTGAATATTATTGAGACTTTACCATACGTATATATTTTATGTTTTTTTTTCTTCAAGTAAGTATATTGTATTATATATATATTTTTTTAAAACATGATAATGACTTGAAACATTTTATGTATATTCAGTACCTGTCTGTGTATGTTATTTTTAAGAATATGTATGCAATACTGCTGGTACATAACAATATTGATTTAACACTAATGCTGTATTTTTATATTTTACGGTTCACAAAGTCAGATTCATCTACGGTACTTTGAAAAACTGCGGAAATAAATATTATTTTTGTAATGTTTATATTTTACAATTAATTTTGTCTTAGTTTGATCCTTTCATCCTTGTGGCTAGATTTGTTGTCGGGGTCCGGTCATGATACATTGGGCTGTATGAATAAAAACGTAGCTGCTGGGATCAGCTTTTATCCAGTAATTGTAAATTCGCCCAATGCCATTTCCCCCTCATGAAGGCACTTGCAGCTATGTCAGGCAATCCTTTGATTATACAAATCAATGGTCTATTCATCCTCATGCTATTTGAAGCATGTTGAGCAGGTTCATGAGACTTTCAGGTTTGTAGTCGTACAATACAATTATTTCCCTTTTGTTTGACAGCTGTTGGACTTTCCTTCTCATTCATGCTAGCAATTAGTTATTCATGCTATTTGTGCAAACTTGGATTTGTGTATTTTGTCAGAGACGCTTTCTAACTCTTGCAAGATTTTAAAAAGATACTTTTGTTATGTGTCTCCTATTAGTGACGCTTAGCCAGTATCTTTGAAACTAGAATGCTATGAATTATATGTTAACAGAAAGAGCAAAAATCACTGACCTAAAAGGATACATTTCTGCCACTGTACACTAAACGGTTTTCTAATTAGAACAGTTTTAATGAAAATAATCATTGAAATCTCTGAATTGGCAACGCGAAGAAAAATGAAAAATCACTATTTTTGCATGCAAATTGGCAACTTTTTCTATGCATTTTGCAATTTTCATTTACAGTAAAGAGTTATTAACTATGAATTTAATATTTTAAAGGTTGCAGGAGTAAAATAAAGATATAATTTTTGCCAAATTGAGGATCAAAAAGTGATTTGTTTTGACCAACTGCAAATCTCTGTCATCTATGGGATAAGCAAAAATATAAGTGTCAGACTAACTACTTCTTTTGTGCTTACAGCCCATTGGCCTCCCTTTACAATTTCTGTTGGCCATTTATTATTGCTCTTCCTCTCACTATTGAAATTCATGAGATTGAGGCCTAGTGTTTGTTATTACTCATAGCATGTTTAGAAATTTAATTTTCTTTCTTCTTGCAATCTGCAAAATCTTAATAAAAATGCCAACTATATAGAAAATTCCCTTCCAAAGTTGGTGGAAGTGATAAGTACATGTATGTGCGTACATGTATAAAGTGAATCCAAGAAACACTGTATGCCTTACATCGATAGCTTCATTGAAAAAGGACTTACACGTATAGTGTGACCTTCATTTTTTTTTTCATGTTAAAGAGCAATGTGTGTTCTGATACCAAATTTATAACCCATATGGTTATTGATAACTGAACACCATTCATTTCAATAGTCCAAGTAACCTTTGGCCCTTATTGAATCGACTCGGAGGAAGTGAGCTTGTACATAACCTTAAACAATGAATGAATTCAGGAAGCCATGACTTCTGCACATACATGGAGATTTTGATCTGTATTTTATAAAGGGGTACAAAAGGTCCAAATTTTGTTATAACTTGACAGAATATGTAGTATGATGGCGGTGCCCAAGTCTGCGCACCTAAAATTCGATCTCGATTTTATTACAAAGTAAAATATTATATTGAGAATCATCAATGTTATTTCGTTCTTCATATTCTAATGATCAATGAAACAAAAAAATTCAAGAAATTATTCACAAGAACAATGTTTTTTACGATTTTCAGACGTGCTTGTCATTTTGTGTAGCAAAACTGAATAGTGCCCATGTCTGCGCACTCATTCAATTTGCACGCAATTCAAGCGCAGTGAAGTTTCGGACTTTTATTTTTTGACAATGGTTGAAATTTTCAGGGTAGCAAATGAAACTTGCTGAAACTCATTTTTAATCCATTATTTTAGCATTTTTTGGTTTTAAAATGGATTGTTGAGGTTAAGATTGAAAATTGGTGTCAATTTGATGTTTTGTTCTATGAAAATCGCGCATTTACGTGGGTGCGCAGACATAGGCACTGTGAAGACTTAGGGCACCTTACCATACTGTATATTAGTTCTAGGACAACTACCCCTGGAATATTACCCCAACCAGAAATCTACCTCCTAACTCTACACCTAATCCTAAACCTGTTTCTAGGTATAGTTGTCCTGAGGGTAGTTGTTCCGATACGGGCTATAATATGAAATGAAGGTCACAGAAGTTAAATAATTCTAATACTAGGCTTTTAAATACGAGTAAGGCAAATTCTTTTATATGCCGTTAGAGGCTAAGGGGAAGAATTGTTAAAAAAATACATAACTATGAATTACTAAGGATGAAAGATAATTTCCAGATTTGTATAATTGTACAGTATTTTCTTATCAAGAAAAGGAAAAGATGTTGATCGGTTGAGAGAATGAAATAGTTGATGATAGGGAGAGGGGAGAAGACGAATAAGTGCAAGAGAGACGGAGAGAGAAGAGAAGAGCTAAGTGAACTTGAGTGAATGAAAGATAACATCAACTAAATTGAGTGAATGGAAGAGAAAGAAGACAATTAAATTGAGAGAACGAAAGCGAGAGGAAGAGAATGACCGTAAGTGTACCTAAGCGAAGGAGAGAGAGTGAGAGAGATGGAAAGTACGGTATAGGATAGGGAGGAGAGAGGAAGAAAAGAGAGATGGGCAGAAATCACAAAGAGAGAGGGGGAAAATAACCTGGATAAGTGTACAATTATTTTGCTCTAATCCTATATAAAACTTCAATTCATTATTTTTTAAACCATATCCCTCTTTTTCTTTGACTCCCTCTCTCTCCCTCCATCCATCATTCTTTCACTCCTTCTCACCATCTTTCTCTCCTCACCATCTTTCTCTCATCCAAAACAACTTGCTTTTATTGTATCTCTTACACCCTTGCTCAATAATGCTTTCATTATCATATCCATCTCTTTCTTTCATCCAACAGTATTTCATCACTAAACAGAATCTTATGCCGAGGTCACAACCAGGGTCCCGTAACATTGATTGCAAATTTGAAAGAACTACTTTGATTGCCTGCTGATCAGACTTTTGAACCAAAAGCGCATGCATTAATGATTGTGATTGGCTATTGCAACTTTGCGATTGATTGCAAACCTTTGTGTTACTGAGCCCAGGGGGGCATTTCATCAAAGGACTTGTCAGATATTTTATCCGACAAATTTGCTCTCAGCCAATCAGATGCAAGCATTTCAGTAGCTTATAACAGTTTGTCGGATAAAACGTCCGACAATTCCTTTGATGAAATGCCCCCCTGATGTGTATGTTTTTAAAAGTGTGCGCCCAACAGCCTGCATCAGGCAGTTGAAAACTCAGATGCACAGGTTTGTTTGCAAAATCTGACACAGATGCAGATGCAAAAGGGTGCATGACTGACCCATATCCATAAACCCCATGTCACACTGTCTTAAAATTGAGCAAGGATGGACACACGATCAAGGAAAATTTTAATATTTGCTCTGATCACGAAAGCATCAGTCCATTCCTGTACCCTTCGTGTGTTGTTCGAGTGCCATTGTGCAACTGTCTGTAGATATTGTTCTTGTTTTGGCTCTTGTTTGGCTGTTGACCAAGTTCAGGGCTAACCTTGCGCCAACCCTAACATTTCATATTTTGTGTGTCCATCTTTGCTCAACTTCAGGACAGTGTGATTCCACCTTAATAATAAAGTTGTGACCATGGCAAATCGCAGATAAAATTATCTTTAATACACTCTTTGAACAAAGCTACCATTTAAGAACCCAACATTGCGTTCAATATATTCATTTATTTTGTATCTTTGTTCAAACTTTGAATATAGCTTATATGCTTTGCAGCAACATACTCTTCCAATGTAAACGATTTATTTCATAATAAATACATTTCTTTTGAGAGCAGTTATATAGGATATATGTCAAATACAAGTGTTTGGTCACGCCAATAAATTCAAAAGAATCATCAGATATACAGAACTTTGCGAATATTATACTCAAGCCTTGACTTCCTTTCTAATTCTGAAAATCAAAGTAAATCAAGTTGGAATATTACAAGAACTAATAAAAAAAAATACAAATACAAATACAGTGAATTCAAAATCTTAATTTACAAACATGACATAATCAAATAGGATTTCAAATTTAACCTCATAAAGAAATGTTGTATCTGTGCTTGTTATAACAGGAGTTTTATACAAGGTTCATACACTTTTTTTAACCAGAACTTGCCTACATTGTAGGACACACGACGCTCTTGGATTCTCAATGCTCTCGGCTACATAAGTTGAATATTGGCAAATTTTGATATTCCATGACTTTCCATGACTTTTCATGGAAAAATAGATTTTCCAAGACTTTCAAGGCCTGAAACACAAAATAGCAAAATTCCATAACTTTCCAGGTTTTCCATGACCAGTACATGTATGAACAAAATAAATAAAATAAATGCTCCAAATTTTATTGTCCGAAACGGATATTTATTTTGCCCCTTTTCTCGTGGGCCCGGCAGCCGCTGAGCAGCGCCAGAAGGACATTGCTCTATCCCCCTCTTGTTGAACGCCAAACAGGGAAGCAGCAACAAGGAGTTAGGAAAAACCCTACTATAAACAAGCAAGTACACAGAGACAAAAAACAAGAAAGTTTAACTTAGAATAACGTATCAACATCGATACCATGTCCAAGCTACTGTGATTGACATTCCTTTTGAAAAAAATAAAAAATAAAAAATTGTGTTTAGACTAACAAACATTCAGAATAAGCTGCCCCCATACTTGACATCATCTCTAATTAGGCGTCTTCTCCAATCAAAAGGCCCAGTTTCCCGCAGCTTCCTGGGAAACATTCGGCTTTCAGCTTTTAACATTGTTTAACATGTTTAAGCCGTATTAAGATTTCGGGATTCTATTGAAAAGCCGATAAATCGTCCTTTGGAACAAAAGACGCAGGAAACCGACACCTTTAGAATGGAGAAGGCACCTAAGCTCTAGTGACAATTGCTGCTGGCTATATTTTGTCTAAGATGTAGGTTTAGGGTTAGGATTGCAATTGGGTTTTATGTTAGGTTTAGGGTAGGGTATAGTGTTAAGTCCAGGGTTAAACTTAGTCATTGGATTAGTGTATGGAAATTACAACAGAGCAGTTATTGCCCAAGCAAATGTCGTATAATGTGCCTAAAATCTCTTGGAAAATGTATGTAAAGTACTTCAAAAGCACAAAAATTCAATATTTGTCCATACATAATTCTCCTAGCAAATGTACTTGTGTATAAGTACTTCAAAAGCACAATTTTTCAAAACATTTGTCCATACAATATTTTCTGTAGATGCTCATATAGATATTGCATCCATGAAGGCACATTTTTCCCCTTTGATATAAAATTACAATATGTAGTGATATAAATTTTGATCCATAATAAACATATCATTATCTCATAATAAAAGCTACATGATTATCTGCCACTTGAACTGATATATTTCTGCATTCACAATGGGTTTCAAATTTACAATGGGATTGGAGCAGCTTTACATACATGTATTTCAAACCAAAATCGGGCGTATTCATAGAGACGTCCATTGTAGCAATACTGGAGCTATACAGTCTGTGTAAAAAAAATGTTACAGTAGGGGGAAAAATATTTAGGTATGAAATCTTCTCAAATGATGTGTGAATGTGGTACCAACTTAAAGCCAAAAGATCCTTCTTGCTGATGCACTTTGCTTTGTATAATTTGCTTTTGGAAAACAAAAGTTATGCTAAATTTTGTGCGGTGATGAGCTTATCGAAATTACACACATCTATTGTTTCGGTGCGCTGAATTAATGGCTATTACAATGTATGTGCGAAACCCATAGAAAAGCATAGGCAAAGTACATTTTTTCCTGATAATAGAAAACTGGTCATATCTCAAGATCTACAGCATCAAATGGGATGATAAAAATTGCAGAGGAAAGCCTGATTTTCCTACTTTATGGAAATATCAAACACTTTTAGAATGTGAATCATACTTTAAACAAATGTTTTCCAGTTGTACAATTTTATTTGACACAGACTGTATATTTTCATGTCAAATTTACAGGGGAACTTATTGCAGTTTACATTGTACAATGGGGTGAAAGCTCAATATAACTATAAATGTAACTGCTGTTGACAAGTCATCATATGATTTCATGATTATTTAATAGAAATTAAAAGAATTTTCCTGTTCATTCCAAGCAGATCAACATCTTTATGGAGATCAATTCATTATGTACTTGTTTAAATTCACACTGCAATAAATTCACATAATAACAGTGTTGAAATTCTATAATGATCTATGATAGAAAACATATTCATTTTCAATTTACTCCTTTCCCTGCAAAATCATTCCATGATAACCAACTAAAAAACAATCATATAGTTTACAGCATGATTAATCAGTAATTTCACCAGGCTACATCCATTCCTAATCCCTAAAGGAGAAGAAAAAAACCCACATCAGTCCAGGTTTGAAGAAAATCTGCCAGAGGATAACGAGTTTATGACGTTTTCATGTTGTGACATTACTTTCAAGCTGCTTTCCCATATGTTGTGTTGTGAAAGATCTTGAATTACCATTTTCTTAGAAGAATATAAAACATTTCAAATGCATATTTGATGCATCATAAGAGCCATTGTTTCTCTCCCAGACAAGCTGTAAAAGAAACCTTTTTTTCTTCATTAGAAAAAAAAAAATAAATAAATAAACATAAAAGGGCAAATTTGTGGAATTTATAAATCAAAACACACGGGAGAGCTACATCTCGCAAGTAACATCTCAAAATTCAAACTATAGAAATTTGTATCCTTCAACTTTGTTCTTTTTTGACAGATTTTCATCAAACCTTCACCTATATGTATTTGCTCAAATAATCTACTTTTAATGATGCCATCTTAATTTCCTGGTCAACTTCCCCTTTAAAGCTAATCTGAAGCTGTAGTAATGGAATTGCACTTGAAGAAAAAATGTCTAAAATGTCTTCTGAAAACCAATGTGTGATCGGCAGAAGAGCATCAACACCCTAAGTTCCAAAGTCTGTATTGTTATCAAACTTTGAAAACAATTCCTCCTGAACCCCCTTCCCTCTCACTGTCCTTGATTACAAAATCAAATTAAATTACACGAATAAATCATTAAAGCATTAACTAAACCTGCATACATCTACTGTAGGTCAATTCCAGTATAACGGAAATGACATTTGGAATGATTTGAAATGGTTTGAAACATTTTGAAACAAAATGTTTTGTTTCAGAGCATATATCTTATTCCAGAGCATATATATCTTATTCCATCTACCACACATACTCAACTCCTAGTTCTACTAGATATATTGCGCAAAAATGTGTGAAAATAGTGACAAACACAAAAGTTTTCACAAATTAGGTTTTACTAACTAGCCGTTTAGAAAATTGATATGCAACTGCCGTGACACAAATGGCCTTTGTCATGCCCGTTAAGCTTACAAAATGTAGATTTTTTTTCTTCGGCTAATCCAAAAATTTAGCAGTGGCCTGGGGCTAATGGCCACCTGAAATATAGCAAAAACCCCATTCAACAATGCAGATTGAATATTTGAGTGGTTCTACTAGCAACCTCCAGGAAAATATCAAGCTCAAGACCCGAATAGTCATACATGTATGTGACTGATAATCCTAATGAACTGTGTGTTTAAGAACAGTACATTTGGCCAGATATGAGTTGGAGAAGCAGTAAGCCCTTGAAATATCATGTTTGTCACGTTAGAATTGACCATTTTCTTTTGGACCTGGCTGGTGTTTCACCAAGTTGTTCTTAAAGTTACAAATGACTTTACGAACAACTGTAACATTTTCTTGGGTGCTATGTACTTATCGCATGCTTATTAAATAAGAACAAGAACTGATCACCAGTTTTTTGTAAAGTCATTCATAACTTATGAACGATTTGGCGAACCACAGCCCTGGTGCAAAATGTGAAGACCCCACCCCCCTTTTCACCTTTTCCCCATATACTTCACCATCACATCTCTCTAGACCCGTAGATTGTGTTTCATCTTGTGTATAAAAAGTGAGGCTTTGGTATTGAACGTAGCACTACAGGCCTGACATGTGAAGTCCTTTACCTTTGAGATATCTGTCCAGGACATACTTCTGTAACTCCTTTCAGCCTCCCGAGTGTTGGCTCCTTGACCAACGCCCTCTCTTGTTCCAGCATTAAAAGCTCCTCCTCCAACAGGGGCTATGATACATAAATAGTTAGAAAGGAGTACAAACACAATGTAAAAGATGACAGATATACAGTGTGTTCCTAAAAAAAAAGAGGACCGAAGTTCAAAGGTCAGTCATTCCAAAAGTATATGGTTTATTCTTGTGATTTGTTACTAGAATAATAAGTAACTCATCAGCTTTAATTCGAGACATTGCTGACGTCTAAATTGTAATGGGTCACAGAGTTAGGGTCCTTTGAAGGTAATAGGCACAAAACCCGTTTTTTCCAAGTTTTTGGTTTTTGGGGTACGAAACAAAATTTTTGTTAGTATTTGGGTTTCATCGTTTTGGGGTATTTTTTCACACAAGGTTTCAATGAAATTCAATCTCATTTTCCAAAGGACCACTGGCAATGAGATGGTGGGTTTACACTATTATGGGCCTCTGGAGTCGTGGTGACGTCGTGGTGTACGTCTCCTGAGACTTCAGGGCGTCGTGGTAAATCGAACAAAAGTCTGAAAAATTGTCAATCCTGTTCCGATTTCTTTTAATCGCTAGCAAGCTCCGACAAAGTTTCTGAGAGTCGTGGATACTTTCGTGCATATTAGGGGACGTCGCGCAAACCACGAGATGTCACAGAGACTTGCTGCGTTTGAAAGAAGTCTACTAAAATATTGAACATGTTTGACATTTGTTTGGTTTTCTCGCGACTTCCTGGAAGACTCAGGATCCGTCGCAGTGACCTCTCAGACTCCAGAGACTCATAATTAAGAACGCATCTCATTACCAGTGAGAAATCCACTTTAAGCAAGAAGATGACATTTCATTGAAATTGCTGAGAGATCAATGACACCAATTACTTAAAAAGGTTTGTTTCATACCCGAAAAACCACAAACTTGGAAAAACGGGTTTTATGTACCTATCGCCTTCAAACCCTAAACCTCTGTGACTCCATTTACAATCTTTGGACGTCAGCAATGTCTCAAATTAAAGCTGATGAGTTACTTAATATTTAAGTAAACGAATCACAAGAATAAAACATATACTTTTGGAATGACTGACCTTGAACTTCGGTCCTCTTTTTTAGGAAACACATGTATACCGCAATAAATTTCTGATAGCAACCAGAACAATTTTTGTGAATGCCATAATTTTGTTATGATCAAGACAACAGAATTTGTAAAATGTTAACTACTACAGTGTTTATATTTAACTTCATATTCCAGTGGTTAAATGGTGGATTATTATTCAGTGAATTTTGCATCCAATTAACTTCAAGTCATCTTCGTGAAAATTTCCACTTCTAACTAGACACATTTTTGATATAAATTTGTGCTTTTTTGTTTAAGGTAAGATTAATAGAGAGATCAAAGGAGAGAAGGAAATAGAAGAGAGAGAAAGATGAAAGAAGATATGTAGACGAGGGGGAAGAGAGAGAGAGAGCAGAGGAAGAGGAGAGAAGGAGAAGGAGATGAGGGGAAAGAAGAAGGTGGAGAGGTAGAGAAAGAGTGTAGAAAAAAATGAAGAGAATAAGAGGAAAGAGAGGATGAAAGGAGAGGATAGGAGGTAGGAGGAAGGAGAAATAGGAAGAGAAAAAAGTGAAAGAAATATGTGAGAAAGTAGGAGAGAGGAGGGTACTATGAAGGGGCAGAGGAAAGGAAGAATGGGAGAAGTAGAAGAAGAAGAGGGAGGAAGTGAATGAAGAGAGTAAAATCATGCACAAAAATCATGAATTTTTGTGCATGATTTTTCCAACTCATAACAAAATTACAAGATAATAGTGGCTATACATGTATGCCTAACAAAGTACAACGTGTAGAAGTTCAGACAAAATAGTTGCTTGGCAAACACACATTGTGAGGGTTTTGGTGTAAAAAAAGCACAAATTGTGCTTCTGTGTGGAGT
Organism: Paracentrotus lividus; assembly: GCA_940671915.1. Classification (NCBI taxonomy): domain Eukaryota; kingdom Metazoa; phylum Echinodermata; class Echinoidea; order Camarodonta; family Echinidae; genus Paracentrotus; species Paracentrotus lividus. The sequence goes on along the minus strand of CALNVZ010003434.1, from coordinate 20,302,230 downwards.
AAGAATTACTGCTACAATGTAACCTTTAGATTCACAAGGATGGTCAATGCGGATGGTCAATGTGGTGTCAGATGCAGAGGATGTAGTGAATCGAACATGAAGTATCCGTTCAGGACCGACTGGCACTTCCTTGTTGGACACCATGTGGCAACGTGAAGGCTCCTCATGTTGTAGCGCACTTGTTGAGTGTAATGAAGCTTGTTTCTGGGGTCGTTTGGGAGAAACATGGTTGCAGAGAATGGCAGCTGAAGGCCGTGGATCTTTGCAGCATGAGCCTTCAAGGAAGCATCAGTCCATGAACAGGTGGTTGGGCGGAGTAGCAGCAAGAAGACAGCCCACGTGAGCGATAGGATGTGTTGGGGGTCTGGGATGGGTTCCACAGGTAAGAGAGGCAACAACAGGAGCAGGCGGTGCATCCAGCCATTTAAGTGTTCTGGATTGGTTAACAGCGTAGCATGATTTAGCAAATTGAATTATTAGGTTTGTCGTGAAAGAATAACAGAAACAGGGGTTCTTGCTGTAGGCTTGGCAGCCGCAGCTTTCAAATCGGCTGGTCCGCTCGAAGCAGAGGAAGTTGGGGTTTCACCGGTTCCGCAGCATTGTTGTTTTCGTGCTCAGGTAGTCATATGTTGAAGATTGCTATACAAATAATTGTTTTTTGAGTAGAGAGTGTTTCCCCCAATTGACAAAGGCATTCTGTGGTATAATTATAGCTGTGGCAATGTGGTGCAGTAACACCTGCAAAGCTTTCGACTGGCAATAGAGACTGGTGTGTGCCGCTTTGACCCGAGGGTAAGGAAACTTCTGCTCGCGGTCGTAAATGGCCTCGTGTTTTGCGGCGTGGATTCGAGAATTGGGGGTGCTCTGCTGTGGTAAGCTGATATATTCGATGAAGATATTTAACCTGAGATTGTTTGTTTAGTGCCCTTGATTGTACTAAATATATTCACGAGCATGCCCTTTATTTCTTTGAAATTAGCTAGGCGTCCTTTCTCTAACCCAGTATCAATGTGCTGATGGTTCCACTTTAGGATTATTTTCAGAAGCGTCGCCTTAATTTCATTTGAGTCACGAGTTGGAAGATTTATAACGCAGGGGCTCGCGAGGCGGTTCCCTGATGAATTAATCGGCCTGCGAATGCTTAGAATTTATCATACAACTGGAGGAAACATCCCTTGGCTAACTTGCGACATCAAGGAATCCTTGACTTACTCAGTCTTAAAGTTACTCATTGGTTATTTTGAGCCATAAGAGGGGCAGTTGATTACAGCTGGTTCTGTCCAATGGTAATTTGCAGTGCCCTAATGTTTGGTGCAACTGGAATGTTTTTATTCTTACTTGCTAACTTTATCCCTTAGCTTGATTCTCACCTTTCAGGCCCAGCTTTTTAAAGAACTGGAAATCGGCACTACAGGTTCTTTCAGCAAATCAGTCAGGGATTGGTTGACTCTTTGTTGCAAGAATATCATTTTGCTCAGGAGCCACACCTGGCTCTCTTCTTTCCGGATGCAGCATTGTTCTGTCCACTGAAGCCCCTTGGCGGGAGTTGACATCTGGGTATTCTTGTGGGCTGGGAAAGGGATCGAGATATCGCGTCGGATATTACTCTACGTCTTCTTCTTTGGCAGCTTTCTTGCAAGGGAGACGCTGGTTCGCTTGAAACACCTTCCTCACCCGGCTCTTCGTCCTTGTCAGGGTAGGTGCATATTAAGACGATCCCAGGTAGGAAACTTCTGCCCACACTTGCTGCAACTTAAACACATAGTTCTTCGCTCTTAGCACCTTCTGCCATGCCCCGGACACAAATACCTGGCAGACGCCCGCCGAAAGACATGTTCAAAGTTGTGTTTGACAACATTATTGCTACCATGCAAAAGTGAGTATGTTTGAAGTTGAAGTGGATCCTCTTGTTAGTTTTGGGTAGCGGGTGGAATGGTACTGCTCTTGCTTTGGCTGTGGCTTCGTCTCGCCACGTCAGAGTAGTTTAGAGGTCTTCAGACTTTTTTGTCAGTTTGATGCGGATGTCACTTTCACCTATTTGATGCATAGAAAATTTTAAAAAAAGATGAAATTTAATAAATTTATAAAAGTGAGAAAGTGGTTTGAGCAAGTACGATTCTGGGCACAAGTTTAAGGCTAGCTCATATTTCTGTGACAGATGAATTATCTCAGAAACATTGTAGCTTTTTGTATATTTTCCCACAATGTAGTCAGTGGTGGGGCCTAATTTTTTTAAATATTTGAAGAAATAAACATGCATCCTTGACTACGCATCACTGAGAACTACACCACATCTCCCAATAGAAATGCAAAAAATTAGTGGAAAAAAAAAAAAAAAAAAAAAAAAAAAAAAAAATAAAAATTTAGATAAACCCAAGACAGTACAAGAACAGGCACTGTGCCTATAACATGGTCAGTTTAGTTCTCTCACGGTACAGGTACCTGCCAAAACAATTGTACCTGGTAACTGTCAAATCAAAATGAACAACTATACTGTTTGAATCTAATAGATAGATATT